>JAAGEH010000304.1:36209233-36305345 GCA_011751065.1 Lasiurus cinereus
CAAGTGGTTAGGGACTATCTGGCAGGCAGGCCAACAGTTAGGGGTGATCAGGTAGGCAGAGGGGTTAGGGGTGATGAGGCAGGCAGGCAAGTGGTTAGGAGCAATCAGGCAGGCAAGCAGGTGAGCGGTTAAGAGCCAGTGGTCCAAGATTGTGAAAGGAATGTCAACTGCTGGTTTAGGCCCGATCCTGTAGCAGTCAGACATCCCCTGAGGGGTCCTGGATTGTGAGAGGGTGTAGGCCAGACTAAGGGACTACCCTTCCTGTGTATGAATTTCATGGACCGGGCCTCTAGTTTTATATATGTGAGAATAATTTTTTTAAATCTTATTGCACTGGATAGGACCTCCAATACAATGATGAAAAGAAATTGTAAAAGTGGACATTTTTGCTTTGTTCTAAAACTTAAGGGGAAAATATTCAATCTTTACTCTTAAGAATGATATTAGCTATTGGTTTGGTGATAAGATTTCTCCAATTGAGGAAGTTTTCTTATGTTCCTAGTTTGCTGACATTTTTTATGATGGATGAATGTTTAATTTTATAAATGGTTTTTTAAAACATGAATTGAGATATTTATATGATTTTACTATTTTAGTCTTTTAAGACTGTGAATTTTATTGATTGATTTTGAATGTTGAGCCATCCTTGCTTTTCTGGAATTAACCCAAGAGGGTCATGATATATCATTCTTTTTATATATATCTGAATTCAGTTAACTAATATTCTGAGACTATGTTCATGAGATCTATTCTATATAATAAAAGGCTAATATGCAAATAGACCAAACTGCAAAATGACATGTTGCTATGAAGTGCACTGATCACCAGGGGCAGACACTCAATGCAGGAGCTGCCCCTTGGTGGTCAGTGCACTCCCACAGGGGGAGCTCTACTCAGCCAGAAACCAGGCTCATGGCTGGGAAGCATAGCAGTGGTGGTGGGACCCTCTCCCAGCTCCGCAGCCATGCTAGGAGTGGGCATAAGCCAGCAGTTGGACATCCCCCAAGGGCTCCTGGACCGCGAGAGGGCACAGACTAGGCTGGGGAACCCCCCCGCAAGTGCACGAATTTTGTATACCAGGCCTCTGGTTGGTCTATAGTTTTCTGTCTTATCTGGTTTTGCTATTGGAAAAGTTTATGTAAAATAGGTGTTTATTTCTATTTCTTTGGAAAAGTTTATGTAAAATAGGTGTTATTTGTTAATTGTTTGCTAAAATTAATCAGTGAAGCCTTCTGAATCTGGAGTCTATTTATTTAATAGAAAAATGTGTATACCAATTGTCCAATTTTTTTGTTTTTTTGTTTTTTGTTTTTTGTTTTTTTATTAATTTTTATTAATTTTTTATACATATCTCCCCAGTACCCCCCTCCCTCCCAGGCATACCCCAAACCCCCAGTGTCTGTGATCATTGGTTATGCTTATATGCATGCATACAAGTTCTTTGATTGATCACTTATCTACCTCAACTAACTTTAATCTTTCTGCTGTAATTTCACAGTGTTTGATGCTTTATGATTTTTGTCTTCCTGAGAATTATCAGTCTACTCCCTTTCTGTGCTCCTGAGTCTATTATATTCATCAGTTTATTCTGTTGATCAAATTTTTAATTCACTTAATTTTTAGATTCACTTGTTGACAGATATGTATTTGTTGTTCATAATTTTTTGGCTTTTACCTTTTTCTTCTTCCTCTTCTAAAAGAGTACCTTTCAGCATTTCATTCAAAGGAGTTGATGAACTCCTTTAGCTTTTTCTTCTCTGTGAAGCTCTTTATCTGCCCTTCAATTCTGAATGATAGCTTTGCTGAATAGATTATTCTTGGTTGTAGGTTCTTGCTGTTCATCACGTTGAATATTTTTTGCCACTCCCGTCTGGCCTGCATCGTTTCTGTTGAGAAATCAGCTGACAGTCATATGGGTGCTCCCTTGTAGGTAATGAACTGTTTTTCTCTTGCTGCTTTTAATATTCTCTCTTTGTCTTTTGCTCTTGGTATTTTAATTATGATGTGTCTTGGTGTGGTCCTCTTTGGATTCCTTTTATTTGGGGTTCTGTGTGCTTCCTGGACTTGTAAGTCCATTTCTTTTACCAGATGTGGGAAGTTTTCAGTCATTATTTCTTTAAATAGGTTTTCAGTATCTTGCTCTCTCTTCTTCTGGCACCCCCACAATTCTGACGTTGGTACGCTTGAAGCTGTCCCAGAGGCTCCTTACATTATCTTCACATTTTTGGATTCTTTTCACTTCTTGCTTTTTCACTTGAATGTTTTCTGCTTCTTTATATTTCAAATTTTTGACTTGATTCTTGCCTTTCTCTAGTCTGCTGTTAGGACTCTGTATAATATTTTTTATTTCAGTCAGTGTATGTTTAATTTCTATTTGGTCCTTTATCATCCTTAGTTGGACCTTTTTCATCTCCTCTTGGGTCTCACTAAATTTATCCATCTTTTCTAGCATATTCTTGAAAAACCTTATAAGTGTGGTTTTGAACTCTATATCTTTTTTTCCCCTCCATTTCTTTTGTTTGTGATCCCTTCCCTTGTCTCGGCATTTTCACTATGCCGGGGAAACTTCTGTGTTGAATTCAGCCTTATGATACCAGACGCAAAACCGAAGAAGCCTCTATTGAGCTTGGGATGGGTGGAGTCTCAGGGCTTAAGGGACCGCCTTGCTTTCCAGTCGCCCCGCCCTCCACGGCCCCTGAGTCGGACGTGACTGGGTAATGGCTAGAGCAGTCCCTGTGCCTCTAACCGCTGCCTTTCCAGCTCCCCTGCGCAGCAGGACCACACGAGTCTAGGTCTCTAGGGTTTCATCCGAAACAGGGGCTTAGTGGAGTCAGAAGTGGCACAGTTGGGAGGGTCTATCCCCCGCCCACTCGCGAAAGCCAGCGGCACAATCAGCAGTCTGTCCGTGCGTGGCACCAGGCCTTTGATCTTTTGCAACTCCCCTAAGTTTCCGTGCACTGCTCCCTTTTCACAGTCCAAACTCCCCCTGTATGAGTTTCGGCTGGATCTGGAGTTTAGTGTCGTAAGATAAGGGGTTCCATGCCGTTGGGAGTCTCCGTTTCCCTCCCGCCAGAGAAAGCCAGCCAGGTACTCAGGCACCACGCGCGCGTCTCTGTACCTCAGCTTTTTGCAGCTCCTCTGGGTCTCTGTGAGCCCCTCTCTTTCCTTCTAGTTGTAGAACTTCCACTCAGCCAGCTTTCCTGTGGTTCTGGATGATGTCCGTTCTGTCTTTTAGTTGTAGTTTTGAAATTGTTGTGCGAGGCAGCAGTGTAGGTGTTTACCTATGCCACCATTTTGGATTCCCCCCAATTGTCCAATTTTTCTTGAGTGAGCTTTGATATCTGGTGTTGTGTTCTTTTGTGCTGGTCTTTGTGTGAGATGTTGTCATGTTACAACTGTCTTCTGACTTCCCAGGTGCTATAAGAAATATTTTATTATTTATATATACCCTTTTAATTTATTAGGCCATCTTTTAATGCCCATTTAATGGTTGCAATCAACAGATTACATTTAATTTGGTTGACAATCAATATGTGGCAGGGGAAACTTTGTGGTTGTGGCAGAGTGGAAGGTATTGTACACCTTGTGCTAAAAAATATTTTGTTCAGAAAGACAGGATTTCCTGATGACTTTGTCAGACAAATTTGTCTCTTTTAAATGGGAGAATAATAGAGGGGATCTTGCAACAAAAATCTTCTTCCCAGCAAACATTGGGAAAACTAGCAGGAAAACGGTAGGATTTACCAGCATGATGTTCACAGTTTATATGATTAGAATTATTTCTAAATAGATTGTTTTTGGTAATGGATAAGAAACAATATTTTAGTGTTTGTTTTTTAATTATTGGCACACACTGAAATGTAATGATTTCTTGATTGGGAGTATTTAAAACAAAATGGAAAGAAACCAACTTTCCCCTAATTCTTTATCCCTAGCCTATGTTTAAATATTGTAAATAACCTTTGAAAATGTTACAGCCACATTTGTTGAAATAATACTATCAATAATTTGAATGACCTATTTTTTTTTAAAAAAAAACTTACCCTCCAACCTACATTTCCACTTAAAATGTTGTCTTTGTTCACATTAAATCCTATAGTGTTTTCCCAAAGACAACTTGTTTGTAAGTACACAATAACCTATTTAATCTACTTTCCATGTAAAGTAGGTATTTTGTTCTACCATCCTTAGTGTTGTTATAAGAATAAAGTCAGGTATATGCTATAACATATTGGTGAAGAGAGATTAAAACCATCATTTAAAAGCACATTGATGGTATTATACTGCTTTCTTTTTATGGCAGGATATGGTCTTCATAATTTTAAGGTATGAGGACAACAGAAAAGGCCTGTACATGTGATCAGCTGCTTTTCTACATGGAATGTATATGGAGATTGTCCTGTGACTTGAGGAGGTGGATACTGTGCATTCTGTTTAAAGTTTGCCTTCTATTCCCAGCTGGTTTGGCTCAGTGGATAGAATGGCGGCTTGTGGACTGAAGGATCCTGGTTTTGATTCCAGCCAGGGGCACATGCTCGGGTAGGTGGCCCAATCCGAAGTAGAGACTGTGTAGGAGGCAGCCAATCAATGATTCTCTCATCATTGATGTTTCTATCTCTCTCTTCCTCTGGAAATCAATAAAAAAATATTTTTAAAAAATAAAGTTTGCCTTCTAGAGCTCTGTCACATGCTATAGATAAAGTTAGTCTCTCCCATGATTGCCAGTCTCTAGGTTGGTTCACTGGGTGCTGTTGTTTCTCAGAATTCCATGACTAAGGCAAGAGTGATGTTTGTTATTTACATTTCTTCTGCCTGCTTTGCTTACCACGTCATCACACCAGGCCTTGAACTTTGTGAACTTCTCTGGAAAATCAAACATACCTAGAAGCTCCCCAGGCTTAGGTCTAATAACACCATCAATTGCTCTTTGCAAATCATGGAACAGAGTTTAGAAGATTATTTGAACAAGGGAACAAAATGGCTCATTGAATCAATAATTTTCATGAGAAAACAAGAATCCAGAGAAGCTAAGGAGCTTAATCAACTTATCTTCTTCCATGAAGCCTTTCTGGGTTTCCCAAGATGGTTGTAGTGCTTTCCAGCAGTTTGCAAAACTACTCTGTGCACACCTTCATGAATTTTTACCCTTTCTTAGAATGCTTTGCTGGTGGTGTCTCTTTCACAGACTGAGATCTCCTTAGGATTGGGCTGAGTTATACTTGTCTACAAAATCTGGTACATTTTAAGTACTCATGAATGTTTGTTCAGTGGGTGTGTCTCTCATATGTTGTCTACTAGGTACTATTGTTGTGAAGCCAGGCTCATGAAGATTAAGGAGAAGCTCAAGAGAGCCAAGTTTCTCTTGGTATTAGGCTAAGCCATAGATTATGCTGAGAAGCACAATCAGTAAGGGCAGATGAGAATTAAAGGGATCCAGGCCAGAAAGAAGGTAGTAAAAGTGTTTCAGGTTTCTCATTTGTAGATGCATTCATTCATTCAAAATTTTTACTTTTATTTTAAAAAATGTATCTTTATTATGGAAAGTTTTATAGATGTCCCTTTCCCCTTCTCCATTGAACTCCTCTCCACCACTCCCACCTCCTAATCAGGCCTTAATTGTACTATTATCTGTGTCCATGGGTTATGCATATCTATCTATCTATCATCTATCTATCTATCTATCTATCTATCTATCTATCTATGCCTAAGTGCCCATCACTTAGGCTTTTATATATATACTAGAGGTCCGGTGCATGAAATTTGTGCACTGGGGGGGGGGTTGTCCTTCAGCCCAGCCTGCACCCTCTCCAATCTGGGACATCCCTCTCACAATCCAGGACTGCTGGCTCCCAACTGGTCACTTGCCTACCATACTGATTGCACCTAACTGCTTCTGCCTGCTGGCCTGATCACCTCCTAACCACTCCACTGCCAGCCTGATTGATGCTTAACTGCTCCCCTGCCAGACTGTTTGCCCCTAACTGCCTTCCCCTGTGAGCCTGGTCACCCCCAACTTCCCTCCTCTGCTGGCCTGGTCACCTCTAACTGCCCTCCCCTGCAGGCTTGATCACCCCCAACTTCCCTCTCTTGCAGGCCTGGTCCCTGCCAACTGCCTTCTCCTGCTAGTCTTCTTGTGGTGGCCATCTTGTGTTCACATAGGGGCAGGATTTTTTGACCACATGGGGGCAGCCATCTCATGTGTTGGAGTGATGGTCAATCTGCACATTACTCTTTTATTAGATAGGATAGAGGCCTGGTGCATGGGTGGGGGCCAGCTGGTTTGCCCTGAAGGCTGTCCAGGATCAGGGTGGGTGTTCCCTTAGGGCATGGGGTGGCCTAGGTGAGGGGCTCTGGTAGTTTGCAGGCTGGCCACGCCCCCCCGTGACCCAAGCGGAGGCCCTGGTATCTGGGATTTATTTATCTTCTACAATTGAAACTTTGTAGCTTGGAGCGGATCCAAGCCTTCTGCTTGCACAGCCATTGAAACTTTGTTGCCTTAAGCACCAGCCAGGGTGTGCTGAAGCTGGCTTCCTCCATCTTCAGGGGCAATCCAAGCCTCCCTCCTGCTCTCTCTGTGGCCATAGCCATCTTGGTTTGTGGGAACCTCTTTCCACGTCCCGCGTGGTTCAGGGTTCCCGGGTCAGGGTTCGGGTTCTGAAGGAGGCCGCACGCAAACGAAATGAGAGACTAGAAAGCATTAGTTTGGCGATATTGGGGGACCAGGCAGGAGCCTTCCTCTAGTGGAAAGGACTGCCACTTGCTCTGGCCTTTTTCTCCCTTTTATTAAGGCTTTGGGACACACCTCTAGCCTTTAGGCAGGAGATAACAGAAATTAACATGATACAAACAGATAGTTTCAACTAAACAATGAGTAATCAGCTCTGACCTTTCAGAGCAATTAAGGTTGGCCAGCCTTCTGGCTTCCCATTTACATCCATTTAGTGAGAACAATATTTGGTTTCTGACATTGGTTGGGTTAATTTGCATACTTACTCTGATTGGCTGGTGGGAGTGGCTGGTGGGCATGGCTTGTGGGTGTAGCGGAGTTCGGTCAATTTGCATATTACTCTTTTATTAGATAGGATATAACACATGACCAAACAGGCTGTGTGGGGCAACTAGGCCAGCAGGAGGGTTAGTGAAGAACAACCAAATGACCAAGAAGCAGGATGCGTGGGGTGACCTTGCTGGTCAGGGGGGCTGACCAGGTGGCAGTGGGGGGGCAGTGAAGGGCAACCAGGCTGGTGGAGGTGCAGTTGGGGGTGACCAGGCTGGCAGGGGGGCACTAAGGGGTGACCAGGCTGGTAGGGGGGAAGTTAGGGGCAACCAGGCTGGCAGGGGGGACAGGGGTGACCAGGCCATTAGGAGGGGAAGTTAGGAGTGATCAGGCAGGCAGACATGTGAGTAGTTAGGAGCCAGTGGTTCAAGATTGTGAGAGGGATGTCCGACTGCTAGTTTAGGCCAATCCCCTGGGGGATCCTGGATTGGAGAGGGTGCAGGCTGGCCTGAAAGGGACCCCCCCACCCCTGTGCATGAATTTCATGCACTGGGCCTCTAGTATGTGTATAAATTTTTTGGTTAATCTCCTCCTGCTCCCCCCCTTCCATTAAGAATCATCAGTCTGTTGCATATTTCCATGTCTGACTCTATTTTGTTTGTCAGTTTATTTTGTTCATTATTCTCCTCATATAAGTGAAATCATATGATAGTTGTCTTTCTTTGCCTGCCTTATTTCACTTAGTATAAAACTCTCCATGTTGTCTTGAAGGGTAAGGTATCCTTCTTTTATATAGCTTCATAGTATTCCATGGTGTATATGTACCCTATCCTTTTTATCCACTCATCTACTGATGCGCATTTGGGCTGTTTCCAGATCTTAGCTATTGTAAATAGCACTGCTAGGCACATAGGGGTGCATGCATCCTTTCTGATTGATGTTTCAGGATTCTTAAGATATATTCTAGAAGTGGGATCACTGGGTCAAATGGTAGATCCATTTTTAATTTTTTGATTAAATTCCATGCTGTTTTCAATAGTGGTTACCCCAGTCTGCATGTCTACCCAAGTGTACTAGGGTTTCCTTTTTTCTGCATCCTTACCAGTATTTACTGTTTGTTATTTATTGATGGTAGCCATTTTGGCAGGTGTGAGTTGGTAACTCATTGTAGTTTTAATTTGTATCTCTCTGATTATTAATGACATTGAGCATTTTCTCATATGTCTGGACTTGTATGTTTGGAGAAGTGTCTAAGTCCTCTGCCCATTTTCAAATTGGATTGTTTTTCTTCCTTTAAGTTGTATGAGTTCTTTATATATTTTAGAAATTAACCCTTCATTAGATGTATCATTGGCAAATACATTCTCCCATATAGTGGGATCCCTTTTCATTTTGTTGATGGTTTCTTTTGCTCTGTAGAACTATTTATTTTCATGTGGTCCCATTTGTTTATTTTTTTCCTTTGTTTCTCTTGCCCCAAGTGTTGTATCAGTGAAAATTCTGCTATGTAAGATTTCTGATACTTTGCTGCTTATGTTTTCTTCTATGATTTTTATGGTTTTACAAGTTACATTTAAGTCTTTATTCATTTTGTGTTTATTCTTGTGTATGGTGTAAGTTGGTGGTTTAGCTTCATTTTTTCGCATGTACCTACCAATTTTTCCAACACCATTTATTGAAGAGACTGTCTTGACACCATTGTATGCTCTTGCCTCCTTTGTCAAATATTAATTGAGCATAATGGCTTGGGTTGATTTCTGGGGTCTCTGGTCTGTTCCATAGGTCTATATGTCTGTTCTTGTGCTACTGGGGCTGACTAGCAAGCCCTAAACAACAGATGAACTGATTACTCCAACACAGTTTCATTATGAAAGAGAAGCTAAGGGACAACCTGACTAATAGCAGCCAGATAGTCTCGATTGTCTGCCTCATTAAGCCTTTATTGGAATTTTTATCTTTAAATACAATTAGTAGGGTGAGTAATCTTTGGAGGACACATGTGTTTACATTGTCCTCTAGGTAAAGGCATCCAGGCATTAAGCATAAGGATTCCTGTAAACACCCAGAGTCTGCATGTGCACAGACTTGTTTGGGAAGGTTAAGGAATAATTAGGTGCACCACCTTTGATACTCTCCGAAGTCTCCACTAAGTCAGAATTCTGATAAACAGGGCAGACGTCCTTCCACACACTTCCCTTTTATCACAATGTCTTCCTTATAAACTTTCCAACCAAGTCTCATGCTTGTGCCAGTACCAGCCTATTTTGATTATTGTGGTTTTGTAATATAGCTTGCTATTCAGTATTGTGATCCCTCCAACTTTGTTCTTTCCCAAGATTGCTGGGGCTATTCAGGGTCTTTTTTGGTTCTATATAAATTTTTGGAGTGTTTGTTCAAATCTGTGAAATATGCCATTGGTATTTTAATAGGGATTGCATTGAATCTATAGATTTTTTTGGGGGGGATAGTATGGACATTTTCATGATGTTTATTCTATCAATCTATGAACACAGTATATTCTTTCACTTGTTTATATCTTCTATGTCTTTTTTTTTCCCTATGTTCTATAGTTTTCCAAATACAGGTCTATTATCTCCTTGGTTAAATTTATTCCCAAGTATCAATTTTTTTGTTGTTGCAATGATAAACAGGATTTTTTAGCTTCTCTTTCTGAGAGTTCATTAATGGTGTATAAAAGTATCATCAATTTCTGGGTGTTAATTTTATCTCCTGCTACATTGCCAAATTCATTTATTAAATCTAGTAGTATTTTGGTAGGGTCTTTAGGGATTTCTATGTAAAATATCATGTCATCTGTGAATAATGAATTTTACATTCTTCTTTCCAATTTGGATGTCTTTATTTTTTCTTCTTGTCTGATCACTGTGGATAGGATCTCCATTACTATGTTGAATAAAAGTGGTAAAAGCAGACATCCCTGTTTTTTTCCTGTTTTTAGGGGAAATGGTTTTAGTTTCTGCCCATTGAGTATGATGTTACCTGTCTTATATGGCCCTTATTATGTTGAGGTATGATCCTTTATCTGTACTTTGCTGAGAGTTTTTATCAAATATGTGTGTTGGGTCCAGCAAGTGTGGTTCAGTGGTTGAGCATCCACCCTTGAGCCAGGAGGTCAAGGTTGGATTTTTGGTGAGATCACATGTGTGGGTTGAGGGCTCAATCCCCAGTAGGGGGTGTGCAGGAGGCAGCTAATCAATGATTCTTTCATCATCGATGTTTCTACCTCTCCCTCTTCCTTCCTCTCTGATATCAATAAAAACGTATTTTTAAAAAATGATTTTGGATTTTGTTAAATGTTTTTTTCTGCATCTATTGATTTGATCATGTGATTTTGGTCTTTCAGTTATGAGATGCATCACATTTATTGATTTGCTTATATTGTATGAGTCTTGCATTCCTGGAATAAATCTCATTTGGTCATGGTGTATGATTTTTTAAACATATTGCTGGATCTGATTTGCTAATACGTTGTTGAGGATTTTAGCATCTATTTTCATCAGGGATATTGGCCTATAATTCTCTTTCTTGAGGTTTCTTTATCTGGTTTTGAAATGAGGATAATGCTGGAAGTGTTTCTTCTTCTTGAGTCTTTGGAATAGTTTGAGGATTATATATGTCAGTTCTTTATTTGGTAAAACATCCATGTGAAGCCCTCTAGGGCAAGGCTTTTTTTCTGAAAGTTTTTTTTTTTTTTTACTGCTTCAATTTCATCAGTTGTTATCAGCCTAGTAAGGTTTTCTGATTCTTCCTGATTCAGTTTTGTATTTTTTCTAGGAATTTGTCCATTTCATCCACTTGTTGGCATGCATTTGTTCAAAGTATTTTCTTACAATCCTTTGTATTTCTGTGATGTCAGTTGTTACTTGACTGCTTTTACCTCTGATTCTTTTTATTTGGGTCCTCTCTCTTTATTTCTTTTTTTTTAAATTAAATCTTTATTATTCAGATTATTACATTTGTTTCTCTTTTTTTCCCCTCCATAGCACCCCTCCACCCAGCTCCCACCCTTTCTTCTGCCCTTAGCTCCCTCCCATTGATCTCATCCACAGGTGTATGATTTTTGTCCAGTCTCTTCCTGTACAACCCTAACCTCTTTCCCCCTGAGAATGATCAGTCCACTCCCTTTCTGTGTTCCTGATTCTATTATATTCACCAGTTTATTCTGTTCATCAAATTTTTAATTCACTTAATTTTTAGATTCACTTGTTGATAGATATGTATTTGTTGTTCATAAGTTTTTGGCTTTTACCTTTTTCTTCTTCCTCTTCTAAAAGAGTACCTTTCAGCATTTCATATAATACTGGTTTGGAGTTAATGAACTCCTTTAGCTTTTTCTTATCTGTGAAGCTCTTTATCTGCCCTTCAATTCTGAATGTTAGCTTTGCTGGATAGATTATTCTTGGTTGTAGGTTCTTGCTGTTCATCACGTTGAATATTTCTTGCCACTCCCGTCTGGCCTGCATCGTTTCTGTTGAGAAATCAGCTGACAGTCGTATGGGTGCTCTCTTGTAGGTAATAAACTGTTTTTTCTCTTGCTGCTTTTAATATTCTCTCTTTGTCTTTTGCTCTTGGTATTTTAATTATGATGTGTCTTGGTGTGGTCCTCTTTGGATTCCTTTTATATGGGGTTCTGTGTGCTTCCTGGACTTGTAAGTCTATTTCTTTTCCCAGATGTGGGAAGTTTTCAGTCATTATTTCTTTAAATAGGTTTTCAGTATCTTGCTTTCTCTCTTCTTCTGGCACCCCCACAATTCTGATGTTGGTACGCTTGAAGCTGTCCCCGAGTCTCCTTACATTATGTTCACATTTTTGGATTCTTTTCTCTTCTTGCTTTTCCAGTTGAGTCTTTTCTGCTTCTTTATATTTCAAATTTTTGACTTGATTCTTGCCTTTCTCTAGTCTGATGTTAGGACTCTGTATAATATTTTTTATTTCAGTCAGTGTACGTCTAATTTCTAGTTGGTCCTTTTTCATCTCTAGTTGGACCTTTATCATCTCTAGTTGCCTCTTTTGCATCTCTAGTTGGTCCTTTTTCATCTCCTCTTGGCTCTCGCTAAGTTTATCCAACTTTTCTAGCATATTCTTGAAAAACCTTATAAGCGTGGTTTTGAACTCTATATCCAGTCATTTTTTTCCCTCCATTTCTTTTGTTTGTGATCCCTTCCCTTGTTTCTGCATTTTCACTATGCCGGGAAACTTCTGTGTTGAATTCAGCCTTATGATACCAGACTTGCAAAACTGAAGAAGCCTCTGTTGAGCTTCGGATGGGTGGAGTCTCAGGGCTTAAGGGACCGCCTTGCCTTCCAGTCGGCCCCCCCCTCCACGGCCCCTGAGTCTCACGTGATTGGGTAATCACTGGAGTGGTCCTTGTGTGCGTGCGCCCGCAGTGCCTCTAGACTGCTGCCTTTCCAGCTCCCCTGCGCACCAGGACCAAACGAGTCTAGATCTCCAGGGTTTCACCCGAAACAGAGGCTTAGTGGAGTCAGAAGTGGCACAGTTGGGAGGGTCTGTCTCCCGCCCACTCACGAAAGCCAGTGGCACAATCAGCAATCTGTCCTCCCTGCAGTGCCTTGCGCAACCAGACCTCTGATCTTTTGCGACTCCCCTAAGTTTCTGTGCATCTCTCCCTTTTCACAGTCCAAACTCACCCCTATGAGTTTTGGCTGGATCTGGGGTTTAGTGTTGTAAGATAAGGGGTTCAATGCCATTGGGAGTCTCTGTTTCCCTCCCACCAGAGAAAGCCAGCCAGGTACTCTGGCACCCACTCTCTCAGCGCGCGCCTCTCCATACCTCAGCTTTTTCAGCTCCTCTGGGTTTCGGTGAGCCCCTCTCTTTCCTTCTAGCTTTAGAACTTACACTCAGCTAGCTTTCCTGTGGTTCTGGATGATGTCTGTTCTGTCTTTTAGTTGTATTTTTGAAATTGTTGTGCGAGGCAGCTGTGTAGGTGTTTACCTATGCCGCCATCTTGGATTCTCCCTCTCTTTGTTTCTTGATTGTCCAGCTAAAGGTTCGTCAATCTTATTTATCTTTTCAAAGAACCAGCTCTTGGTTTCATTGATCTTTTGTATTTTTTTAGTTTCTGTGTCATTTATTGCTGCTCTAATCTCTATTTCCTTCCTTCTTACTCTGGGCTTTTATTGTTTTTCTCTTCCTAATTCTTTAAGTTGTAGGGTTGGTTTATTAGAAATTTTTCTTTTTTTTTTTTTTTTGAGGTAGGCCTGTAGTACTATGAACTTTTGTCTTAGGATTGCTTTTGTTGTGTTCCATAGATTTTGGGTGTTTGTGTGTTCATTTTCATTTGTTTCTAGGTAGTTTATTTCTTTGATCTCAATGATGATTCATTGTTTAATCACAGGCTATTTGGCCTCATGTGTTTGAATGCTTTGGGGTGTTTTTATTATAGTTGATCTTTAGTTTGTAACATTGTGATCTGAGAAGATGCTTGATATGATTTCAATCTTCTTGAATTTGTAGAAACTTAGTTTGTGTTCTAAACATGGTCTATCTTTGAGAATATTCATGTGCCCTTGAAAAGATTATATATTCTGCAGCTTAGGGTAAAATGTTCTGTAAATATCAATTAAATACATTTTAGGATCATTGTTTCCTTGTTAATTTTGTTTGTCTAGAATATCTATCTGGGGGTGTTTAAATTCTCCAACTATATGGGGAAATATATGTTTATCAGGGTTATATCATATTATTGTATCAATCTCTTTAGTATTATGACGTGTCTTCATTGTCTCTTGTTATAGCCTTCATTTTGAAGTTTTGTCAGATATGAGTATTGCTACCCCTGTTGTTTTTCATTTCCATTTGTATAAAAGAATGTTTTCTATCCCTTCATTATCATCCTGAGTGTATCATTTGTTCTGAGGTGGGTCTCTTATAGACAGCATACATATGGGTTATGTTTTCTTTTTCATTCAGCTATACTAAGTCTTTTGATTGGAGCATTTAAGTCATCTACATTTAATGTTCTTCTTGATGGTTACTTATTTGTTTCCATTTTTATACCTTTGTTGTTGTTAATCCTCACCCAATGATATTTTTGCATTGATTTTTAGAGAGAAATGAAGGGAGAGAGAGAAAAACATTGATGTGAGAGACTCACATTGATTGGTTGCCTCCAGCACTCCTCCCACCAAGAGCTCAGGAATGAGCCTGCAACTAAGGTACATGCCCTTGATCTGTAGTGAACCCAGGACTTTTCAGTCTATGGGCTGACCCTCTATCCACTGAGCAAAATCAGCTAGTGTGCCATTTTCATTCCTTATGCTTGTGTTCCTCACTATTTATTTATTTCTCTCTCTATTTCTTCTTACAACATCCCTTTAGCATTTCATGCAGTGCTGGTTTTGTGGTAATAAATTCAGAAGACAGTCAGTGCAAGACAGACTGGGAGTACACACATTGCAAAAGTGTTAACACATGGTGGTGAAAGTACAGCAATCTGGTAATGATGAGAAGAGATATGATGAGATGAATCCTTGGAAAATTGATGACCTTGCCTCAAATGATTGACAATGATGTTGACTTTTTGTTGACACAGATGATAACTCCAATTCAACCCTTAACCATACATCCATGATCAATAATCCTCACAAAAACTGAATCTCAGATAAAGATTCAGGAAATTACAGTATACAGAAAAAAACCTCACGAGTCAATTATATGATTGTTGGATATGTTCTAAATTCAAGATGCAGGGTTAGAATAGCAATCAAAGCAAAATAATTGCATCGCTGGTGACAAACATACTGGATAGTCATTAAAACTTCAGTGGTGTGACATCCTACAAAATGGTGACTACAAAGAAAAGAAAACTTGATGCTGAGTGTTGATCTTTCCAAGAGAAATAGACAAAAGATAATTTTTTTGCTGAAGTCAAGGGCAAAGTTGTGTGCCTAATTTATGGTGATGTGTTAGCAATAATGAAAATAGCTGATTTGGAGCATCACTACAGCTCAAAACATGCTAAACTCAGTGAATTGGGAGGCTAAATGCATCTAGATAAAACCAGTGCTCTTCAGTGGAGGTTGAATCACAACAAGCCCCTTTAACTAGGCCTCGTTGTGACAGAGACAACCTTACTCAGACATGTTATGTAGTG
Source organism: Lasiurus cinereus (assembly GCA_011751065.1). NCBI lineage: Eukaryota > Metazoa > Chordata > Mammalia > Chiroptera > Vespertilionidae > Lasiurus > Lasiurus cinereus. The sequence goes on from JAAGEH010000304.1 coordinate 36,224,365, forward strand.
AGCAAGCTAATGGCAAAGAAGTTGAGGCCTCATGTAGACGAAGAGTTTGTGAAAGGGTGCATGGTGGCTGCTGCTGAGCTATTAGCATCAAAGTAAAATTGTTCAGAGTGTTAGTTTTCTCAGAGAACCATCTCAGATCAGATTACAGACTTAGCACAAGATATTGAAAAAACACTGAAGGATTCTGCAGGAGAATTCCAATTTTTCTCTCTTGCTTGTGATGAGACAACGGACATAACAAATACTGCCCAACTGGCTGTTTTCATTTGTGGGATAACTGCAGTTTGACATGTAAGAGGAGCTGCTGTCAGTGGAAATCACACATGGCACTACAAAAGAAAAGGACTTGTTTGAGAGACTTGTTTTATCAATGAAAAATTTGAGCTAACATTTGAAAAGTTAAGTGGCCTTACTACAGATGGACTTCCAGCCATGATTGGCTCGCAAAAAGGGTTAATTGCATTTGTCAAGAAAGAACTGAATCATCTCAGTTTTTATTCAAGTAATTAAGTTGTATGCCACTGTAACATACACCAAGAAAATCTTTGTGCACAGTCATTGGGGCTCAACAATGTGATGGCAACAGTAGTGTCATGCATAAATTTTGTCAAAAGCAGAGAGTTCAACAGTCACCTGTTTAAGGAGTTGCTGAATGATCTTGAGTCTGAGTACGGTGATCTTGTTTATCACTGTGAAGTGTAGTGGCTGAGTCACGGGAACATGCTCATGAGATGGGATGAAGTCAAGCAGTTCATGGAGATAAAGAGAAAACCTGCCAGGGAATTCAGTGATAGAAGGTGGCTGTGTGATCTAGCATTCATGGTGGAGTTTACCAAGTACCTCTCAGAGCTGAATGTCAAGCTGCAGGTCCCAACCAGCTTCTCAGCTCTCTGCTTTTAAACATGAAGTCATTTGAAGCTAAATTAAGGCTGTGGAAAGTGCAACTCAAAAGGAGTAACTTGGTGCATTCCCTCACTCTGGAAGGGCAAAAGCCTTAATTTTGAGTGAATGTGCGAAACTAATTGAGGCATTTAAGGAAAGATTCAAGGATGTGAAAAGTAATCAAATGGGATTGAACATCTTTGCTACATTGTTCATTGTGGAACTAGCTGATGTGCCTAATAACCTACAACACTGAAATCATTCAACTACAAAGCAATGAGCCAAAAGCTAGGTACAACAACCTCCTACTACTTGAGTTCTATAAACATTACATAAGCAATGATGAATTTCCCATTCTGAGGAGACATGCACTAAAATATGCATCTGTGTTCTGAACACCTTACTGCTGCGAGCCATTCTTTTTAAAACTTATTGTAAAGAGACTACTGCGCCCAGACTGACCAAAGCAAACCTGGAAAAGCAGTGGCGAGTAGTATCATCACCAATACCAGCTAACGTCACATGCCTTCCCAAAGAGAAGCCGTTCCAGCCATCATATTATGGGTGAGTTAATTAAATGTTTGATAATTTTGTATGGCCTGGGATGATGTTATACCTATCCAAATGGCCCTTGACAGAAAACAGGTTCCCCACCCCTGGTCTAGATAGATCAGTTCCAAAAAAGAGAATCCCGTACAATGCTGCAGGCAGACCTTCATATCTCAGTACATTAATGGAAACCACCCACCCTTAGGACCTCATCTGAGGTCCACAGGCCCCTGGGAATTCAGAGCCAGGCTTCAGGTTGCAATTAACCCTGAATCTGTGCCTCCAGAACATTTTTCTGTAGAGAAATCTTAGATGGAGCCTGCAGGGCTATAGTTTAAAAAAGTGAAATAGGTCAGGTGAGAGAACCCGGCCACACTTGCCTATTAAATATGCTTCACTTCTGCAGAGAAATAACTTCTTTCCATTTGTCTTGAAATATGCAGTCTTTTGGGTCTATCTTTTATTTCCTCACTTCTTGCAAGGGTGACGTAGAGACCTTCGTGCAAGGGTGACAGCCCATGGCAAGTAGGGCTCAGTGTTGGGAAACCACAGAGAATGGTGAAGGCGGTGGTGACTACACCTTGCCAAGCGGCAACCACCACCTACTGCAGCTGATCACAGCCTTGAGGGATGGGACCCAGTGTTGAGAGATCTTGGGATCTCCTTAGTGGTGAAATCTCCAGATTTTTAGAATCCCGCCATACTAACCAAAGCACTCTGGAGTGGGAGTAGGGAGTCTCATTTAACCCACAGGCAGGTGGTTTGTGAGCTCTGTTCTATAGATTTTATCAGAATTTCTGAGAGATCTGTGACTTAATATTAACAACCACTATCATAGAATATGATTTCTCTCAAAGTCTGAGGGAGGAAAGACCAAGGGCATGGCCATCTCCCAGGTTCCCGGATCCCAAAAGTCTAGGGGAAAGCCATCTGCCTGGCTCCCCTAACCCTAACCCAGAGCAAAGAAGCCAGTGGCATCAGATCCTCTTCCTCCTCCTTTGTCCACTGGTGAGTGTCCTCCATGATGGGGATGGAGCAAGAAGGACATTGTAAAAGGGAATTGGTACTGAGAAGCACCAGAGGAAAACTAAGTGATGCTCATCAAATAGAAGGTATCTCTCTTCTTTGTCTTCTCAGCTCTTCATTCCATTCGCTTCCCATGGGTCCCTCCATATCCAACCATTACACCCCACGAGAGTATCTTTGATTACAAAGCATAGAAATCCAAATCAAACCTGGCTGGGGAAAAATAAGCTCATTGTCTCCCGTATCTGAGAAGCCCAAGGGTAGAACAGCTTCAGACATGCTGGATTCAAGTGCTCAGGAATTACCCCTCCCCTACCTCACTAGAACTTCTGCTTTTTTCTCTTGCCTTCATTCTTTGACAGGCATTCTCCAACTGATAGAAGAGTTGGTTGCATGATCATTACTACTCGTTGTCTCAGAAGGGAAGGGATTGCTTCTCTTGCAGTGCACACATCAAACCCTAAAATTTTCTTGGGCTTTGATACTGGACAGACTCCTGTGTCCAGGGACATGGGGTATTCTTTTTGGCTAGTCTGGATCACATGCTCCCCAGAAGAATAGGTGCTAGAATCACTGGTAGTCTGAGAATGGTATGCATGTGTGTGTGTGTGTGTGTGTGTGCGTATGTATGTGTGTGTAGTGGTGCTAATGATGAAATGGCAAAATCTAAAAGGAAGTGATGGTGCCTAGCCAGTATGACTCAGTGGTTGAGCATCAATCAGTCTGTGAACCTAGGGGTCACAGTTTGATTCCCTGTCAAGGCATATGCCTGGGTTGTAGGCTCAATCCCCAAGAGGGGGCATGCAGAAGGAAGCTGATCAATGATTCTCTCTCATCATTGATGTTTCTCTCTCTCTCTCTCTCAAGTTTATTTATTTTTTAAAATATATATATTTTTTATTGATTTCAGAAAGGAAGGGAAAAATAGAGAGAGACAGAAACATCAATGATGAGAGAAAATCATTGATTGGCTGCCTCTTGCACTCTCCCTACTGGGGATCAAGTTCACAACCCAGGCATGTGCCCCTGACTGGAATCAAACCCAGGACCCTTCAGTCTACAATCTGACGCTCTATCCTCTGAGCCAAACCAGCCAGGCCCTTCCTCTAAAAACAAACAAACAAACAAACAAACAAACAAATGAAAGTGACGATGGTCACTTAAAAGCATACTTCTCCCCACAAGTGTTTCAGACACAACATTAAAAGATCATCTTATAGCTCTACCATCCTGAAAACAAAAACTAAAAAACTCTTTTTGCAACTTGGCAGAAGCTGTGTGGAGTACTCGTCAATTGCAGTATTAGAACATCTGCATTGCAAAACCAAGAATGTCCAGTTCGGGTTTGGCACATAGAAGGGATTTTCAAGGCTTGGCAATTTCTCAGTGCAGGCAACAGAAGAAACTCTCCAGTGTTGTGAAAATCACTCCCCCTTCCCTCATGCAGAATGAGTTCACCATAGCAGCATGCACCTCCTACCCCACTGAATAGAACAGATATGTTTCTAAATATCTAGAAACAAATGAAATCACTTTGTAACCCTACAAATTTAGACCTGAAAATGAGCTCCAGGGAATGAACTACAAGAGGTTCTCAGGCAGTCTCAGGAGGGTGACTGCTGAGCTTCATATAGACAAGTACATGATAATCCTACTTACAGGGAGAAAAAAAAAATCCAAACTCACTGAGAGTAAAAGGATGATAGTTGAAATAACAGTTCATCTTTATAATTTGCTGAGTACCAAAGCATTTCCTCATAGATTATCTCATTTCATTTTCACAACAACACTATAAAGGTAGTTTTCATTATTATCTCTGTAAGAGGCTAATTTATCAAATATCAATATGTAGCAAGCAGTGGCAGTGAAAGGATTCATGCCCAGGCAGTTTAATGTTAAAGCTCTGCTGCTAAAACATCCATCCATCCACCCATCCACCCATTCAACAATTATGTGGATTGCCTACCAAATGCGGGGAATTATTCAAGGTGTTAAAATACATCTGTGAACAATTTTACATTCTAGTGGGGGAGAACAGGAAACCACACTAGTAAATAAAATATAAACTAGATCAGATAGTGATCAGTGTTAAGGGAAAAACTACACCAGGGGAGAGAGACAAGTGTTTGTGAGAGTGATCAGGCAAAATCCTACTAAGAAGGAGAGACAAGTGTTTATGAGAGTGATCAGGCAAAATCCTACTAAGAAGGTGACACAGAGTAAAAATTTGAGGAACTAAACCATGCTGACAAGAAGAACATGATGAGTAGGGAAACAGCATAGATGAAGGCCTTGAATAAGGAGAAAGAGCAGCATGTTTTAGAAATAGCAAGGAGTCCAATGTGACTTGGACAGAGTGATCCAGGAACACAGCAGGAAGAGGTGAGATCAGAGGCAAATGGGACCGGATCTCATAGGATTCTCCAGTGTTTCTTAGGATTTTGTCTGTCACTCTGGTGTGATGCAGCCATTTGGGTTGGAGCAGAGGAGGGACATGAAATGACTTAGTTTAAACAGGACCACTCTTACTGCTCTTGTCAGGAGTACACAGATGTGAGGGAAAAAAGGATGCCAGGAGGGAGGCTGCAGCAGTAAGTCAGGCAGAAAGGGGGTGGCTTGGACTGGTGGGTAGTGTGAAGTTTATTTGGTTTATTGTGAAGTCAAGAGTCAAAGGATTGGGTAACAGATAGGATGTGGAGTGTGTGAGAAGGAGCAATCAAGGATGACTAAGGTTTTTGACCTGAGCAACTGAAGACCAGAATTGACATTTTCAGAGATGTGGAAGATTGAAGGAGGAACATTTTCTTTGAAAAGAAATGTTGTTTTAAGAGGTTATCTGAACTTAGTTTTGGACATATTAAACCGGAGATGCCTATTCAACATTCAAAAGTGGCAGGTCTGGAGTTCAGGAGAAAAGTCCATCGGGACTGGAGTTATAAGCTCTGCAAACTATATTCTATTCCCTTAGAGTAATTGAAGATACTGGTCTATGTACAATTTTGGGGAAATGATGACTATAAAAATACTAGAACAGTATTAAGAAAGATCAAATTTAAAAATTCACCCATATTCTGCCACCCTAAAGATAGCTGCTTTAATTTCTCTGCATTCCCTTCTGTTTTTGCTCACATGCAAACAGAATTTTGTATGTTGTAAAAGCTTGAAATAGATACAATTTCACTTTTTTTTTTACATAACATGATCCCATAAGAATTTTTCCTAAGAGGCAGATTAAAAAGGCCAACAAAGTGCAGAGAAACATTTCAGAAACAAAAATAAAAAATCCTACTTTTTTACAGTTTGGTGCTCCTACAGCTGGTATTGTGTTTATTGGGACTTTTGTGCACAATGATTCTCTCCGGAGGTGAATGATGAGAGCTGGCCATGCACCCCTTCTGAAAGGGCACTCCAGGAATATGGAACAGCAAAAGAGGGAAAAGCATGTGTTAAGAGGCAACAGGAAAGCCCATTATGAAGGACTGCTGGCAGATTCATTTTAATTGACAAATAGAAATTTATTTCATCCTTAAACTTTTAAAAAATATTTTTTAATTTAAACGACAGAAGAGAGTACACCCTATCTCTATGCTTCTCTACCAAGGAAGAAGAAGCCATATGGAATAACTTAGAACATGGTAAACCTTGGCAGATTGCAGTGGTTCTTAAAGGTTCTGGGTCTCAGACTGCACACGACCTCTACTGATTTGTGCATTCATCCTAGTCCCTCACCGAGAACTAGAGCCCAGTCCCTTAATTTTATAGAAATGGCTGAGGATCTAAAAAACGGTAAACGACCCTACCAGTGCGAGTCTTCAGTTACTTTATAGAGGATTTTAATTAGGGTTCAATTAGCTCTGCCCTCCACATCAAAGACTCAATAAAAAACAACCAAACATGATTCCATGCACATGACTCCATCTTGAAACAAGCCCTTGTTAGCTGGGAAATTCCTCATCATTCACTGGCTCCCCTGCCAATCATTTGCGTAGTTATTTACTCAAAAGCAGTAAAAAAAAAAAATTGAGAAAACTACCTCCCAGACTCTGCAAAAGGTAGGGAGCGGGTTTATGCTTCCTCGCATAGCCAGCAGAGGGAGCACCAGGCAAGGTTTGTGAGCCGCGCCTCCCCATACTCCCCCTTCCTCGCCCAACTTCCCCATAGTGACCGCTTCAACTAAAAGTGACCATTGACCTTTCAAGCTTTTGAGCAGTGATGCAATAGAATGGTATTTCAAAGAAAAATGGTTATCGAAATTTTGGATCCGGGTTTCCCGTGAATGTTGATGGTTTTTCAAAAGTAGGTCACATTTCGGGGGCGGGAGTGCAGGCAAGGAGAGGAGTTCCAAGTGAGGTGACCTCCAACCGGGTGGGAGGAGGTGAAGGGTCCCCGAGCAGGGAAGAAGTGATGGGATCTTCCTGAATTCCCGGCCCTGGGCGCCAGCCCTGCAGGAAATCGTAGAGACAGGCGCTCTGCGGACTGCTGGAATCGAGGCTCATCGCCCAACACCACCCAGGCGCGCGCGTAAGAGAGGCCCCCAGGACAGTCCGCCCAGGTGAGCTGCCCGGCTGCAGGAAGGAGACTGTGGAGCGGACTGGAGGGGAGGAACTCGGCCAGACCGGTGCTGGAGACCGCCCGGGGGAGGGAACCGAGAGCGGCCGGCGCCGCCTAAGGAGCCGCTGAATGCCTTCTAGGACCGGAGCCGAGGGCACCGCCTCCGGCCCGCTCCCTCCGGCTGTTGGGCGTGGGCACCGGGCGCTGGGCTGGAAAGGGGCCTCCCCACCCCATTCAAGTGTTTTTCCGGGAGGGGCCTTTTCGGGGACCCCCCCCCCCATTTCCCTGGCGCGCTGCTCACAAAATGCACGGCCTGCAGGGTCGCGTGAAGGGTCGGAGGAGATAAGAAAGAGAAATCTCCGCCGAGGGGCGAGGATGTCTGTTTTTCGTTCGATCCCGGCTCACCCCTGGCACGGCTGGGGGACAGGTTCTAGCCTCCAAAACCGGGGCGATGGTGGCCGGGGTGTTCTGCGCGTCCCCGAGACACCAGGACAGTGGGGGTCGGGGTGAGGCGGGTTCCCAGACAGCCGCCCCGCGCAGCCCCACTCCCGAGCGCCCGGCGCCCGCCTCCCCTGAAGCCTGCGCAGTAGCGCTCTAGCCTTTTTGAAGCTGTAGCCGGGGCCGCGGTCACGTGGGGCGAATTCCTGGAAAGTTCCTGGAAAGCGGCCTCCGCGGCAGTCGGGCGGGGCGCTCGGAGCGCGGATGGAGGAGGGAGGAGGGGAGCTCCGGAGGTGCGTGGGGCTGGGGAGTCGCGCGCACACGTAGCTCCGGGGATAGACGTTAACTCTTGCCAAGTCTTGCCGCCGCCGCCGCGGCTCGCGGGCCTTGGGCTTCCCCTGAAGCATGAGCCTCCTCGCCCGCCGCCACTGGCGCAGCGCGGGCCGCGGACAGTGCGCACCCGGGCTCCGGGCGCCGCGCCTCAGGATCCTCTGTGCCCGCAGTCGAGACGCCGGAGGAGCTCGGGCCCGGGCTGGCGGCAGGTACTGGTCCGGGGCGCCCGAAGGCTCCGCCCCAGCAGGGTGGCTGGGGAGGGCACCGGGCACCGCCGCGAGCGCCGGGCGGCCTTGGCTTCCGCAGCTTAGAGCTGCTTGGGGCCGAGAGTCCGAGCCGCGGTTCTGCCCCGCTGCCGGGCACTACTGCCGGCTTTCTCCGTTTCCTTCCCGGCGTCGGGAAGTCTCCAGAGTGCTCTTCTCTCTTAAACTACCATCCAAATTAATAATCCTCCTAATAGCTTCATCTCCCTCTCCTTTCCACTCTCCTGCCTCCCGCCTCGGCTCAGTACTCCTCCCTCTGTCCTCCCCACCTCCTTGGTCGCAGCCGGAGGGAAACCGTGCAGCTGCCCGGGGAGGGAGGCGGGAGAAGGGCATGCGAGCCCAGAAGCGGGTGTCGGAGCCCGAGGGTTCCGGGCGGTGATCCTCGGGGCTCGTGTTTGCCCGCCGAGCTGAGAACTCCGGCCGCCGCGGCAGGTCTCGTCACATCCCCGGCATCTCGTCCCCAAATTAAAAGTCAACAGGGAAAACTCAGGGGATACCCCTCCTTTCTGGGGTCGTTCCCGTTTTCCCCGCCCCAGGTCCGCTGGGGAGGTTGCCGGGTGCCGAGACGGCGGCCGAGCCGAGGCCGAGGCCGAGGTAAGGGCTCAGCTTTGGTTGCCTCGCAGGTCCGCTGCCGCCTGCTCTGCCCCGGCCGGGCTCCGACCCCCGCGAGGGCTGCGGGCTGCGCGCTCCGGTCGATTCCTCGACAGCGCCCGCGGCGGCTACAGCAGCAGCAGCAGCAGCAGCCGCGGCCCCGGCGGCGCCCCCCACCCTGGCCCGAAGAGGAGGAGCGGAGCTAGGCCGCCTCGGGGCTAGGGATGCGGCTACTCGAGCACCTCGGCGCCGCCGGCGGGTGGCTCGGGCCCCGGGAGCCCCGCGGCGCCGTAGGGCGGGGAACCGGGTTTGTGCGGGCACTTTCTCCTGGGACTCGCCGGCTGCGCGGAGTGCGAGATGGGCGTGCAATTTTGAGAGCTCTGCTGTTCTTGCCTTTGAACAGTTTTTCCACTTGCCCTTGACTAGGGCATATTTGACCACCGTGCCCGCAGGTGACTCTCTGCTCTTCCCTTCTGCTTGCCTGCGATTTCCGCGAGCTGCCCTGGGCGGGAAGACACCCGGTTCCCCACCCTCATCCTGTCTCTCCCGCCCCCTTCCCCCACCCCTCCCTCTCTTCAGCTCTGGCGTGTCGGATCCCGGCTCTCTCAATCTTTCTGTCTCTCGAGCTGGGCCTGGATGCTGGGGGTTAAATGGTGCAGGAGCACAGACGCGGAGGAGTCCCCGGGATTTTCCACGTCGCTGTCTGCCCACCCACACCCCCGCCAGGGGTTCAGTTCCGACGGACCCAACCCCACTCTTTCTCTTTGCAGGCAAACTGTGGGTGACCGCGCCTGCGGGGGCCTTTGCCATCTGTCCACCAGGACCTGGGGAGGAAGAACCAGCAGCTCCCCGCCCCCTCCCCCTCCACCACCATTTTGGATACTCCGCAGGGACGTGTTTTGGGGTTCCCACTGACTTCCAGGAAGGACTCGTGCCCTTCTCTGACCTCTGCTCGGGCGGCCACCTGTGTTTGCCGTGCTGACCCTGCGCTCATGACCCTGCGGTGCGTCGAGCCCTCCGGGAATGGCGCGGAGGGGACGCGGAGCCAGTGGGGGACCGCGGGATCCGCGGAGGAGCCGTCCCCGGAGGCGGCGCGTCTGGCGAAGGCCTTGCAGGAGCTCAGTCAAACAGGTAGGAAGCGGAACGGCAGCCACACGTGCGAGAGGGGGCGCCTCCCCGAAGACACGGCGGCGGGGGGGGGGGGGGGGGCGACGCGGGCGGGGAGCGCAGCTGGGCGGTGGGGAGCTCGGGAAGCGAAGAAGGAGAGGGAGAAACGTCCCCCGCTTCCCGCCCCCGCCTCAGCGCAGGGGACCTCGGAGAGGATGGATTCTCGGGAATGCGAAAGGAAAGTGGTTCTGGAGAGGCTCGGGCCTGAAGGAGGGCGCGACAGGGGCTCCTTGGAAATGGCCCCTTAGGGCGCTAGAACCTTCAACTGTTTTCCGCGCTGCTCAACGGCTGGGGTCGGCACTCGGACCGAACCCAAGCTGGAGAAAGCTCCGGGCGCCTTCCTGTCCGCGGGTGCGGGGCGGCCAGTGGGCGCAGCGCTGCCCGCAGCTTCTGCTGCAGTCGGCTCCCGGGCGGAGCATCCGCCGCTGTGAGAATCTTGGCGGCCAAGTCCACCAGGGACCAAGGGATCGCCGTGCGCGCTGTGGCCACCGAGGAGACCCCGCTGAGCGCGGCCCTTCCGGAGGTCTTCCAAGGGCTGTCCTGCGCTGTGCGCGGCTAGCTGGAGTCCCTCAGCATCTGAAAGGAGAAAGGAATGAAAAAAAAAAAAATTCTGGCAAACCTTGCTGCCTTACAACATCTCTGGTTCTTAAAAGCTTACGTTTGGGGCAAAGTTGAGGTTTTGGTAGCGTTAGGAAGAGGGGGCTCCTTCCTCACTAGCGGGCCATGTGCTTTTCCCATCAGCTTGGAGGGACTGGCAGATTCGGAATCCGAGCAATTTTTTGAGGAGTGGGAGTATTGTTAAAACTTCTTAAATGCAGAATGCCTCTAAGTCATTTTTTGCCCACGAAACAGGCCCGGAGATGGTGCAGGCAGAACAAATGGGAATACTGGGGAGACCCACAGACAGTTGGAATTGGGTTTGAATTAGGGCAAAGTTCAAAAGATTACAAACTTGAAATACTAATTATCATTTGGGGTTTCCCTCATTTCTCAATGACTGATAAGGAAGTTGTAATTGAAGCAGCAAACAGAAGCTATTGTACCTAGAACTGCGTTTTTAAAACAAATAAATAGCAGTGCTTTCTAGGGTTTGGAACAGAGATGCAGCCATCGACAGATCTGGGAGACTTGGGGGATACCAACCATCCAAAAGGGTATTTCTGTTTTTCTCTCTTGGAATTAGTAGAGTTCAGCTTTCCACCTTTTAAGGGCATAGCTTTTATTTAACTTCTGATTTATTTCTAATTTACTTTGATTTCACTTGAGTGGTGGTGGAAGCATCATGTTTTGACAGCCAGTGTGTCATGTTGCAAATATTCTTTTGTTTCATTCAGAGAAAATCTAGATACCTTAAAGAACAGCTCCAGAAGATTATTAAAAAACAAAACAACAAAACAAAACACTAAACAAACTGGTTCACACTTTGTGTTCACAAAATAACATGAACCCACATTTTCTACCAAAAGTATTTATGGTAGCCTCTGGTAAACTTTCACACATTTCTTTTTAGAGCTAGAAAAAAAAAATGTTGTCAAGTACTTGCCCCGTTTAAAGCATTATAATAACAATTTTACCCTCTTTTCTTTTTCTTTTTGAACAAAACCCCAGGTTGGTACTGGGGAAGTATGACTGTTAATGAAGCCAAAGAGAAATTAAGAGAGGCACCAGAAGGAACTTTCTTGATTAGAGATAGTTCGCATTCAGACTACCTACTAACAATATCTGTTAAAACATCAGCTGGACCAACTAATCTGCGAATCGAATATCAAGATGGGAAATTCAGATTGGACTCTATCATATGTGTCAAGTCCAAGCTTAAACAATTTGACAGTGTGGTTCATCTGATTGACTACTATGTTCAGATGTGCAAGGATAAGCGGACGGGCCCAGAAGCCCCCCGGAATGGCACTGTTCACCTTTATCTGACCAAACCGCTCTACACATCAGCACCACCTCTGCAGCATCTCTGCAGACTCACCATTAACAAATGCACCGGTGCCATCTGGGGACTGCCTTTGCCAACAAGACTAAAAGATTACTTGGAAGAATATAAATTCCAGGTATAAGTGTTTCTCTTTTTCTAAACATGCCTCATGTAGAATATCTCCGAATGCAGCTATGTAAAAGAACCAAAACTTGAGTGACTGCTCTGGATAACTACATGGAATTCTAAGAACAGCTGAATCAATCTAACCTACATGTGTGACTAGGTAGCTAGGTCAAATTCCCTCAGATATATTCACCTGAGAAATGCTTCCCTTCCTAAGGCTAAGATCAGCTGATCCTTTTAGGTTAAAAATTAAATGTCCCAAGTAAAGGCCGAATTAACATTTTGATCAGAATGCCTTGCCTTTCTGAAGTTCCTTTCTTTTTGGTTGAAGGTCCAAGCACCAGTAGTAGAGAAAGGGAGAAAGGACTCCACAGAGGAGAACTGAAGAAGGGGAAGGAACCTGACAGGCTTAGCTTCCATTTTATATGCCTGATGATCCGCGTCTATTTTGGATATGTTATAGTTTGCATTCTGGTGTTCCTAGGGGTTTTGTTGCTCGGATATGCTTGTGAGTATTTATCCTTCATTTTATGCAATTAACCAAGTCAACCAAAAAAAAAAAAAAGACCATGAAATCCTGTATTTGTCTTTTTACTACATGTATGAACTCTTTCATATGAATGAGTACTGTAGTAATCTATTTTAAGAGAGCCTTACTTCAGAAATATTTCAAACTGGTGCAAACGGAAAAGACTTCGTCTTTTCCATTAAGGCTAAAGACAAGAATGTCATGCTATACAGGTGCAACCCAATCCCGGTTAATAAAACCATGTAGATATAGACATTTTACCCTTGGAAGAGGCTGAGTCCCAACCTGTTGCCATGGATTTTTTTTTGGAAATGGCTTTAGAAATTTCCAAGTTGTCTTTGCATTGTCTAACTATGGACATCAGCAGTTGTCTCCCTTCTACCATGTAGAAAACTTTGACTTAATTTTCTTCCAGATACAAGGGGATACCTGCCTGTTTTTCAAAGTGTTTATTTACTGCTGTTACTATTTGATTAGAATGTATTAAATAAAAACCCTGACTTTTACAATTTGCGCTTATATTACTTTGAATCGTAGAAAACATATACTTTCATGATAATAGAGGGTTGCCATAGAAACTTATGTCAAGTGGAATAAGCCAAATATTCAGCAAGAAGTAAGACCTTTCTTGCCCTTCTTTGAAGCTATGGGTCATACTTGCTCTTTGCGTTTTGGAAAGTATGGTTTAGGAACTACAAGATTTGCCAAGTGGCCCTTTTACACGTTGAACAGGCATAACACTAATGCCCTTTGTATTTCCAAAAACATGGTTTTGAAACTACAAAAACTGATATATCCTAGTCTTATGGGCATAATAGACATAATACAAAATAAAGTTTTATGGCCATTTATTTTTTTTGTCACATAGGCTCATGACTGTTGCAAATGTACCATCTTTTGGTGTCTGGACATTATTTATTTGCCACCTTACAAAATGTTTCGTGCATAGCTACGTATAATGGTGCATCACTGGGAAAGTGAGCCTAAAGTATTGTGTGTGTCCCAAGTGAATTATGCCAAGACAGAAGCATATAATTTGTGCTTATAAATTATAGTAAAACCTGCTTAAATGTTTTCATGAAGCTCTTAAGAAATGGTTTTGTGCCTGTGTATTCCAACAGCAGAGCCAAAGATGAAAGATCGCTAAGTCGTCCCTTAGGAAGAATTCATTTGTACCCTAAAAGTTAAAGCCATACTTTTAGGGTCTAGTCTAAAAGGGGGGGTTAACCTTTTCATTAAGATGTTCAGGTTCAGTGCATTCCTTACTCTTTTTCTCCACTGAAAACAGTTGTTTGGTGTGGAATATTTGACTTCTCTGACAAAACTTCCAATGGCCAGTGCCAAAGGACTTTGTGGGATTTCTTCAACGTTTGGCGCACTTCTGTTCTCATTGTTTCAAACACTCTGCAGTTATTGAGAGTTGGACGCAGTAGGGGGATATGAGTACCTGTGGAACTGTGGAAAGTTCTGCATTATTGCTAGCAAGTAACTATGAGAAAACCAGAAGACTGCAAAGACACCTCAAGTATTCTGTGGAACTGTTGCCTTACATTTCAATCTTTTCTATTTCAAGTACATTGATAAGCCTTAGGGGCAGCCTCTCTCTCTCTCTCTCTCTCTCTCTCTCTCTCTCTCTCTCTCGTTTATTTATTTATTTTTACAATTACTAACATTATTGAGTTCATTCTGTGCCACACTCTTACTCAGCACTTACATTCATTATCTCATTTAATTCTTACATAGACTGAATGAACAAAGTACAGTGATCACAGGAGGTACACTTCTAATTTGTGAGTGAGGAGGCATTCCAGGAACATCCTAGCCCTTTTTATTCTTGGACAGGAATTACAAAGAGCAAATTGCTGCAATTTCTATATTGATCCAGACGAACAAGTAAGAGCAGGCTATAAAAGGAACCCTCAGCGTTTTTATTGCTGCCTCAACCAGAAAAGTATAGGTACTGTAATTAGTGTTGTGCTCTGTGGGATTTCAGTCAGCTGGGGCCAGTGGGTTTTCTCCTGGTGCAGTGGTGGGTTGAGAGGGGGTTCACTGTTTTGCTTGATGGCTGTACATAATGCCAGTTACCAATTATTGGTAACTCCATTTTATAGCCCATTGAACAAAAAAGTTAAGATGTACACTTGTCTAAATTACCCTCAATGGAGCCAAGAAAAATATCCAGGGATCTCTTTCCAGGGCAGTTTTGGACATTAGTGAAGGTATGTATTATCGTTGTTATTGTTGAAGAATGTGGGATACAGGACTTAACATGTCCCCTCAAACTTAAAAATACTTTGATCTGAATTTCCATTGGGAGCAGAGTTGAGGCAGTGGAGTTTTTTATTCTATCCAAGTGGGCACTAGAGACTGCGTTTTAGGGAGTTTTTTTTTTTTTTTTTTTGTTAGTTTTGTTTGTTTTGATTTTAGGGTTTTGGACTGTGGAGAAAAGGCCGTTCAGCTTATGAGCCGAACGTTTTTTTCTGGTGTGTCAGTAAAAAAAGTCTTGACTTCATAGTAATTATGTAATCCAAATAGGTAAGAGAATGGGACAGTTGTTTTGGAGTGTTTATTTTCTTGGGAAGGATTTTCTCTGCTTTTAGAAAATTGTACCCTGGTAGAGGGTAAGACACAGGGACGTCATGAAATAATCCATGGGATGGAATGTCCTGAGACAAGGCTGTGTTCTGCTTGCGTTCTGTGTGGTGTGGGTAGGCACAGGGCGGTGGCGGGTAAGTGGCTGTGGTTACATCGAACAGCTGGGCCCGGGCCCTGCTTGTCTCCCAGTGGTCCTTTCTAGCCTCTGGAGCAAAAAAGTGATGTCATTCAATCTCGGCCTTTCATTTACTAAGGGGCCTTATATTCTCCCACTTTTCCAATCACATATTTTAGTTTTGTCATTTTGCCTGACGAAGACTATCCAACCCAGGGAAATTAGGAAATTTGCATGTATATGCACACAGGAATACACTCATAACCCAGCAAATCGGTGGCAGAGTCAGCCAACACATATTTTAACAGTTTAGAATTTGTAAAAGCTGTACCCTTCTACTCTGTTTAAATTGTCAATATTCTATCTTGCTACCCGGTAAGCCCTACAGTTCTTTTAACATCACAGTTTTCGTCCTCTGAAATAAACAGGCCTTTGGAATACTACTATACAGGATAATTCCAATTCATGCCTCCTTCCATCCTGCCTCAAATAATGGGCTTCTGCTGGGCTTCAGGATGGGTTGATCCACATCAGAGTTTTGTATTCAATTTAACTCATTAAGGTTTGTAACCTATTTGCTGTTTTAACATCTAACAATCTGCCATTCTTGCTCTTTTATGATCTCATTTCTGCCTCTGCCAGATGTGACTCACACGGCCATGTCCGGGTGACTGCTCACCGCTTTTCTCGCTCATGGGCATGATGGCACAGTTAATGCCTGCCTCACTTTCTCCCTTTTGTGTCATTAAGTTGCCCTCTTAGCTCCTCTGACATAGCTCTGCTGACCATATTATACTTTAGTGAAAGAGGGTCATTATATTCTCCCTGAGTTGGGTAACTCAGTGATTTAGAATACCTTGAGATGAAATCTGTCTCCTGCTCTCTTTGATTCTTTTCAGATTTTGAAACAAGTAGCCATCCTCAAATACCAATGACGCTTTTGTTATGCGCATGCTTTAATTTTTTTTCTCTCTAGTATCAGGCTCCTTCTTAAGTTGCAGTTCATTTGATTGGGATGGAAATGCCCTCCATTCCATCCTTCTCCTTGTCTATATGTAAGAATGATTCCGTGATAGTCTTGTTTCACTCCTAACATAGGCATATTTTATATATATTTTATTCCCATCTTTACATATTTTTTTCTATGTGGCTTGAGTTCAGGTTACTTAATCATATTGCCAAAGTCAAGTAACAGCTGTTGCTCCGGTAGCCTTTAAAAGCCCTGGAGTCCCCAGTGCCTGGGTAGTAAGTAAGCTGAAATTACGAAGCAAAGCTGGATATTCCTTTCTACCCCTCTTTCAACAAGAGGCCAGATCTGACACGTGTTGTCACAGAGAGTGGGGTTCATGTCAGTAAATGTTCAGTGAGCCATAGAAATAAGGCTGCTTTTACAGACCATCTCACTTGAAACTACCTCCTTAACGAGGAACTCTGACCTGCCCTGGAGATCAGGCACAGTTTGTGAACTATTATTCATGTGGTGCTGCCTCTGTTAGAAACAGAAGGGAGGGGAAGACAAGCCAGAGTTCTAGAGAGAGGGAAGGAGATATGGCCAGCTGCCTTTCTCTTCTGTCTTCACATAAATACCACACAAGGATACCATTTCTGTGGTGGAGAGAGTGAGACTTAATCACAGAACTCCAGAAAATTGTTGCCTAGTTTCCAATCGTGTTAAGATAAAAATTAATGTTTTGCTAAATAGTTTTCTCTTCTGTGAGCTTTGGTATGTTATCTCCTGTTTAGATATTGTTCCAGAGAGCTGCTAGATCTTAAACATTCATAAAAATATTTCCCATGTTATTTCTACCCAGAGAAGTTGTTTGGTTTCTCATTTTAACCTCCTCTCAGCCATCTTGATAAAGGTGACCCTTCTTGGGTTTCCAGCATAGTTTATTTCTCTTCTTTGCTTTTTCCAGGTTATGGTCATTAATACTATATTTGGGCAGAAAGTGTGTTTGCATTTTGTATATTTGATTATGGCATCTGTTTTTAGTTATCTGCAGTATTAGGGGCAGAGAGCATGGGGTAATTGAAACTCACAAACATCTAGCTAATACTGGTTTCAACTTTCTCCCCACTCAATCTCCTTTGCTAGAACCAGTGATAGAAAAATTGCCTGCTTTGTTCACTCACTTTATTTTCCCTGTCCATCAGGCAAGGGGATGCTAATAAACAAGAAAGTGACTAAAAAGATGGCAAGATGAGAAAACTGAGGAGGCTGGAGAATAGTGGTGTGCTGAACTCCTGGGAGTCAATTGTTAAACATAGTACTTAGGGATTTTGTGAGCTAAATCACTAATTCTAGGTAAATCTTGGTAAGTAGAAATCAGCCATCGTGGGAGTATTTACATTATGGAAGGTGGTAGACACTACAAATTAACGTATCTATCTATCTATCTATCTATCTATCATCTATCCTTAATCCTCACTCGAGAAAATGTTTCCCATTATTAGAGAGAGTAAGAGGGAGGCAGAGAGACAGAGAGAGAGAAACATCAATGTGAGAGAAACACATAAATTAGTTGCCTCCTGCATGCATCCAGACCCGTGCTGGGTATTGAGTCTGCAACCTAGGTACATGTCCTTGATCAGAATGGAACTTGAGACCCTTCAGCCTGCAGGCCAATGCTCTAATCACTGAGCAATCGGCTAGGGCCAAATTAATGTCTTTAGACTCCTTGGTGAGGGAGCTCTCTCTGCAAAAAGGTTGAAGAGGAGGGTAGAGGTGAGCGGGGACAGACCTTGTAGGCCTTGCTGAAGAGATTGGAACTTATTGAGAGGGCCGTGGGTAAAAACTTTTTTAAATGGGGGAGTAACTGAACTAGGTTTTTATTTTATATCCTCTGGAGGCCCTTTGGAAAATGGTTTGAAAAAAAGCAAAAGTGGAGTTCAGGAGACTGGTCAGGTGTGAGCCGAGATAGGTGTGAAGGGGTGGGAAGGAGGCAGTGGTTGGGGAGAAGGCTGGGGAAGGTGCAGATATTGACACCCCTTGTCTGTAGGCTCACATTTGTGCTGGAGTTTAGAGCTTTGGCTTCCATGGATGTGTCCTTCTCTTTGAAGGCCAGCTTCTACACTTTGGTAGCTTTCAGAGTCCATTCCTAGGAAAGTAGGAAGTTGTAGTGCAGTGGGCAGAATTCTGAATTAGGAAGTTGAAAACTTCGGGTCTACTCTGGTTGTTTGACCATGGACAAAACACTGAGTCTCCTAGAGCCTGTTATTCTGTCTGTAAAATGAGGAGCTTTCATGCTTTTTGGTTGTTCAGTCAAGAACTCCATGTGCCCAGATATGAGAGCAATCTCTCTCCCAATGGGGTAGGAGTGCCAGAGGAGAGGCAAGTTCCACATTTCTGGGTAGTCTCAGTTTCTACTTAAACTATAGTATAGATTTTGTCTTTGTCCCTTAATATATTCTCATTTATTTTGAAGAAAAACAATAACTTTCTCTTAACTCTGGACTTTTCAATAGCTGGTTAAAAGAATTTTGGGTTTTTGTCTGGCTGTGGATCTTTGGGTACTACCCTGTAAGCAAAGAGTAGTTTGGACTTGGGTTTTCAGATTTTGGTTCTGATGGAGAAAGAGGAATCTGCTGTGTTTTGGCCATTATCACAATAACTCTTTGGAGGAATTTTCATGACCAAGGGACCTGGACGGGTTATCTTTGCTCTGCTCCCTGAGTCAGTATCATAGATGTGATCCCAGACAGCTGTGGGCAAATGATATGTTTTGCAAGTAGTTTTTCCCATTTACATAGATTGTTTGCTTTTCTGATTGATCCTCAATGGATAAGGATACTACTGAGCTTTAGTTTTTTTTTTTCCTCTGTCAAACAAGTCAAAGAAAGAAGGAAGGAAGAAAGGAATGAAGGAAGGAAGGAAGGAGGAAGGAAGGAAGACAGAAAAGAAAGGAAAGAAGAAAAAAAAGAAACTATAGAAAAACTGGAAAGTATTAAGGGAATTCTTAGATTCTTTAATACAGTGAAAAGAATCTTGGAGCATAAATGATTCTGCTCTAATCTATTAAATCTTTGTCTATTTGGATTTCTCTGGACCTGTTTTAAAGTGGGGTACACTCTAATCTTGGGGCACACTCTAGGAGGGTATGTGTGTGCAGACTTTATAGGCAGAGGCAGAGGAATATCACTGAGCCTGCTAATGGCTGAAGGGCCCAAGAGATCCAGGTTGCAGCTACCATGGGATTTATGATGTTCCAGGCATGGCAGGGAGGTGGCCATTCTATAACAAACTAACTCTTGGGCTTCCCTTCCAGGGAACTAGAAAAAGAACATTTAGTAATGCCAAGCATTACACTTGACACTCTATGAATATACCTTATTTAGTGCTCCCAACAAACCTTTTAATTAGGTTTTGCTTTTGTATCCACTTTAGAGATAAGGAGATTGACATAGAAAGATTTAGTGACTTAAGAGGGAGAGCTGAGATTTGAACTCAAGCCAGTCTGACTCCAAATCCATGCTTTTATTCATTCTTGTATCTTTTTTCTCAAATGCTTTTACAAATGCTTTTAAGCTCTGAGGCCTGCAGCAGCACATACCTCAATGGTGTATGCTAGGCCATGTACCTTTTTGTCATATGCAGTTAGTAGAGGGCTATGACCCTGTCTGCCCAGTTGTGAGTATGGTATTATTAGGATTTTTATTTGAGAAGTAATACAAGGTCTCCCCAAACCTGGAACATCCAGCTTGGAAGGATTCCCTCCATCAGATTTTATACCTCTCCTTCCTTCCTCTAATCTCCTTGATGGATCTATCCAGTGCAGTTATAACCCACCATCTCTTCCCTATAACCCCTTTCCTTTCTCTGGAGGTAAATTATATGAATAATGTGTCAGTCATAATAAGTTAGGTTATGCTGCAAAACAACCCCAAAGCCTCAGGGGCCTAAAATTACAAAGATTTCTCTACCCATTTATATTTGTCATGTGTCATAGGGAAGCTCTTTTCTTAGTCATTCAGGAGCCCAGGCTGACAAAGCAGCTACCTCCTCCACGATGGCTAGGTTGCTGAGCCAGTGGGGTGGGAGAAATTCAAGGATCTCTGTTGGTGTTTAAATGCCCTGTCACTTCTCTCAGTCCATTGGTCAGGACTCTGGTGCCACCCAACCACAAGGGGGCCAAGCAGTCCCCTGTGCCCAAGAGGAGAAAATCAAATATTTGGTGAGCAGCAATAATCACCCCCACATATACCATGCCATGTATACTTCCTTCCTTTTTCTCCCTAGTTTGGCTAATTCAACCCAAGTAAACTTTATAGGATCCACATAGCCTCTTTAAATTTCATTCTTCCTTTCTTTGTTATCTTCTAAAACTTTTTTCAATTACTGCAAAATAATTTATCTCTTTGTGTGAGCCATTTGTGAGCCACAAGGGAAAGTCTTAAGTCTTGAAGTGAAGTTATACATATTAAAGAGCTGGGGCTACTCACCTCAAAAGCCTCTGAAATAACTAGAGATTCCTTCTGTTCTTCACAAATGTCTCCCTGGGCTTCCTCACCCTGCTACATTTAAACCCATCTTTCCCCTATTGTTGATATTCAAGACAAATAATGCTCAAATTCACTTCTACTGCTTACTATTTTGCTTAATTAGCTATACTGCAATAGTGTTGAATAGTATTATTTTCTGCTAATTTTAAATTAAATGTAGATCCATTGAGGCACATTATAAATCAAATGGACTTTGGTGTGAAAACTGGGTACCTTATTACTGATTTAAATTAGCTTCTGAGGGAAATCCTATCTAATAAAGAGGGAATATGCTAATTTACCCTCACATCATTGCAAAAGATGGCAGCACTCACACCCAATAAGGAGGGACTATGCTAATTGACTGCCCTGCCCTCAAAGATGGGAGTGCCCACAGTCACAAGATTTCGGCACTTAGTCCCCTCAGCCCCGCCAGGGTGGCAGGCAGCTGCTCCATGTGCCTGCCTCCAGAGCCCCCAATCTCCTCAGTGCCCCAGCTGCCCAGGGCTGCCTGAGGCTCAGGTAACCAGGGCCAGCTGAGGCTTGCGCTGCTGGCAGTGACAGCAGCAGCAGAGGTGTGACTGGGTGTTGCCTTCCCCTGATCGCTGGGTCACCTCCTGTTCCTGAGGGCTCCCGGACTGTGAGAGGGGGTAGGCCAGGCTGAGGGACCTCCACTCCAGTGCATGAGTTTTCATGCACTGGTCCTCTAGTTGTATTATAAATTTCATACAACTGGTCTGCAAGTCTTGTTTTAGAATGCAACCTGTTTCAAGTTGGGATCTTTTCTATAGCATATTTATATATAATCAGAATACCAGAATAAATGCTGTGTTTTAATGGGCAATTATCCTCTACTGTATCATGAGTTATTAGAATATGTAAAAATTAGTTAATTCAAAATTTTATTACATAATTTCCTCCTTCATTCTCCATTTCACTTTTTCTATATTAACCCAAATCAGAAATTGTAGTGTTATTTATTTTTTAATCCTCACCTTAGGATATATTTATTGATTTTAGAGACAGAGGAAGAGAGAAAGAGGGGGAGGAGGAGAGAGAAACATCAATCAGCTGCTTCCTGCACGACCCCTACTAGGGATTGAGCCTGAAACCTGGGTGTGTGCCCTTACTGGGAATTGAACTGGTGATCTGGTTCATGGGTCGATGCTCAACTACTGAACAATACCAGCCAGACATTAACTTCTCTTTATATTTATGTTTTTCATTTATTTAGTCATTCACTCAGTCATTCAATTGATACTTACTGAGTATCTACTGGTGCAAGGCACAAGGCAAAGTCCTGGAGAAAGTTAAAAATAGTCTCTTCCCTTAAGGAGATTTTGGGTAGGGGGGAGACACACTTACCAGCAGTTATAGTACAGTTGACTCTTGAACAACAAGGGTTTGAACTGTGTGCGATTTTTTTTTTCAATAAATACTGTTAATGTATTTTATCAACATTTTCTCTAGCTTCCTTTATTGTAAGAATACAGCATATAATATATATAACACACAAAATAGGTGTTAATCAATGATTTTTATTATCGGTAAGGCTTCCAGTCAACAGTAGGATGTTAGTTAAATTTTAGGGGAGTCAAAAGTAAGTGTGGATTTTTGATTGTGTGAGGTAGGAGATTCGGTGCCTGTAACCTCCATGTTGTTCAAGGGTCATCTATACAATAAGATAATAAATATAAAGAGGTATATACAAAGAGTAGCGGAAGCAGAGAAGAAACGCTTGAAGCTGTCTGAAGGTGTCAGGTAAGGCCTCAGAGTGGAGAAAAGAAAAGGAGTTGGCCTGCTCAGCTGGGTGGCTCAGTTGGTTAAATATCATCCTGTATACCAAAACAGAAAAAAAGTTACAGGGTCCACTCCTGGTCAGGGCCCACCAAGGTTGCGGTTTCAATTCCCCGTGTGGGGAGGCAACTGATCAATGTTGTGTTCTCTTTCTCCCTCTCCCTCTCCCTCTCCCTCTCCCTCTCCCTCTCCCTCTCCCTCTCCCTCTCCCTCTCCCTCTCCCTCTCCCTCTCCCTCTCTCCTTCTCCCTCTCCCTCTCTTTTCTCCTCTCTCTAAAATCAATAGAAATATATATATATATATATGTCATGGGTGAGGGTTAAAAAATAAAAAAAATAAGAGGTTGTCCTGACCAAGCAGAGTGAGGGAGTTCCAAGCCAAGAGGATGTGGAGCTGTGAGAGAACAAAGTTCTCCTATTGTGTGAAGCTTCTAATGCAAAATAGGAAACTAATACTGTAGTTTTGGGAGTAGAGAATAAGCCTGAGTTGGTGAGCAGAGACCAGAGCACCAACGGCTTTACCTGCTTTTCTGAAGTTTGTATGCCACCTGGAAAGTAAGGGACCCATTGAAGACTTTTTGAGCAGGATGACAGCATCAGATTTCGTGGCAAGGTGGGAGGCTGGTCTGGAGAGCCAGGACCCAGAGCAGGGCTTTTTACCCAGTCCTAATACTTGCAAGAGGTCCATGGTTGGTATGCTTGGATCAGAGAACTTGGATAGGAAAAAATTACATTGTTATTGTTACTAAACTCTTAACTGAAATTGAGCATCTTCAACTATATGTAGGCAGCAGATCACAGTAGAATTAGCAGAAGAAATTAGTTTATCACCAGTAGAAGTCAGGTATTTTGGTATCATTGTATAATTATTGCAGATATCTAAAAATATGCTTTACATGTTTCACTAAACCCGGATTACTATAGCCATTAGACCCTGGGCTACATCTTATTATTTAATGAATTAATAAAGGGGAACATATATTATTACACCACAACTTAAAAATGATGTTATATGTGCATTTTAGAATTCATCTTTTGTGATCTCTAATTAATTATATGATTTAAACACCATATCCTGCTGAAACCAGTTTGGCTTAGTGGATAGAGCATCGGCCTGCGGACTGAAGGGTCCCGGGTTCGATTCTGGTCAAGGGCATGTACCTTGGTTGCGGGCACATCCCCAGTAGGAGGCAGCTGATTGATGTTTCTCTCACTGATGTTTCTAACTATCCTTCTCTTTTCCTCTCTGTAAAAAAAATCAATAAAAAATATTTTTAATAAAAAAAATAAAAATAAACACCGTATCCTGAGAATGAGTTCATAGGCTTCACCTTGATTGCCAAAAGGGTCATAAAAGGTCAGAACTCATGCACTAGGAGAAGGTGATTGTGAGGAGGTTACTGCAGCCTAAAGCAGGAGTCGCAAGGAAGGTGAGAAGGAAGAATTTGTGGGAGGTTCTGGGGACAGAGTGAACCTGTTGATAGATCCTGAACAGAAAGCAGTGGGAGGGATCCACATAAACCCTACTTCCAGAGCAGAATTCTTCCTATTTCTTGTCATGTCTGTCCCTTCCCTCCCTTTCCATTGCAATCGTTATTTAACTCAAACTTTTTTCAAAGTCATACATGTAAGGGTGGTTTAAAAAATCAAGCACTATGGAAAGACAACCAAAAACCACCATCCCTTGCTCCTCTCCATCTGCCAATCCTACACTTTTTTAAAAACTTATACAGTGTTATCTTTTTAGCTAGCCTGGGAATTCTCTGCAGGAAATGCCTTGTAATCCTCACTATGGTTTTCATTTTAGGAGTTGAATAAATGACGGATGGATTCTGAAGGCACTTCCTGTTTCAAGGTCCTTATGTACATCAATTGTATCATACTCCAATTCCAGATTTTATACCATTTGTGACATTCTAGGACATGGTGCTTTACCTAAAATTCTCAAGTTTTCTGTCATTTGTTTTTACATAAAATCACACAGAATGTGCAAATAAAAATCCCATTTACTTAGGCTTTCTGGTTGTTTTTGTGTGAGTTTAGTGTGATGGTGGGTTGAATAATCCTATGTAATCAAAAACTAGAAATTGAGCCCAGAAATCACATAATCCTATATAATAAAAGACTAATATTGCAAATTGTTCCTTGGGAGTTTGACTGGGAGTTCAACCGCCCGCTATGACATGTGCTGACCACCAGGGGCCAGTGTGGAACCAAGGAAGGCCCTGGCCAGCAGCCAGAAGCCAGGGGAAGGCCCTGATTGCTGGTCAGGCTGTGGGACCCTACCCATGCACAAATTTCATGCCCTGGGTCTCTAGTTAAATATGGAGATCACAAAATGAGCTAGCTGGTTTGGCTCAGTGGACAGAGCTTCAGCCTGCGGACCAAAGGGTCCAGTTTCAATTCCCATCAAGGGCAGTGGGAGTCAAGCAATTGATGTGTTTGCCTGCGAGGCAAGCAATTGATGTGTTTCTCTCACATTGATGTTTGTCTGTGTCTTTCCCTCTCTTTTCCACTCTCTCTAAAAATCAGTAGAAAAATATCCTCGGGTGAGGACAAACAATCACACAACAACAAAAACCATCAGAAATTGAGAAGGTGGATTTGAAATTTCTATCCATTACTTTTTTTTGGGGGCGGGGGGTGCCTGTCCTGTCTTGGTAGTAGTGGTTAATTTCCATATTGCTGCCTTGTTGAGTTGCAGATGGAGTGGCAGCTGGGACCTTTGGTTGGCTGGCTCAAGTTCCTGGCTGTGCTTTCTGTGGGGTCCAGAAAATGTATAGTTCTGTGGTATGAGATACTTTGATGTTTGCCAGATAAAACTGATGTCTGGTGCTTTTTCTAGGAAACACACATTTAGATATCTCCAAGCTGATTTGTAGGAACTTAATGTTATTGCAATTTTGTAGCAGAACTTTTTCTCAAGTGGCAGAAGAAACAAAGGAACTTCAGTTTTGAGGGCTGTTAATAGCACCCTTCCATTAGTGCCTAAACTGAGAAAGCTGACAAAGTACTGGATTGTTAATGTGGATTTATGGCAAAAATAAGTAAGAATCTGGATTTTTAAGAGTTACTGACACAGTAAAATACAGTTTTAGCTACTGACACTAGATTAGCCCCAAAACTTTTAGAAAAATGCATATTTCCCCCTTATTTTCTAAATAACATTTCTCAATCCAATAACACGGGGGCTACTTTGGGGCTAACCTGGAGATTTGATTGCTGTTTTCTGGAGGGAGGCAGAGCAATGTTTGGGAGAAATGGACTCTGGAAAAATTAGCTTCTCAATTTACACATGAAAACAACAGTCCTTTTCTTCATTAACATTATACCTATTTGAGGAGCACATCATAGATAGTGAAGAAATGCGAGGTATTACCTGGTAATACGATGAGTTAACTTTTCTGTAAACTTACTGGCTTCTCCCTTAAACTGTGGCTGGTTAACAAGCCCGTACTTGTTGGCACTGTAGTTAAGGCTCACAACACTACTCTTGGAGCAAAATGACTATTTAAAAAAAAAAAATGCTTTCTTGAAATATAATTTTTAGAGGAGGAAAATTTTAGATTTGGAAGAAATATTTAAGCTGCAGACTTTCAAACCCAACTTCTTCAAAATCATTTAAAAATAGAAGCACTGGAAGAGAGAACGGTCATGGTTAATAAAGGAGGGCAACACCCGACCCAGTGAGACGGGAAAGGAGTGACTTTGATTTACATCTAGTCTAGGAGACCAGAAAAGAAACAGGCAGATGTTTCTAGGAATTAGTTAAGGGAGAATGAAGAAGACAGAAGTAGAAGTGGAAAAAAGCC
The DNA here is from genome assembly GCA_011751065.1 of Lasiurus cinereus. Classification (NCBI taxonomy): domain Eukaryota; kingdom Metazoa; phylum Chordata; class Mammalia; order Chiroptera; family Vespertilionidae; genus Lasiurus; species Lasiurus cinereus. The sequence goes on from JAAGEH010000304.1 coordinate 36,250,540, forward strand.
CCACAAAAACCCATAGAATTTAAGAAGAAGAAAGTGCCTGCGGGAGGAGGAATCTCATACCGGTTTCTGTTCTTCCTACTTGGGAATTTTCAAACCGAGCTCCTACACGGGCTGGCTCGCAGGGCTAGTTTGCGCGCTCAGGCTGTGGACAGGGAAGTGATTGTGGCGCCGCTGGTGATGCAGAAAAAGCTGCTGGTGTGCAGCTGCCTGAGTGTGGAGCCCGTTCGCCCTGTGGCCCGGCAGCTCCTCCCAGACGCTCCAGCGCAGCTCTGCCTGATCAGGGATCCAGGACTCTTGCAAGGTAGACTGGGAAGAAAGGAGATGTTTAGAAACTGACGAGGTCAACGTGCTTAAAACTGAAAGCTCACTGGATGCACGGAGTATTGAGAGCTGTGTTTACCATTTTGCTGTGTATGGAATGGGTTAACATCTGTTCACGTAGCCTTAGTGACCCTGATGCAGATGAGAATGTGGCTAGGCAGAGAGGCTTTCACCAATTGGCTCAGAAAAGAGCGTCCGTTCTGTTAATGTACGTGTATATAACCTATTATGAGCTAGTTTTCAATTCATCTAAAAGTAATGATATGGTTAGAAATATACTCAGTTCGGAAGGCTATGAAGTGAAAAATGGTAAACCTCTCCCACTCTCCAGAGGTGACTGTTGTTAAAAAAAAAAAAATCCATTTTCTTTTCTTCCAGAGATTTTTAATGCAAGACAAGTATATATTTAAATTGTATTTTAATCTACCTCCCCCAAATAGAATTCTACATTCTGCTCTGCAATTTGCTTTTTTAATTTAATATTTGAGAATCTGTCTACGCTCAACCTCATCCATACACATTTGCACAGTATTCCATGGTATAAAATGCACCACTATTCATTGAATCAATCCCTTAGCAGTTGTTCCTAGCTATCTGCTATTACAAACAACAATGCAAGAAATATCTCCATACTAATGTATTTCTGGAAATATATATGTTGAATAAATTTCTAGCAATGGAATTTTAGGGTTAAACAATATGTGCATTAGCATTATTTTTAATTTTTACTTATTGATTTGAGAGAGAGGAAGAGGCTTTGTTGTTCCACTTATTTTTGCATTCATTGCTTGATTCTTTGTGCCCTGACTGGAGATTGAACCCACAACCTTGGCATATGAACGATGCTCTAATCCCGTGGTTGGCAAACTGCGGCTCTCAAGCCACATATGGCTCTTTGGTCCTTGAGTGTGGCTCTTCCACAAAATACCACTGCCTGGGCGAGTCTATTTTGAAGAAGTGGTGTTAGAAGAAGTTTAAGTTTAAAAAAATTTGTTTCTCAAATTTTAATCATTGGACTGTTGATATTTGGCTTTGTTGACTAATGAGTTTGCCGACTACTGCTCTAACCAATTGAGCTCCCAGGTCAGGGCCATGTATTAAAATTTTAAGTATTTCCACCGAGACCGGTTTGGCTCAGTAGATAGAGCGTCGGCCTGCGGACTGAAAGGTCCCAGGTTCGATTTCGGTCGGGGGCATGTACCTTGCTTGCGGGCATATTTCCAGTGTGGGGTATGCAGGAGGCAGCTGATGGATGTCTCTCTCTCATCAATGTTTTTGACTTTCTATCACTCTCCCTTCCTCTCTGTCAATAAAATATATTAAAAAAATTTTTAAGTATTTCCAAACCATATTCCAAAAAAGGTGCACTAATTAATATTTCAGTCTTAAATAAGTTACTATCTTATAAGTTGTAAATATAATTGAGGGTTTTTCTTAAAATACTATTCATTTTTAAATAGAATTGGGACCAAATAAGCTTGCTTCTTTGCTAATTAAATGAACTGCAAGTTAAATCTTCATTCCAGGAAGAATGTCTCTGGAGTGCTAAGTGCTGGGCCAGAATTTAGAACCAGCAAGAGGCTGAGCCCAGCAGCCTGGAGAGCCTTAGAGCTACATGACCAGAGACATCAGAGCTAAGAGGCAGGCATGGCTTCATGCTTTGCCGGTGACTCCAGATAAAACAATTGACTGTCTTTAGAAATCCTGGGGCAGAACTGGAAAACCCCTCCACAAAATTTAATAATGTCATCTTCAATTAGTTCTGTTCAAAAGACATTGATTGAACACAACTGGTAAAAAGTTCCTCCTTCTCCAATTCCCTGTCATCCCTACTAATCCCCTTCCCTAGCTTTCTCTCCTCCTTCCTTTTGTGTTTGTTAATTTTGGTATACCACCACTCATGATACCAGAAGGGTGTTCAGTTTTAGGGACAAAGCAATTGATTTTCTGCAACAGAAAAGGTGGTTCTGCAGGGGGAATTAACTATGCCAGTGGTTGTTACCACAGTGAGCTAACTGTGTATCTAGATTCTCTCCCTTCTGCTTATGAAACCAAATGCTTAGAGCATTCTATCTATTCAGAAACAACTTCATTTCTTATTTTTAAGTTTTTTAGTTTAACAGCTATTACAGAAGAAACCAAACTATAACCAGAAACCAAGATGTAAGTCAAGTTGCAAAAAACCTATGGCTCAAGTTGCTATTAAATTGCTTAATAAGTGATCAAAGTAGCACATGTAATACCGTTTAGAATATAGCAAACTCTTTGGGAATTACAGAACTTTGACAAGTATTTTATTTCGCAAATTACCTGCTTCTTTTGGAAAGTGGCTCTTTCAAAACTCAGCTCCCTCACCCTCAAAACTCTTAAACAAAGGCAGTCACATCAGAATAGAATCTAGGTGTCAAAAAACAAATAAATCCCCAAGTAAACAAATGAAATTTCCATTTAAGGTCTGAATCTCTGTGACTTTGCAAGCTACTTCATTAACATACAAAGACTTATGCCTTAAAATGATGGAAACAAACCAACAGCATAGAAAGCTTGTCTAATTAAAACTCTTCATTTCAAACTCTTAATTTCCCTGTAACACATTGGAAGCCAGCAGGAAGAAAGGAGGTGATATGGATTGTTCCCTGTGGTCCTTAAATAGAATGTTCTTCGCAACTGGCAGGAAGCACCTGGGGGATGGCTTTAGAACTTTGAAAATTGTTTTTGAAATAAGAAGGGAAAAATAAATTGGTTTCTGAATCCAGCTGCTTTTAATACTTTTACAACCATGCATTTTTATAATCTGAATTCTGATGATAATGAATATAAATTAAAAATACATTTAAATTTAGGAAAAGATGCAGATGACAAGATAGGAAATTTTAGCTTAACTCTGAATCTCCTTTTCCTACTTTGACTAAAATTGACCTTCAATATTACAGTACTTTCATTTTTAGATCTCTTTACATATTCTGAAAAAAAGCTTAAAAGTGAAACAAAGATGTCTCTTGACTATTATAATCTCCATTGCCTAACTTTTCTAACTTTTTAAGTCCATTTAGACTTTAGAAGATATTCTTTCTCTCATCTATCCTTTAATTGACAATTTAATAATGAAATTGAAATGACTTTTCTATTTTTATTTTCCACAAAAAAATATTCTGGTTCATTTTATTATTCTTATCTTACTTCTTTAGATGTAATTCTTTTTTTTTTTTGGAAAATAATGTGAAATTAATTCATTGTAGAGAATTCTGTTGTTCTGAGAGTTGATAATATGAATACATATTTTCCCATTTTGCTAGGAAAAAATGTTATATAAGGGAGTTAGTTGGGGAATATGAGCTCTCAGACACTGAAATTAAAGGAAAAATTTGTGCTCATATATCATTGATCATTTAAAACTTTGTGTTTTAAATAAAAATTAAAGAAATTTTACTACATTCAGCTAATGTCAAATTGAATTATCCAACCAGAAACACAGAGTTTCGGTTCTTCTTGTGAGCAATACTTTAAAAGTAGGGATTTCTTAAGAGTTCTTTTATTACTTCGATTTCATTATTTTTGCAAAATATGTGATGGGTATTAAACTTAGATTTACTGGTGTACTTAATATCTTGTCAAAATGAAACAAGTACTTTTTGTCATAAATGTTATTGATTTATAAAGGTGGATGGTTATGCTTTTGGAATATCACTCATTACTGAAAATAAAATATGCTTTACCTTTATTTTTTTCTTTTTATAATAGACACCCATTTTACTGATTCCAAGTCACTTGAGCATATTTTAACTACTTTTTGCAATTTAGTTTTACAAGTAGTTTTATTTTAGATTGTTACACCTTTTAATACCTGATTTATATATTTTGGAAGATAGGTCCCACACCTTGTCATATTAAATTCAATGGAAAGACCAATTCCTTCTACTTTCTTTGTAGTTCTGATTTCAGATTTTCAAGTGGGTTTGTAATCAACATTAATGTACCTTTTGAGAATAAATTGAGTCTCCAATTTCTTGTGTGTGAGTGCTTCTGGAGCTGGCATGCTTTTCTTCGGCAACTGAAAGTAGAGCCTGGTCCTCCTCTCAGATTAAATCTAGTTTCAGTAGTTTTAAATTTAATTGGTTCGTGACCAAAGAAAAGAAGTGCCCACATTTTTCTATTTAATTTTAAACAACCACAATCTATAGTCTCACTCTAGTGTTTGGGAACTTCAAGTGTATAGCTATTTTTGGTTTTGTGTCTGGTTAATCTAATTCTCTATTGTTCGGCATTGAATTTGTGATTATACCCTATGGTAGTCTACAGGATTACATAAACAAAATGAGCCACTTTATTTTATAATCTTTTCTTTTTTCTGATGGGGTTATGGTTGTCCCAGCTACTCTCTCTCTCTCTAAAAAAAATATTTTTAAAACAGATTTTTAGAAAGAGAGCAAGGGAATGGGGGAGAGAGAAACCTCGATGTGAGAATGAAATATTTTTGGCTACCTCCTGCATACCCCTTACCGGATTTCTAGCCCAAAACCTGGGCATGTGCCCTGACCAGGAATCGAACCAGCAACCTTTTGGTGCACAGGATGATGCCCAAACAACTGAGCCACACTGGCCAAGGGCTTTGCAGCTACTTTCTCATGGCAAATAGAGGGCATAGGTAATTGTGGTGATTGTACTGAGTTTGCTTTACCCCTTTTCTTATCCCTACCTCCACATACCCGCAATTTAATACTTCTCAGCAAGAATCTTCACACTTCACCTGGTTATATACTTGGACAAATTGATGTATTTGGGTTTACCTCCCCGGTAATAGGTTGTGTTTCTTGACTTAATTGCATCCTTACTATGTGCCAAGTTTTATGCCAAGCATTGTATATTGTATTATTTGATTTGAACACTAGGTGTGGCATATAATCACATTGTCCTCATTTTGCAGATGAGGAAACTGAGGCTCACAGAGGTTGAAGTAGGTTAATCCCTTACTAAGTGACAGAGCTGGGATTTCAAGCCAGGTTTGCAACTTTAATATCTGATTTGATATTTCATATCTGGGATTTTCAGCTATGCAATGCAGCCTGAGTTACTCAATGGAAAGTCCTTGTGATATCAGAACCCTAACAAAGAGCTACTAAAGGGTCTAGATCAAGCATGTCAAACTAAAAGGCTAACATGGGCCAGTTATCAGGTGTAACTTTATGTGGGTCACCAAAAAACAAAAGCTTCAATTTTTATAGAAAAATAGGTTTATTTCAATAGAGACAGACTGCATACAAAGGACTGAAATAAAGGAGTAATTGTTAACATAAAATAATAGAATATTTAAATAAAAATTAATATTTTTTCTTGAACATGAACTTATCAGATACTGAATAACAGTACAAATTAATAAGCATAACACAAATAATGTATTTTTCTTGTTCTCTGAAAGTGAAATATTTCCTGTTGCTCATACCAAGCAAGTCAGTCCAAGACTAATGACATGGCAATTGGCTGCTAAAATATTTGCTGCTAGTATTAGTGATAGATATGGTAAGCCTGTGAGTAAGGGAAATGAATGCAACACAAATATAGTAATCAGTCATTAGAGAATGTTGTAGTTCGTTATTAATAACTAGAGGTCCAGTGCACGAATTTGTATACAAGGGGGATCTCTCAGCCTGGCCAGCGATCAAGGTCAATAGAGGTCGATCGGGGCAGGCCAGCTAGCCAGGGGAAGGGACCTTCGGAGGTTGGCTGTGGGAGCACAATGACCACCAGGGGGCAGCTCCTGCATTAAGTGTCTGCCCCCTGGTGGTCAGTGTGGGTTATAGCTACTGGCCAGTTGTCTGGTTGTAACAGTCACTTAGGCTTTTATATATATATTAGAGTTTCGGTGCATAAAATTTATGCAGGAGATAGGGGTGTGGCTCCCAACTGCTCACCTGCCTGCCTGCCTGATTGCCCCTAATCACTTCTGCCTGCCAGCCTGATTACCCCCTAACCACTCCCCTGCCAGCCTGATTGATGCCTAACTGCTCCCCTGCTGGTCCACTTGCCCCTAACTGGCCTCTCCTGCTGGCCTGGTTCCTCCAACTGTCTTCCTTTGTAGCTCTGGTCCCCCTAAATTGCCCGCCCCTGCTGGCCATCTTGTGGCAGCCATCTTGTGTCCACATGGGAGCAGCCATCTTTGACCACATGGGGGTGGCCATCTTGTGTGTTGGAGTAATGATCAATTTGCATATTATCTCTTTATTATATGGGATAGATTATGTATAACAGGATATGGTAATTAAATTATGAAATTTTTATTAAAATATTTCTTACCTACCATTATATTGGCTTGGCTGCACAAATATTCATTGTGGGCTGCATGCAGCCTGCAGGCTGTGAGTTTGACATGGTCTAGACCCATGATGTTCAATGAAAACTGGAAGTTTTGCAGGCCTCCCTGCCCTGCCCCATGCGCCATCTACTACAAAATGCTTTTCTTCTTGGGGGCCTCACTTGTCTCATCTATTAAATAGAAATAATAGATGGGCTATGTAGTTCTCTTTTTATTAAAAAACACACAAATACTTTTAGTTTGAAATAATTATAGATTCAGAGGAAGTTATGAAGATGAGAGAGAAAAGAGTTATGTATCCTTACCCCAGTTTCCCCCAGTGTTTGTGTCTTATGTAACTGAAGCACAAGCAGAACCACAAAACTGACATTGGCATAAAGTGTATGCTTGTATAATGCTATGACATTTTATCACCTGTAGCTTAGAGTAACCAACACCAACATCAGGATTCAGAACTTTTTGGTCACCATTAAGATCTCCCTCCTGCCACCCATTTATAGTCACCACTTCTTCCCCACCCTAATCACTAATTTGTTCTCCATCTCTATAATTTTATCATTTCAAATCTCTAAAAAAATTGTGTTTTTATTATGAAATATCTAGGTCAGAAAATTACAAAAAATACTTTAACAATACTTATATATAGCCACCACTCAAGTTTAACAAATCAGCCTACTTAATAAATGTTGTATTTCCTTCACAATTAAAAAAAAAATCACATATTGAGATTAAGACCTCTTTGTCCTACTCTCTGATCCTATTGTCTATCCATCATCCCAGAGATAAACTCTACCCCAAGTTGATTTTGTATCTTTCCCATTTATATATTGATCTTTTTCTACATATTTAAGTATCTATAACATTACATATCAAAGTTTTGTATGTTTAAAAATTTACATAAATAAATCAACAAATATTTATTGAGTGATTACTATGTGCTAGGTCCTACTCTAGATCCTGGGAACATCGTGGTGAATAAGGCAAAACCCTTGCCATAAATGTATAAATATATGACTAAATAGGATAATTGTGTGAAAATGGTAAAATAGGATACAATAGTCACTGCTTATCAGAGGGGGATATACTCAGAGACCCTCAGTGGATGCCTAAAACCACATATGATACAGAACTCTGCATGTGTTGTTTTTTTTCCTATACATACATACCTATTATAAAGTTTAATTTATAAATTTGGCACAGTAGGAGGTGAACAAAATAATTAACAATAAAATAGAACAATTATAACAATATACTGTAATAAAAGTTATGTGAATGTGGTCTCTCAAAATATTCTATTGCACTCAACATTCTTTTTGCCATGCATTGGTAGAACCATTCCATAGACAAGATGAATGTCACCCATGCTCTCTAGTTATGTTTCTACAACATGGGTAGATAATTTTTGTTTTGTTTTTGAGAGTGCATGGGTTCTTTGCTCTGTACACTGCACTCAGCTTTATCATATGCCTGCATCATTGCTATAGAGTACCACAGTGAAGCTGGCCTTCCATGTTTTATGCCCTGATGCCTCTTTTGCAGCTCTCGGAATGTAGATTCTATGGGGCATCTTCTTCCAGGAGGGCCCAGTTTCACCATAATTGAAGGCTTGCTTTGGAGAGTATCCTTAATCAACTTCAATTCTGCTAGAAATATGGCAGCAGCACCTTCTTCTTCAGCCAATGCAGCCTCTCCAGAAATTTTTGTTTTTTAGTACAGACCTATTCCTGAGTCTGCGAAACCATCCCTTACTTGTTGCAAATGGTATGTTGTCACTTGTTTTAGGGATCCCTTGCTGAAGTGTTCTTATAGGCTCAGTGCTTTCTGGTGGAACACACTGCCATAAATCAGAACACGTTTCTGTTCATGTCTTTACTTATACATTTTATATCTTTTCCATCCTAACTAAGTACTTGTCTTGCACTGTGAACACAATTTCTGCAGTTTGAGGTACAATTGCAAACTAGCATGAATTTCTTTTTCCTTCCCAATTTCACAGATAGAAGATTTGTTCTCAGCAAACTTAGCATGATTTTTTTTATTATTATTAAATTGAGAAGGTTCACCTTTTCACTTAAAGGAAGCATTTAAAAGCTTCTCTCAGGAATATACAAATGGCCACACCACTATTGTGTTTTGGGGCCATTAAGTAAAATAAGGGTAATTTGAATACAAAGGCTGAGATCCTGTGACAGTCATTGGATAAGAGAGGAATAGCTACTAAATAACTAAGGGGTGGGGAGAGTCTACAGTGTGGAAACTGTAGTTCATGAGATTTCATCATACTACCCAGAACGGCACGCAATTTAAAATGTATGAGTTGTATATTTCTGGAATTTTCCATTTAATATTTTCTGACCATGATTGACTGTGGGTAACTGAAAGTGTGGAAAGTGAAGCCACGGATGGAGGGGACCATTTTATTGTGGTACAGACTGGCAGAGCACTGAGTGAACCAGGGGTATGGCAGGGCACTGAGGCAAGGCCTTGCTGAGGGTATTGCATTGGAATTAAACCCTAAATGATAAGAAGAAATAAGCTAAACAAAAGGACAGCAAGCAATACTCATGTTCTCGCATAGGAATGAGATTGGTGTGTACCTGGAAGAACCATACATGCACTGAGGCTGGAGCCATGTAAACATCAGGAGAGTCGATGCAGGTGTGATCTGAGTTAGGGAGGTTAGGTGAGAGGTGCTGTGTGGATTGCAAAAGGCCAAAGTGACCTTGGTAAGAAATTAGGATTTTATTAAGGCTGTGATGGGAAGCTGTTGAAAGGTGTAAGCTAGCTATGCCAGAGTTGCCTTGTAGGATATGGTATAAGGAGGGACAAGAACGAGAAGCAAACTTCTGGCTGAGCAGCACTCCCCCTGTGGGACAGCTCCTGCATTGAGTTTCTGCCACCTGGTGGTCAGTGCACATCATAGTGACTGGTCATTGTGCCATTCAGTCAATTTGCATATTAGGGTTTTATTATTTAGGACTAGAGGCTCAGTGCACGAAATTCATGCACAGGTAGGGTCCTTGTTGTTGGCTGTCTGCTGCTGCTGGCCTGGGCCTCCCTTTCTCCACCATGTTTCATGCTGCCCCCTGGTGGTCAGTGCACATCTAACTCCTGGTTAGTCAAACTCCCACCCATGGGGACAATTTGCATATTAGCCTTTTATTATATAGGATTCTTGTGGATAGGGTATAAGAGTTTCACATTTAGCAATATGCTGGGATCTTAAGAGGTATGCTCATTGTCAGCTAGTTCAAAATTGTTCTCCAAAGAGGTTGTACTAATTTATAGTCACCAACTGTATATGAGAATTTCCATTTCCCCATATCCTCAACATTTGGTATGTGCTTTTAGCAATTGTCAATTAGGGATGTGAAATGAAAGGTCTTTGTTATAATTTGCACTTTCTGATTACTAGCTATGTGTTTTTTTTCTTTATTGACTATATTCTGTATGCTGTACTTTACATCCCCATGACTATTTTTTGACCTCCAATTTGTACTTAATCCCTTTACCTTTTTCACTCATTCCCTCCCCTACTCCCCTTGGTAACCATTAATTTGAGCTCTTTACTTATGAGTCTGTTTCTATTTTAGCTACTATTTTTTTGGATCTTTGGTTTTCTTTTCTAAGAAGCTTTTGTTTCTACTCTATGCCCATTTTCTTGTTGGATTATTTGTTTTAAAACTTATTGGTTTGTAGAATTTCTTTATGTATTTTGGATAATACTCAATTGTTGGGATTTATGCATTGAAATATACATCAAAAACATCTTTGTTGGGTTTTATATATTAAAATATTTTCTAATTTTTATCTTGTTTTTTCATAAATTTATATAGATACTAATATATATATACACTAATATATACATACACTAATATATATATATACACTAATATATATTAATTTTGTGAATGAGGGAAAGTATGGATTAAAAGAATTTTTTTTTCCAAATAGAAAACTAACTGACCAAGCACCATTTATTCAATAGTCTTATCCCTTCACTAGTGATTTGTAATTTGATCTCTGTTATGTATCAAGTTTTCCCTTAAGCCTGGTCTATTTATGGGCTTTTATTCTGTTTTTTTTTTCCACTTGTCTGTCTCTAAACCAATGCCATTCTTTTGAAATTACTGTAACTTCATAAAAAGCCTTGCTGTCTAGTGTGGTGAATTGTCTTTCTTTGTTCTTTTAAGTTATCTGGGGCATTTTGGTTCTTTACTATTATGTTAATTTATGGACCAATGTGTCAAATGGCAAGGGGAGAAAAAAAAAACTAATGGATTTTAATTGTAATTGCAATGAATTTATAGAGTAACTTAGAGAGAATTGCTGTCTTTGAGTCTTCCCATACCATACATGAACATGGTACAATTTTTAATTTATTTAGATCTTTTATATACCTCAATAAAGCTTTGGTGAAGCCAAAGGAACTTGCATTGTTTATAAGTACCCCTTGTTTTTGTTACTATTATTAATGGAATCTTTTTGTTTTGCTTTTAAATTATGCTTCTTATTTGTTTTTTGTTTTTTGATGAGATATGGGATCACTATTGATTTTTGAATATTCATTTGTTTCCAGAAGCCTTTCTAATTCTTGTAGTTAGGAGAGCCTTTTTTTTTCTTATATGTAAACAGTCATGTTGTTTGCAAATAATTATTTTATTAGTTTTTTTCAATTAATCAGCATTCAGTTAATCTCCTTAAGTTTCTTATACACTGTAGGATCCTTGATCCTATTCACTGCTTTTGTATCTTTGTGTGGGTAAAATTAAGCCTGGGTCTCATTTTTTATATATAGCTGGAGGCCCAGTGTACAAAATTCATGCACAAAATTCAGGCTGGGCAGTCCCTCAGCCCAGCCTGCACCCTCTCTAATCTGGGATCCCTTGGGGGATGTCCAACTGCTGGCTTAGGCCCAATCCCTGCAAGCAGTCAGACATCCCTCTCACAGTCTGGGACTGATGGCTCCTAACCACTCACCTGCCTGCCTCCCTGATTGCCCTAACCACTCTGCCTGCCTAATGCCCCTAACCTCTCTACCTGACTGGCTGATCATTCCTATCTGCCTCTGCCTGCCTGATCATCCCTAACTGCTCTCTCCTGCCTGCCTGATTACCCCTAACCACCTCTGCTTATCTGATCGCCCCTAACTTCTCTCCCCCGCTTGCCTGATTGCCCCTAACCTCCTCTGCTCTGGTCTCCAGAAGACATCTGGTCTAATTAACTTATTGCCCTTTTATTAGTATAGACATCTTGTTACACTGTACAACAATCTTTATTCTTACTTCCTATTCTTTTCTCTAGTGAATTTACTAAGAAACTTTTACCAAATTAAAATATATATATTGATTTCAGAGATGAAGGAAGAGAGATAGAAACATCAATGATGAGAGAGAATCATTGATTGTCTACCTCCTGCATGTTCTCTACTGGGATGGAGTCCAAAACACTGACATGTGCCCTGAACAAAATGGAACTGTGATCTCTTGGTTCAAAGGATGATGCTCAACCACTTAGCCACACTGTTGGGAACCAAATTAAAAAAAAAAATTCTCACACTAGGGTATGTTTTTTTCTCTCATTATTTTACTTTTTTCCCATCACCATTTATCCCTACCTATATCTTCTTCTACCTCCACTCCTTCCCCTCCACATGCCCCTGCCACTGAGGATATGTTTTTTTAATTGATATTTTTAGAGAGAGAGGAAGAGGGAGAGAAAAAGAGAAAGAGAAACATCGATGTGAAAGAGAAACATTGATAAATTGCCTCTCATATATGCCTTAACTTGGGCTAGGTATATGCCCGCCCTTACTGGAGATCTAGCCTGCAACCTTTTTGGAGTACTGAATGATGCTCCAACCAACTGAGCCACCTAGTCAAGGCTCATCAAAATTTTGATAACAAAAAAAATATATATAAAATTTTTTAAATGTTTAAGAGATTAGACATCATTGATCACTTGTTGGTAACTGTGATATCACTGTAGACTCAGACACATGATGCACATATTAGAGATTTCAAGATGTGGCTGAGAAGAAATGAGAAAAAGAAAATTATGTCAATATCAGTATTTGTAGGACACATACAATCTTCCTCCCTCCCTCCCTCCCTCCCTCCCTCCCTTCCTCCCTCCTTCCCTCTATCCCTCCCTTCCTCACTCTCCACTTCCCTCCATCTCTCCCTCCCTCCTTTTTTCCCTCCCGCCCTCCCTCTGTCCCTCTTAAGTTCTAAGGGCCCTTCTTTTTTTGGTAACTTATTTCCTGAGCCCATTTCCACAGCTGACTTCTACCTCTGTGACTTTCTAAATAAATTTTCTCTTATAATTTGAGTCTTGGCTCTGAATTCTTCTCTTATCTAGAACTCAAGAACTGAGGTGCTGAATTCAGGTTAACACCTGGTGCTATTTTTCTGTTGCTAAGACTAGGATCATGGTCAGGCTATCCACACCCACAGGGTGGGTTGTAGCATATCCCCCTTCATTGCTCAGCTCCTGAGAAAGGAGAGAGCTCTTTTCTGCCTCAGAGCCCTGCAGTCTATAATTCACTAAGGCAGTGGTCAGCAAGCTGCAGCTCTTGAGCCACATGTGGCTCAGGAGCCGTGGTTTGCCACTCTGTTGAATAATGAGTTTGCCGACCATGCACTAAGGCATTGGCCCTAGCATTATATGGGGGTGGGGTGAGATAAGAAACACTGGAGGTTAGTAAACTTATACAGGCTGTCCTGGGGTCCTGCTCTTTGCAGTGTTCTAGGTAGAACAGGAAAGGCACAGGCCCACTCCCCTTGGAAAGCCTGGCAAAGGACTTGGCCCATAGAAATTTGCTGGGCCTGCTTTTCTGGGTTATCCAAGCCTCCCTGGAATGAGGTCCAGTCAGGATGTGGTCTGAACTCAGAGGCATTTATAGGACATTTATTCTACCGCCGAATCTACTTGGTCAGAGACCAAGTCATAGCTGTTCCCCGAAGCCATGAGAGTAAACACTACCTCCTATTTTTAGTAGTTCATTGCTTGCAAAAATAGTTCAAAATCCAGACCTTTGAGTCTCTGTAGCCTTCAGCTTAACAGGCTATTCCATGATAACAACCACCTCAACAATGGCAATAACAGTCACCACCAACATGTACCCCGGGTGGATATGTACAGGTGCCGTGCTTAGTGCTTTTTATGCATTATCTTGTTTCATCTTCATGTGGTGTGGTCATTGCTATTATTTCTGTTTTTCAGAAGGGGAAACCAAGATTTAGGAAGGTTAGTCCACCTGAGCCAAGTCATATAACCCCTCAGAAGCAGAGCCTAGTCCTGTACCCAAGTCAGTTCAGCTGATGCCACTCTGCTTTTTATTCCTGCCTTTCAACAGTCCACAATGGCATCTGAGGTGGGGTGTTTATACATGGGTCCTGGTCTAGGTTTCTCAAAGAAGTTAGTTGATAATTGAAATCAACTTAAATAATCAAGAAATTATGTATATTCACATGGGATATATTAAATATTACTTTTTGGTATTATTTAATTAGGCCATTGGATTTGCAAATTACTTTGTTCTCATTATGTTCTCTTTTCACAGAGAAACCCAAGGCATTTTTCCAACCCAGTGGTATTTGGGATGACTGGTTGACAACTTAGAGGGTGCCCAGCAGTCGTGTAGAATACAGTCTTAAAATGGCCAATAAAACCATCAAAATATGAGCAAGCTCCGGGTGGAACCAGAAATGTGGCTGCCTGCTTGCTGTTGATTGCTTTAGCAGAAAAATCAAGTTCAGGATCTTGTGTTTTCTGAGATGACTGGCATGATTATCAGAGTAGCTGCACCTGGAAAATTTCTGACTTAAATCTGTTGATCTCATGTAAATAGCGAATGGGGAAACAATAAGTGATGGTTTGGTTGCCAAATAGAAGTCCAGGGAACACCCACATGGAGACAATATGCTGGTTCCCAATCTGACAGCTTTTAGAAGGAAAACATGGTGGTCCAGGCTGTTTCCTGGTGAGTCCTCATTGGGTATATGAGTGTATAAAAGCTCCACTAATTATGTGGCAAGGTGGGATGGTGGGTGGTGACCTCATAGAATGCCTGCACTGGAAATTAGGAGTCAAGATTCTTTTGCTTGCAAGTAGCAGGAACCTACTTCAAACTAGCTGAAGCAAAAGTAAAGGAATAATAATATTTACATATATTGTTGATCCTTGAACAATATGGGTTTGAACTGTGGGTCCACTTATATGCAGATTTTTCCCCCAGTAAATACATTGAGTACTGTAAATGTATTTTCTGAAGATTTTCTTAATAACCTTTTTCTTTCTCTGGCTGACTTTTACTCTAAGAATATAGTATATAATACATGGAACATACAAAATATGTGTTAATTGGCTGTTTATGTTATTGGTAAGGCTTTCAGTCAACAATAGGCTATTAGTAATTAAGTTTTGGGGGAGCCAAAAGTTATACATGAATTTCAACTATGCCAGGGAAATGGGGGTGGAGAGGGGCTGTGCCCCTAACCTCCTCGCTGTTCAAGTGTCAACTGTGTATATACATATGTGAGGTAATGTAAGTAGGACAGGGAGTTTGCTCTAACGATACAAGATTATCTCGTGAAATCTAAGGATGACAAGTTTGGGGGCTTTGGGAGAGACCAGAATGCCTTTGGTTCAGACCAGCTGTCCTCTTATGCACCTTCTCTCTGGGACCCTTGGCTCCTCGTCTCTGCTTCTCCATCCTCCTCTTTTCTCTCCTTGTTTTCTGTGGACCAGTTCTATGTGCTTCTCCGTGCATGGCTGCCTCACAACTCACAATGTCACCTGTCCTCAGCTTTTGTGACCAAAAAACCCTCACTCTGCACCTCAAGTCCAAGTTCTAGGTCAGAGAATGTCATTGAATCAGCCCAGCTCAGGTCAGCAACTCCAGTGGTCACTCCTGTCTGGGAGGTGGGACAATTAGGCTCAAACATGGCCTTAGGGGGCTATGACTGTGAAGAAGGGTCAGTTTCCAAACATTCTCTTCTTTCTATTCTTCTGAACACATAGATTCTCAAAGATGTTAAATTTCTGCCACTGTTACTCCTCTAATGGTGGGGGGAAATATGAAAAGTGGATGCTATCTTTGCATGGCTGGGCCATATATAAATGAAGTATGGGGGAATGCTTGTTTTAAAAAATTGCTGCTCTAATAACTATATTTTTATTCCTTAGACTAAGAAGAAATGATTCATTTTATTTTAATCTAATGTTTTCATGTTTGCAATAATTTTATTAATCACCTATTAATTTTAACTATACTAACTATAATAAAGAAGTAGTTTTGTCAGGTATATTGTTTTATAGGCACAGTTATGCCTATCAAATACACCTTAATTGAGTGTTTTAAGAAAGAATGTGGCCCTGGGCAGTGTGACTACATTGTTTGGAGTGACATACCATGCACACAAGGTTGCATGGTTCGATTTCTGGTCAGGGCACATACCTAGGCTTCCGGTTCAATCACTGGTGGGGCATGTGTGGCAGGCAACTGATCTAAGTATCTCTCTCATATCAATGTTTCTCTCTGCCTTCTTCCCTCTCTAGAGTTAAAAAAAAAAAAAAGGAAAAGAAAAGAAAAGAAAAAAATAACCACTAGGATAAAGATATAAGCCTTCCTAAATATCAAAAGAAAATACAGGATGCCTAGGACCAAACCAGAGAGGGTCGGACCTGCATTGCCACCATCCAGATACCATTGCTGACATGTACACATAAGGAACTGTTTGACATTGAAACTGGGACTCAGAACTATTGGACATTGAAATTGTATTTCAAATTGTGTATCCTTAATTTTATTCTAATTGTCTGATGCTCTTCTAAGGGGTAGTAGAGGTGAAATTCATAACCATCAACTTCATCATCATAGCTGACATTTATTGTATACTTTATAATGTGTCAATCACTTGAAAATACTTTACATGGGCTATTAGTTAGGATACAGGTAACTGCTATAACAGAAGTCCAAAAATAATAATGGCTTAAACAAGATAGAATTTGATTTGTCACTCACATAACCACCAGACATATGCCGTTCATGGGTCATATGATGGCTCCAGGGGGTCAAGGATCCAAGTTTCTATCTTGTTCAGTCATTCCTAGGGTATTGCCCCTATATACACAATCTAAGATGGCTCTCCTTCAGTAGTTGTTGCTCATATTTCCTTGGCCAGAATTGAACCACAGGAGCACATCTGGCTGCAAGGGAAGCCTGGAATTGTGATCTTTATTCTGCACAGCCATGTATAGCAGTTATAAAAGTTGGGGTTTCCAAGTCTATAGAATAAGAGGAGATGGATATGGTGAGGTAGGGGGGCATAAGAAATCTGTGTCACAAGTGCATAGTTTCTACTTAAGCTTACAATAACACTAGGGATCAAGTCCAAATAGGCCCATTTAACACTCGAGAAAAAGAGAGAGATTAAGTTATTCGCTGAAGGTCACAGAGCTAGTACTTTGTGGAACCGGGTGTGGCTTTATTTTTATTTCTTTTGCATTAGCATCTAGTTTGCTGAGAAGTTCTAATTCTAGGATATGGGTTGGGACTGCCACACCTCAGCAGTGTTTATTGATTTTATCATACCAGGAAGGCACAGTATTTAATTTGAAAGCAAGCTTACATTGAATTTTGTTCAAGGAATTCTGTGACATTTATTGAGCAATGGGCAGTACATTTGAATGTTGCCCAATCAGAACTGGGAATCTAGACCAAGGAAATGTCATTCTTTTGTTTAATTCAGATTACACCTACATTCTAGTTAGGCTAGAAAATGTGCCTAAGATCTTTTTAATAAGAAGGAAATGCTTCAATAAAATATATGTTCTAACATCTTTTTTTGAGTCCAATAATAAGACTATGGACTATTTCCAAATTATTAAATAAAAAGTAACAAATTTTCTAGAAATGATTTTATTTTAAGGGGAAAAAAGTAGCATTGAAACCAGATGTTACTTTTCTACAACGCATAACAACCACCAGCATGTTACACGCAACAAAATTTGGCAGGGGAATGACCCTTTTCTTCCACCCAGATCACAATTTCTAAGAGTTGGCATGTGCTGAAAACAAAATTGCAAAAGGGAAACATGTTTTCTGAAAGTCCACATCTGACATTATTCAAGCTCATGCTGGATCAAAAGGGTGTACCACAGGAAAAGGCATACAATCATACCTGTTGTAGATCTTTGCCTTTGGAAATGTTACAGGTTGAAGTCATAGTTCAGGACCAAGGTCAAGATTAGGGTAAAGCAAGTGAGGCACTCACTTCTGGCAGCAAAATTCACAGGGCCATAAAAAAATGTGGTAATCAAGATAAACAGTATTTTAATGTAAAAGTTAAAAATGAAAATAAAATCATGATGAGCATATATCAAATCGATACTAATAAAAGGGTAATATGCTAATTAAACCGGGAGACCTTCCTGACCACCATCTGGGAAAGGTGGGAAACACCTGCCTCTGCTCTGCCATTGATTCCAGAGCCCCAGCAGGGTGGGCAGGGCCTCCGTGTGGATCAATGGTGAGCCCAGACCTGGTGGGAAGGGCTTCCCTCTGCTCTGTCATTGATTGCAGAAGCCAGACCTGGTGGGCAGGCCTCCCTGTGGGCGAGAATTAACAGTGGAGCCTAGACCTGGTGGGAAACGCCTGCCTCTGCTCTGCCGTTGATCCCACAGCCCCAGCCTGGTGGCCAGGGCCTCCCTCTGCGCATCACTGATCATAGAGTGCTGGCAGGATGAGCAGGTCAGCAGGGTGGGGGCAGTTGGAGGTGAGCAGGCTGGCAGGGGAGGTGGTGGAAGTTGGGGGCAATGAGGTCGGAAGGCAGAAAGGTTAGGGTGATCAGGCAGGCAGGCGAGTGGTTAGAATCCAGCGGTCCTGGATTGCGAGAGGGATGTCCAGCTGCTGGTTTAGGATCAGACCTAAACTGGTAATCGAACATCCCCTGAGTGATCACAGATTGGAGAGGGTGTAGGCTGGGTTGAGGGATACACCCCACCCCCGCCTGTGCACGGATTTCGTGCACTAGGCCACTAATCTCTCTATATAAAAGCCTAAGCGACTGTTATGATGGAACAACTGGTTGCTATGACATGCACTGACCACCAGGTGGCAAACGCTCAATGTAGGAGCTACCCCCTGGTGGTCAGTGCACTCCCACAGCAGGAGTGCCACTTAGCCAGAAGCCGGGCTCACAGCTGGCAAGTGCAAGCAGGTAGCAGGAGCCTCTCCCACCTCCATGGCAGTGCTAAGGAACTAAGGAGTAAGCAGCAAGCTGCTAGGAGTGAACTGCGAATGGTTAGGAGCACCGAGCACCGAGCTGGCTCAGGCTCCTCCCTGGCCACCTGCCACTTTGCACACTTCTATATCCTCAGAGGTGTCCCAGATTTTGAGAGGGTGCAGTCCATACTGAGGGATCTCAACCAGTGCACAAATCCATGCACTGGGCCTCTAGTTTTAAAATAAAGACAGGCAGTTGTTGGTGTTGCCACATTGCATTGCTGAGTGATGGGAACAGTCATTTCCATTCAGGCCCAGATGCCTGGCCCCTGAGTTCTTCAAATACTCTGCCAGACAGGTTTATGAAGTTTAACAATGTGTACAAACAGATTGGGCAATATGGGGCTTTATCTATTGTTATATATTTATGTATGTCATTTTATTGCAGAGCTTTTACTAGTATTATTTTTTCTCACTTAGTGCAAAAGTCTGGGGGATATTTTGATGAGCCTTTCCTTTGTCTCAGGCTCCATCATGGCTCCAGAGAGCACTCATTAGGACCCCAGGTTCCTGTTCTTCATGCTGGACAAACCATTGCTGAGGAGATCCAAACTCCTGGGAGACCTAAAAGTGATGGTTCCTTCTCTGGGCTAAACACATGACTGTTTGCCCTTCAGTCACCATGCCCAAATGCACTTACTCTTTTTGCAAAGATGGGAATCTTTGAGATGCATTTATATCGTCTAACCCAGGCTGGAAATCCCCTTCTTCCTATCTCCCCCAACCTTTCCTTTCATAAATTAGTTCCTTCTTTTTCTTTCCCTTTTAAATTTTTATTCTTATTTATAATTTTGCATGTTTGTGTTTATTTCACACCTGTCTCAGGAGTGCATCTGGCTGGCTCATCACCTTCCCCCAGAACCTAGCACAGCAACCTCGTAGTGTAGAGGGCTCATAGAGATTTTCTGATAAGTGAATTTGTAAGTGGTTTATCTGCATTGTCCAATTCTAAGTAAAGCTTTCGGTGCTTAATGAATGTTATTGATAATAATGTTACAGGATTAAAAAAAATATTGTTGAAAGTATTTCAGATGTCCCTCTTTTCCCCCCCACTGCCTCCCACATCTGAGTCCCACCCACCCCAGGCCTTCACCAACTCTATTGTGTCCATAGGTGCATATAAGTTCTTTGATTAATCTCTTCCTGCTATCCCTTCCTCCTTCCTTCTGAGATTCGTCAGCCTGTTCCATGTTTCCATGACTCTAATTTTATCTTATTCACCAATTTATTGTTCCATTAGATTTCTTATTTAATTTGAATATTTGATACATTTATTGATAGATATGTATTTATTGCCATTTTATTGTTCATATTTTTTAAATAAATATTTAGTGTTCAGATTATTGCATTTGTTTCTTCCCCTCCCCACAACCCCCCCCGTTCCCCTCCACCACATACCCAACCCTCCTTCAACCCTTACCTCCCCTTACATTGTCCTGATCCATAGGTGTATGATTTTTGTCCAGTCTCTCCCTATACCCCCCTCACCCATTTCCCCCTGAGAATTATCAGTCCACTCCCTTTCTATGCCTCTGATTCTATTATATTTACCAGTTTATTCTGTTCATCAGATTTTGTATTAAATTGATTTTTAGATTCACTTGTTGATACATATGTATTTGTTGTTCATAATTTTTTGGCTTTTACCTTTTTCTTCTTCCTCTCCTTAAAGAGTACCTTTCAGCATTTCATGTAATACTGGTTTGGTGCTGATGAACTTCTTTAGCTTTTTCTTATGTGTGAAGCTCTTTATCTGACCTTCAATTCTGAATGATAGCTTTGCTGATAGAGTAATCTTGGTTGTAGGTTCTTGCTATTCATCACTTTGAATATTTCTTGCCACTCCTATCTGGCCTGCATAGTTTCTGTTGAGAAATCAGCTGACAGTCGTATGGGTGCTCCCTTGTAGGTAATGAATTGTTTTTCTCTTGCTGCTTTTAATATTCTCTCTTTGTCTCTTCCTCTTGGTATTTTAATTATGATGTGTCTTGGTGTAGTCCTCTTTGGATTCCTTTTATTTGGGATTCTGTGTGCTTCTTGGACTTGTAAGTCTATTTCTTTCACCAGATGTGGGAAGTTTTCAGTCATTATTTCTTCAAGTAGGTTTTCAGTATCTTGCTCTCTCTTCTGGCACCCCCATAATTCTGATATTGGCACACTTGAAGTTGTCCCAGAGGCTCCTTACACTATCTTCACATTTTTGGATTCTTTTTGCTTTTCTAGTTGAGTATTTTCTGCTTCTTTGTATTTCAAATCTTTGACTTGGTTCTTGCCTTCCTATAGTTTGCTGTTAGGTCTCTGTATAGTATTTTTTTTATTTTAGTCAGTGTATGTTTAATTTCTAGTTGGTCCCTTTTCATCTCCTCTTGAGTCTCACTAAATTTATCCATCTTTTCTAGGAAATTCTTGAAAAACCTTATAACTGTGGTTTTGAATTCTATATCCAGTTGTTTGTTTTTCTCCATTTCTTTCATTTGTGATCTGTTCCTTTGTCTCCACATTTTCACTATGCTGGGAGAAATTTCTGTGCAGGAGTCAGCCTTAGGATACAAGACTTGCAAAACTGCAAAAGCCTGTCTGTTGAGCTTGGATGGGATGGAGTCTCAGAGCTTTGCAGACAGCCTTGGCTTCCAGTCAGCTCCGCCCTACGTGGCCCCTAGGTCTCAAGTGTGACTTGGTAATCACTGTAGCCCTCTCTGTGCACATGCGCGTGTGCCTCTAGACCTCTGCCTTTCTAGTTCCCTTGTACTCCAGGACCCATATAAGTCTGGATCCCCAGGGTCTCACCCAAAACTGGGGTTTAGTACAGTCAGAAGTGGTGCATTGGGAGGCTCTGTCTCCTGCCCAGTGGAGAAAGCCAGAGGCACAATCAGCAGTCCATCCTCTCTGCACACAGTGGTGTGCACGTCCCCAGACTTCTGCCCTTTCGTGGCTCCCCTAAATTTCCATGCACTCCTCCCTTTTCACAGTCCAGACTACCCCCATATGAGTTTCGCCCAGAACTGGGGTTCAGTGCAGTAGGATAAGGGGTTCAGTACAGTCAGTAGTCTCTGTCTCCCTTCTGCCAGCAGAAGCCAGCCAGCCACTCTGCCACCCCACTCTCTCGATGCGCGTGTCTCTGTACTTCAGCTTTTTGCAGCTCTTCTGAGTCTCTGTGAGCCTCTCTCTTTCCGTTCAGTTGTAGAATTTCCACTCACCCAGCTTTCCTGTGGTTCTGGATGATGTCTGTTCTGTCTTTTAGTTTTGAAATTGTTGTGTGAGACAGTAGTTTAGGTGTTCACCTATGCCACCATCTTGGTTTTCTATTCTTCATATTTTTTATCTTTTTCTTTTTCTTATTCTTTTTTCTCTTCTTAAAGATCAATAAAATGTTTTTAAAAAAGATAACCTAGTATTTACTGAATATTCTTTTTTTTGCTGTTTTTTAAATTAAATCTTTATTATTCAGATTATTACATTTGTTCCTCTTTTTTCCACTCCATAGCTCTCCTCCACCCAACTACCACCCTTCCCTCTGCCCTTACTTCCCTCCCATTGACCTCATCCATAGGTGTATGATTTTTGTCCAGTCTCTCCCTGTACACCTTGTACCCCTTTCCCTCTGAGAATTATCAGTCCACTCCCTCTCTGTGCTCCTGATTCTATTATATTCACCAGTTTATTCTGTTAATCAAATTTTTAATTCACTTAATTTTTAGATTCACTTGTTGATAGATATGTATTTGTTGTTCATAATTTTTTGACTTTTACCTTTTTCTTCTTCCTCTTCTAAAAGAGTACCTTTCAGCATTTCATATAATTCTGGTTTGGAGTTGATGAACTCCTTTAGCTTTTTCTTATCTGTGAAGCTCTTTATCTGCCCTTCAATTCTGAATGATAGCTTTGCTGGATAGATTATTCTTGGTTGTAGGCTCTTGCTATTCATCATGTTGAATATTTCTTGCCACTCCCGCCTGGCCTGCATCGTTACTGTTGAGAAATCAGCTGACAGTCGTATGGGTGCTCCCTTGTAGGTAATGAATTGTTTTTCTCTTACTGCTTTCAATATTCTCTCTTTGTCTTTTGCTCTTGATATTTTAATTATGATGTGTCTTGGTGTAGTCCTCTTTGGATTCCTTTTATATGGGGTACTATGTGCTTCCTGGACTTGTAGGTCTATTTCTTTTACCAGATGTGGGAAGTTTTCAGTCATTATTTCTTTAAATAGGTTTTCAGTATCTTGCTCTCTCTCTTCCCCTGGAACCCCCACAATTCTGATATTGGTACGCTTGAAGCTGTCCCAGAGGCTCCTTACATTATTTTCACATTTTGGATTCTTTTCTCTTCTTGCTTTTCCATTTGAGTGTTTTCTGATTCTTGATATTTCAAATTTTTGACTTGATTCTTGTCTTCCTCTAGTCTGCTGTTAGGTCTCTGTATAATATTTTTTATTTCAGTCAGTGTATGTTTAATTTCTAGTTAGTCCTTTGTCATCTCCAGTTGGTTCTTTTTCATCTCCTCTTGGGTCTCGCTAACTTTATCCAACTTTTCTAGGATATTCTTGAAAAACCTTATAAGCGTGGTTTTGAACTCTATATCCAGTCATTTGTTTTCCTCCATTTCTTTTGTTTGTGATCCCTTCCCTTATCATGGCATTTTCACTATGCTGGGAGAACTTCTGTGTTGAATTCTGCCTTGTGATACCAGACTTGCAAAACTGCAGAAGCCTCTCTGTTGAGCTTGGGATGGGTGGAGTCTCAGGGCTTAAGGGACCACTTTGCCTTCCAGTTGGCCCCGCCCTCCATGGCCCCTGAGTCTCACGTGACTGGGTAATCACTGGAGCGGTCCTTGTGGGCATGCACAGTGCCTCTAGACTGCTGCCTTTCCGGGTCTGTCTCCTGCCCACTCACGAAAGCCAGCGGCACAATCAGCAATCTGTCCTCTGCACGCAGTGCAGTGCGCGCCAGCAGACCTCTGATCTTTTGCGACTCCCCTAAATTTCCATGTACCTCTCCCTTTTCACAGTCCAAATTCCCCCCGGATGAGTTTTCGGCTGGATCTGGGGTTTAGTGTAGTAGGATAAGGGGTCCAGTGCCTTTGAGAGTCTCTGTTTCCCTCCTGCTAGAGAAAACCAGCCAGGTACTCTGGCACCCGCTCTCTCCACGCGCGCGTCTCCGTACCTCAGCTTTTTGCAGCTCCTCTGGGTCTCCGTGAGCCCCTCTCTTTCCCTCTAGTTGTAGAATTTCCACTCAGCCAGCTTTCCTGTGATTCTGGATGATGTCCGTTCTGTCTTTTAGTTGTAGTTTTGAAATTGTTGTGCGAGGCAGCAATGTAGGTGTTTACCTATGCCGCCATCTTGGATTCCTTCTGAATATTCTTTTTGTGTCAAAAGTTTGGATAGATGCTCTCTATTCTACCTCTTTGATCTTACAGTATTTTCTGGAAGGTAGATATTTTAATCCTTATCTAGTTAACTGAGATTTAAAGAAGTTAAAAGACTGCCTATAGGATGACCACTTAAGTCAAAGAGTTTGGGGTTCAGGGATGTCACTTTCCAGAGCCTGTGCTGGTTCTGTTAAACTCATGTTTCCCAAATAGTGGGAGTCGTCTCACTGGGGAATGAAAGATAATTTATTGTGGCATGGGAGATGATTTTACCATTAAACAATACATCACATTGTAAGAAATAATATTAAAAATTGCCAATGCTCTTGTTACCCTTACTATATGCCAGGCACTGCAACGCTACTGCAGTGCCTAGTGTGTCCCCAGACACACGTGGGAAATGTGACCAACTCAAGGGCCCAATTGGAAATATCAGAGGGTAGAATAATCATAAGAGTGAATATGCCCTTATTAATGTATTTAATCCTCATAACAGCCCTTCAAAGGGACTCTCTGAGTCCCAGTGAGTGAAGATACTTTAGGAGGTCACTCTTACTGAGCTGCAAAGCCAGGTAGGCTGTCTTCAGTGCCAGCACTTCTCATCACCACAGGGGATACAAAAGGTAAAGTACTGGGAGCCTCGAGGGCTGGGTCTAGGTCTCACTGTGCCACTAACTAGCTATATGACCTTGAACAAGTCACATACTCTTTTTAGGTCTTACTTTCATCATTTGCAACTAAGAAGTGCCAAAGGAGCCTATCATGATGATTGTCCCAAGGTCAAGAGAATAACAAAGAAGAGAGTATGCTTCTGTCTACAAGATACAATGGCCCCATATGTGGAGCCTAGTATCCAGAGATGATGAGATAATACTTGTTATTGTTATCATCATTATTTCACAACTGGTGCTTTTTATGCATTATCGGTGATCCTTACAAAGAACCCTGGAAGGTAAACATGTGAGGTAAACATCTGTTGTTTAGTCTGCCTGGCATCTCTCCATTTTCTGGGGGGTGGCGGGAGGGGGGACACCTACCTTTTTGTTGAAGATTACCCCTCTACCACCTGCTTCTACTGAGATTTCTCTCTCTCTCTCTCTCTCTCTCTCTCTCTCTCTCTCTCTCTCTCCATTTATAAAGTTGAGAGCCACTCAGTTTTTATTTATTTTTTGATTTAATAAATCTTTATTGTTCAGATGATTAAAAATTTTTACCCCCCCCCCCCCATAGCTCCCCTCTACCCGGCTTCCACCTCACACTCTGCGCCTTATCTCCTCCCCCCAATTGTCCTCATCCATAGGTGTATGATTTTTGTCCAGTCTCTCCCTGCACCCTCCTCACCCCTTTTCCCCTGAGAATTGTCAGTCCACTCCCTTTCTATGCCCCTGATTCTATTATATTCACCAATTTATTCTGATCATCAGATTTTGTATTAAACTGATTTTTAGATTCACTTGTTGATACATATGTATTTGTTGTTCATAATTTTTATCTCTACCTTTTTCTTCTTCCTACTCTTCTTAAAGAATACCTTTCAGCATTTCATATAATACTGGTTTGGTGGTGATGAACTCTTTTAGTTTTTTCTTATCTGTGAAGCTCTTTATCTGGCCTTCAATTCTGAATGATAGCTTTGCTGGTAGAGTAATCTTGGTTGTAGGTTCTTACTATTAATCACTTTGAATATTTCTTGCCACTCCCATCTGGCCTGATAGTTTCTGTTAAGAAATCAACTGACAATCATATGGGTGCTCCCTTGTAGGTAAATAACTGGTTTTCTTTCACTGCTTTTAATATTCTCTCTGTCTTTTGCTCTTGGTATTTTGATTATGATGTGGTCCTCTTTGGATTCCTTTTGTTTGGGATTCTGCGCACTCCCTGGACTTGCATATCTATTTCTTTCACTAGGTAGGGGGAATTTTCAGTCACTATTTCTTTAAACAGGTTTTCAGTATCTTGCTCTCTCTTCTTCTGGCACTCCCATAATTCTAATGTTGATATGCTTGAAGTTGTCCCAGAGGCTCCTTACACTATCTTCACATTTTTAGATTATTTTTTCTTTATGCTTTTCTAGTTGAGTGTTTTCTCCTCTTTGTATTTCAAATCTTTGACTTGATTCTTGTGTTCCTCTAGTCTGCTCTTAGGTCTTTGTATAATATTTTTTTATTTCAGTCAGTGTATATTTAATTTCTAGTTGGTCCTTTTTCATCTCCTCTTGGGTCTCACTAAATTTATTCATCTTTTCTAGGAAATTCTTGAAAAACTTTATAACCCTGGTTTTGAACTCTTATCCAATCATTTATTTTCCTCCATTTCTTTCATTTGTGATCTGTTACTTTGTCTCTGCATTTTCACTGCTTCCCTGAGTTGGTTGAGTAGCTTTGTGTACTAGGTGTCCTATATGGTCCAGTAGCTCAGCCTTCCCAGTTTCCTGAGGTGGACTCTTTTGGTGCACATTTTTGTGGACTGTGTGTACAGCCTTGTTGTAGTTAAGTCTTGATTGTTGTTGGTATCACTGGTGGTAATTGACCTCCAAGCCAATTGGTTGTGAGGATCAGCTGTGTCAATGCTGGGAGAACTTCTGTGCTGGACTCTGCCTTAAGACTTGCAAGATTGCAAAAGTCTCTGTGCTAATACTTGGATGGGGCAGAATCTCAGGGCTGAGCCAGCCCCTGGGTCTCAATGCCCCTCGGTAATCGCTGCAGCCCTCTCTGTGCACAGTCACACTTGTGTGCCTCCAGATCTCTGCCTTTCCGGCTCCCCTGAGTTTCCATGTACTCCAGGGACTCGTATGAGTCTGGGTTCCCAGGGTCTCACCCAAAACTGGGGTTCAGTGCAGTCAGACCTGGATTTCAGCGCATTTGGGAGGTTCCATCATCCTCCCGCTAGAGAAAGCCAGTGGCACAATCAGCAATCAGTCTTCTTTGAGTGAACTTTCACATGCACCTCCAGACCTCTGTCTTTCATGGCTCCCCTAAGTTTCCATGCACTCCTTCTTTTTTACAACAGTCCACACTCTTCCCCACTTCCCTGTATGATTCTTGCCTGGAGCTGGGGTTCAGTGCAGTTGAAAGTGGGGTTCTGTACAGTCGGGAGTTTCAGTCTTCCTCCCGCTAGAGGAAGCCAGCCAGTCCCTCCGCCACCCATCCTCTCCATACATGTGTCTTTGTACCTCAGCTTTTTGTAGCTCCTCTGAGTCTCCGTGAGTCCCTCTTTCCTTCTACTTGTAGAATTTCCACTCAGCCAGCTTTCCTGTGTTTCTGGATGATGTCCGTTCTGTCTTTTAGCTGTAGTTTTGAAATTGTTGTGCGAGACAGCAGTTTAGGTGTTCATCTATTCCGCCATCTTGGTTTCTCCACCACTCAGTTTTTAGAACTTCACAGGGGTTCTCATAGGTCTGTGAGCTGGTGGTGTTACTCCATTTTATAGACAAGAAAACTGAGGCTTAGCAGGGAATTAGTAATTTGCTTGAAACCACATATCTAGAAAGCAATTCAGACCCAGGCCTGACACCAAAATGGGTGTTCTTCATCCTGCTTCCTTAAACCACAGACTTCTAAGGTCATCGCTCCCGTAGTCTGGGACGGTGCCCTCGTGCCCCAGACAAATGGGCTTCTGGCCAATCATTACCGTAGGTCTGCAGTGGACACAGCAGAGACTCCAGTGAAAACCTCTGCTATGCAAATTCTGCTTATATTTATATGCCTTTTCTAATTAAGAAATAAATTGTCAAGATGTGATTGTTGCTTTGCAGATTGTATTATTATACCAAATTTTGTACCATCAAGCACAGAAACCAGAGCTGCATACTGCTTGCCAAAAAGTACTTTAAAAATCCTCTTTCATTACAAGATATTATTGGATGCCTTGGGAGTTATTTTATTCTGATTCTGTTTTAGCATAGCTTACTTGATTTCTGAGTCTCCCAAATACAGCATTGCTAAATGAATGTAGGAATAAACCAAAATCATTGTAACAAACTTTATTGAATTTGTTACAATGATCAATGCTATTCTGTGTAAACTGGATAAAGCTTGCTTTGGTATTCAGTTTATATCAATCGCTTCCCTTTTTTCATTGTCCACAAAGGAGTTCTAGTTCAGCTTGCTTTTCTGCTTTCTTTATAACTTCTCTCTCTGTTCACAGAACTGGTTAGTTTGACTTCAACCCCCATCAACTAATTGTACCTTTGGCTCAGTGCCCATCAGAGCTGCCATTTCTGGCTTCAGACAGCTCCAGTGAATGTTGTCCTTTGATCTCAAGAGATGCCAGAAGTTAGTTACCTTGGGAGCATTCCCTACTCACTGCGTTGTTGTGAAGTCAAACTAGAGGATGCATCTACTAGTAAAATGCAGGCATGGTACCTGACATATGAGTCCTCAATCACAGCCAGCCCATTTTGCATTCACAGAAACTCCTCCAGCTATTTATTTCCCCTGCCACTCCTCTCAGCTCAGGGCTCTGCCTTCCCTGCCTGAAATCCAGCCCCTCTCCAATAGCTAGGTTGCACTTTTTTTTTTTTTAGAGTACCCATGTGCCTTTCCTTTGTAGCACCAATCACCGTGGCACTATACATTTTTTCTGGGATGGTTTTATGGTTGTCTGCTGCCTCTACCAGACTACCTGGGCTATGTAGCCTCTGATGAGCCACTCGGATCTGCCTTCAGTGTTGAAGGCTGTTATTACTTCATCTGCTGGAAGTGTGGCCCTAGGCTGCCAGCACCCTTGGCCTTGAGCTGCTGCCCCCATAAGGCCACATCTCCTCCAATGATTGATCTACATGGGAGTAGGAATGCCTGACCTTCTTACTCACCTGGGGATAGCTCTGAAAACTCATTCCTGCTACTCCCTTTCCTTCCTTGGGTGCTTATCTTAAAAGCACTCTCTAATAGAGTTCATGCATTCTAATCTGTCTCAGAGTCAGCTTCCAGGGGAACAGAACATGTGATAAGTTACTGTCAATAAAGGTAGGGGTTATATTGTTTTTTGCCAACTGTGTGTATTCTCAGAGCCTATAATAGTCCCAGATACCAGTAGGATCTCAGTTAATATTTGTAGAAAGAATGAAAAATCATGAATCAGTGATAGTAACCTTCCTTCAAAGAGCTTGTAACTTTTACACTGGCGATCTAGTTCCTTCGTTCTCATTCCCCTCCTTTTTTTTTTTCACTTTCCCTGTTCCTCTTCCTCCTCCCTTCTCCCTTTCTAAAGCCTGGAAAAACAGCGGGATGAGCTCAGAGGCTGATTCAATGGCTGGAGCTTCCTTTCTCTCAGGAGCCCTGTAAGCAAAATCAATGCCAAGGCACAGAGGAAATCAATATGGAGGCTCTGCTAATTGTGTGATCATCAGAAGATATTTCTCATTTTGAATGAGAAGAAAGGGCCTTTTAAAACAACAAAACTCTTGCATAAATAGAAAAAATGAAAACTCACATTTTGAGCCCACAAAAATGGCCTCCTTGTTATTAATTTCTCACCCTCTTGGAAAACCCAGGCAGTCAATGCTTCCTTTTCTGCAGTCCAGTTGCTTTGTTTTGATTTGAGCTTCTTCTGCCTCTTGTAGAAGAAATAGCAGATTCAAGCTAGAAGATGGGGTTTGAGATCCAGCTCTGCCCCTTTCATTTCTGGGAAGTGCCTCTGAGCCCTCATCTCTGCCTGTGAGGTGCGCATTGGCTAGTTGTGAGGTGGGCAACTTGCCGAGTTGGGTTTTGAGAAGCTCCAGTGAGATAATAGATAGGAACAAGCTTTGAAAATTGCAACAGACTTAACAGAGAAATTGTCATTGTCACTGTCGTTGCCACTTCATCTTCAGAGAAACCCAGCTTGATGGTTAAAGCTGGTGTATATATATAAAAAAAAAATAGAATGCACTTCAAAGCCAAATATTAAAGTTAAAAAAAAATTCCTCATTTGCCTGATGTTTGGCAAAGGTTCCTTGTAGTCCATGTGATTCAAAATTGACTGACCTTGGAGTGGACTGAGAATGTCAGACTACTTTGTAAATCAGCCATTTTTTCATTAACTCATGACAGATTTGGAAAGCCACCTATTCTCTAGACCAGGGTTTTACTAGTCGGTTGATCAGGTAGATGTGATTCTGCAGTTCAATTAGCACATTTTTCTCTTCTGAGGCAGTCCTGGTATTCAGCTGCATCCCTGCTCTGAGGATTTATGCAGTTAGGATCACCGCCTGCTCTGGGGACTGGGTGTGTCGGGATCCATGACTTCCTCTGTGTAAAGCAATTTTCTGTAAAACAGAGAACTTTTTCCCTCTTCAGAAGGCAGATGGATGAAGCTTCTGGAGCAGCCGGCAGAGGGTCCCAGGTCAGCCCCTTTAATGCCAGCGCATTGTTAAATCCTTGTAATACCAGGGCAGCAGAGATTTTGAGGTATTTTTCAATCAGGTGTGAAGTGTGGTCATATTTTCAGTAGAGATTTATAGATCATCTATAAGCATTTTTGGGACAGAGAACTGTTTTGTCCCAGGTGCAGACATTTTTCTGAAGAATGGGTTTATATTTCATGTGGAATAAAATGAAGTATGAATAAACAGACATGGAAACACAAAAATGACAGAGCAAGCAGAAGATGCTGGGCATACAATCCTTCCTCTATCATTAAGTTGGTATGATTACAGACTTCTTGAAGTCAGCCTTATGTCCTCTGACCCCACCCAATACTGGTAGGTATTTTATTTTATTTTTTTAAATTAAATCTTTATTATTCAGATTATTATATTTGTTTCTCTTTTTTCCCCTCCACCCAGCTCCCACCCTTCCCTCTGCCCTTACCTCCTTCCCATTGACCTCATCTATAGGTGTATGATTTTTGTCCAGTCTCTCCCTGTACACCCCTCACCCATTTTCCCCTGAGAATTATCAGTCCATTCCCTTTCTGTGCTCCTGATTCTATTATATTCACCAGCTTATTCTGTTGATCAAATTTTTAATTCACTTAATTTTTAGATTTACTTTTTGATAGATATGTATTTGTTGTTCATAATTTTTTGGCTTTTACCTTTTTCTTCTTCCTCTTCTAAAAGAGTACCTTTCAGCATTTCATATAATACTGGTTTGGAGTTGATGAATTCCTTTAGCTTTTTCTTCTCTGTGAAGCTCTTTATCTGCCTTTCAATTCTGAATGATAGCTTTGCTGGATAGATTATTCTTGGTTGTAGGCTCTTGCTATTCATCACTTTGTATATTTCTTGCCACTCCCGTCTGGCCTGCATCGTTTCTGTTGAGAAATCAGCTGACAGTCGTATGGGTGCTCCCTTGTAGGTAATGAATTGTTTTTCTCTTGCTGCTTTTAATAGTCTCTCTTTGTCTTTTGCTCTTGCTATTTTAATTATGATGTGTCTTGGTGTGGTCCTCTTTGGATTCCTTTTATATGGGGTTCTGTGTGCTTCCTGGACTTTTAAGTCTATTTCTTTTCCCAGATGTGGGATGTTTTCAGTCATTATTTCTTTAAATAGGTTTTCAGTATCTTGCTCTCTCTCTTCTTCTGGCACCCCCACAATTCTGATGTTGGTACGCTTGAAGCTGTCCCCGAGTCTCCTTACATTATGTTCACATTTTTGGATTCTTTTTTCTTCTTGCTTTTCCAGTTGAATGTTTTCTGCTTCTTTATATTTCAAATTTTTGACTTGATTCTTGCCTTTCTCTAGTCTGCTGTTAGGACTCTGTATAATATTTTATATTTCAGTCAGTGTATGTCTAATTTCTAGTTGGTCCTTTTTCATCTCTAGTTAGACCTTTTCCATCTCTAGTTGGATCTTTTGCATCTCTAGTTGGTCCTTTTTCATCTCCTCTTGGCTCTCGCTAACTTTATCCAACTTTTCTAGCATATTCTTGAAAAACCTTATAAGCGTGGTTTTGAACTCTATATCCAGTCGTTTTTTTCCCTCCATTTCTTTTGTTTGTGATCTCTTCCCTTGTCTTGGCATTTTCACTATGCTGGGAGAACTTCTGTGTTGGATTCAGCCTTATGATACCAGACTTGCAAAACCGCAGAAGCCTCTCTGTTGAGCTTGGGATGGGTGGAGTCTCAGGGCTTAACAGACCACCTTGCCTTCCAGCCGGCCCCGCCCTCCACAGCCCCTGAGTCTCACATGACTGGGTAATCGCTGGAGCGGTCCTTGTGTGTGCGCACCCGCAGTGCCTCTAGACTGCTGCCTTTCCGGCTCCCCTGCGCCCAGGACCACACGAGTCTAGGTCCCCAGGGTTTCACCCGAAACAGGGGCCCAGGGAGTCAGAAGTGGCACAGTTGGGAGGGTCTGCCTCCCGCCCACTCGCGAAAGCCAGTGGCACAATCAGCAGTCTGTCCTCCGTGCCCAGTGTTGTGTGGCCACCAGACCTCTGATCCTTTGCGACTCCCCTAAATTTCCGTGCACCTCTCCCCCTTCACAGTCCAAACTCCCCCGTATGAGTTTCCGCTGGATCTGGGGTTCAGTGTCGCAATATAAGGGGTTCAATGCCTTTAAGAGTCTCCGCTTCCCTCCCGCCAGAGAAAACCAGCCAGGCATTCCGGCACCAGCTCTCTCCACTCGCGCATCTCCGTACCTCAGCTCCCTGCAGCCCCCTCCGGGTCTCCGTGAGCCCCTCTCCTTCCCTCTAGCTGTAGAACTTTCACTCAGCCAGCTTTCCTGTGGTTCTGGATGATGTCTGTTCTGTCTTTTAGTTGTAGTTTTGAAATTGTTGTGCGAGGCAGCAGTGTAGGTGTTTACCTATGCCGCCATCTTGGATTCTCTCAGTCTGGTAGGTTTTTAGTACATAGGATATTGTGTTACTCTCCTGCCTCAAATCTTTCAGCAGCACCAGTGCCTCTGTGATAAAATCCATTCTTCAGATGGGCCTTGCCTTGCCTCTTGTCATTGTCCCATTTAAATTCCAAATGGCAACCACTTGGAACAAATTGCAATGGTTGGGTGTATTGTAAATACTCTTTTTCTACTTTTCTCGCCTGGCTTAATTCCTCTCTTTCTCTTTCCAGGTCCTGTTCAGGATCTACTTAGGGACAGTTTCCCTAACTATCCTCCCTTTGCTCATGACTTACACCCTGCCCCACACTGGGTTAGCTGGTCATCATCTGATCCTCATCATCTTGCTCTAGACCCATGGTCGGCAAACTGTGGCTCTCGAGCCACCTGCTGCTCTTTAGCCCCTTGAGTGTGCCTCTTCCACAAAATACCATGGCCTGGGCAAGTCTGTTTTGAAGAAATGATGTTAGAAGAAGTTTAAGTTTAAAAAATTTGGCTCTCAAAAGAAATTTCAATTGTTGTACTATTGATATTTGGCTCTGTTGACTAATGAGTTTGCTAGATCTTAAAATTCTGAATTGTTAATCAGTTTACTTGTCTGTGCCCATTTCAAGATCACTGTTTACCATTCATTCCCAGAGCCTGGTTTAATGCCTAGGATACTGTTGCCTTCCTTTCCCACAGGGGATATGTTCCAAAACCCCCAGTAGATCCCTGAAACTGCAGGTAGATCAAACTCTGTATATGAATGTTTTTCCCTATACACCCATAACTTTCCTCTTCAAGGAAGTGTTTAAGGTTTCTCTGGGGCATATCAGAATTTCCAGCATCACTACTCTGTGTTTCAGGACCCTCATTAAGTATAATAAGGGTCATTTGAACATAAGCACTGCAATAACACGACAGTCGATCTGATAACCGAGATGGCTCCTTAGTGACTAATGGGTAGAGAATATACAGCATGGACATGCTGGACAAAAGGATGATTCATGTTTTGGGTGGGCCGAGATTTCATCATGCTACTTAGAACAGCATGCAATTTAAAACTTATGAATTGTTTATTTATGGAATTTTCCATTTAATATTTTCAGACCATGGTTGACTGTAGGTAAAGAAACTGCGAATAAGGGCTACTGCTTTAGAGGAAGTGATTAATAATTATTGGTTGAATTAACCAGTAAATGGCTGATTTAGATTCCACTCCTTCCTCTCCATTGGTACCAGCCTCTCTAGATGTTTCTCTATGGCAGGGGTGGTGACCCACTTTTCTGCTAAGGGCCATTTGGATATTTGCAGGCCATACAAAATTATCAGCTTAAAAACTAGCCTGCTATATTTGGTCAAACATTTAATTAACTCACCCCTAATGCCTGGGCAGGGCCAGACCAAATGATTCTATGGTCCCGATGTTCCCCAACCCTGCTATGGGGTCACTGGGCAGGGATCCTGTAGAGTGGATGGGGAAGGTCTGTATATGGTGGGACTTGCCCCTCCCAAATAGCTGATTATATAAGTGGTTATGTCTCTACTGCTCCTCATTTTAATTGGATTAGGTTATCCTCTGAAAGGTGAAAACACTACATACCATTCTCACAAGAAGTTAGATAGAATTAAGGTAGAAGGAATCTTAGAGGTTATAAGGTCTATCCCTCTCATTTGCAGGTGAGAAACCAGGTCCAAGGGTGGAAAGATTTGCCAAGCTCTCATGATTACTTAATGGCCAAAGAGGATGCTTTTGCTTTTGTCTGCCTTAGCCCTTTGGGGAACAATCCCTTCCCACCCTGAATCCTAGCATTTTAGGTGAGCATGTGAACTATACCTACCCAATCAGAGCATCAAGGCATGTGTTCCCTGGAGGCCAATCAAAGCTAACGAGACTTGCCCAGCTGGTGTGGCTCAATGGGTTGAGCATCATCCCATGCACCAAGAGGTCACTGGTTCAATTCCTGGTCACTGGTTCAATTCAGGCCACATGCATGGGTTGGGAGTTTGATCCCTAGTAGGGGGCATGCAAGAGGCAGTCGATTATTGTTTCTCTTTCATCATCTATGTTTCTATCTCTCCTTCTTACTTCCTCTCTCTAAATCAATAAAAACATTTTTTAAAAGCTAATGAGACTTGATTTCAGGAGGTCAGAATAGAGAAATTCATATGTGCCATTTGGGTTGCTGAGAGGGCAGGACTGTTGGCAGCCATCTTGCCACCTGGGGTGGAGAGCCAAGGTAAGCAGTGCCAAGAGATGGAGAGAGTGAGTCTGTCCCAGCGTCATCAGTGGAGAT
Source organism: Lasiurus cinereus (assembly GCA_011751065.1). Classification (NCBI taxonomy): domain Eukaryota; kingdom Metazoa; phylum Chordata; class Mammalia; order Chiroptera; family Vespertilionidae; genus Lasiurus; species Lasiurus cinereus. The sequence goes on from JAAGEH010000304.1 coordinate 36,285,861, forward strand.
GCTGATACAGCTATGTCTGATTCCTGACCGCCATAGGAACTCCTTCATTCCTGGATCCTTTTTTTTTAAGTCCAATTCTGTCACTTTCAACTAATTTACCTGTTAATATAATGTTAGAACTAGATCAAGGCCTCTTATCTGCCAAATGCAGTGCTCTTTCTACTAAACCACACTGGGCATTCCTGTGATTAACCTGATGCCACCCATTGTCACAGCAAGCAGAACTGGGAGAGAATGGAGACAAGGGTGGGGAAAGGGAGGATCTGTGCTTCCAGAGGGAAACTCTGGGGGCCAGTGGAGGCATGAAGTCACTGGGGTGATAGGAGGGGTTAGGAGTGAAAAAAACAAGAAAGTACATTAAAACCAAAATTTGCCTGCTTCCCCATTTTGACTGGCAGTCTGGACTGGGGCTGAGGGTGGGGCTGTACATGTGACTAGATGCTGATTCAGCTGGACTTTTCTCCTAGATTAATGAAAACACCTTCTGGCCTGGACCTGGGAAGGTTGTTGGGGTACAGACTGGAAAATCGAAGACAAAAGTCAAAACATTTGGTTTTAATGTCTTATGACTCACCTAAGGCTTGGGAAAGTATACTACAGAACAGCCACAGCCACAATAAATGAACATTCATCATATCTAGCATTACTCATGTGGGGGACCATGTCCATTGATGGGGATCCAGGGAAACATTGGTATCACTGAGATATGCTAATGAGAGTGCTTCATGGTTCAGGCATAATTTGGTTTCTAGTCTCTGAGATTGGATCTTCATCACAATGCCCAGGAAGCATGAACTGAAACTGGGGCCTGTCCTTAGTAGAAATGCCATTCTGCACACATACTAGGATGGGATTTTTAGAGATCAGTTCTCCATTCTTAGAGAGTTCAAAAACAAGCAACGCTAACTGTGCTGTAAGAAGCCAGGATGATGGTTACATTAAGGGCGAGGGTAGTGAGTAGCTTCAAGAATTTGAAAGGGGTTCCTAGAGTGTTGGGTTCTTAAACTGTGGGCTGGTTATGTGGAGATCCTCACTGTGAAAATGTGCTTATGAGTGGTATACTCTTCTATATGTACCTTATTTCAATAAAGAACATTACATATGTGCAATGCTATCGTTGTAGGCAATCATTTGGCATCATCAAGGTCTTAGAAACAAAATGAAAGGGGGGGCACTGAAATTATGTGATAATACTATTCTGTTATAAGGTTGGTACAGATAATACAGAATATGTTCATATTAGTTGTGAAATATATAAGCATCAAAATGAAAATATATTTTTAAAATATAGTAGATTGCTCATTATCCTCCAGGAGTCTAGGACACTGGTTGTAAAAACTGAAGTGTTATGGAACCTCGGAATCATAATGTAAATGGGTCTCATATCTATTCATATCTCCCCACTTCCATTGCTCACACTCTAGTTCCAGCCATCATTGACTCTGGCCTGGACCTTGGCAATAACCTCCCACTCTTGCCTAATGTATGATTCACTGCCCACAAAGTAGAAGACTAGGTTCAAAACCTGGCTTGAATTATGCCCCAACCTGAAGTCCTTCAAAGACTTCCTGATATTCTTTGTCTTAAAGTCCAGATCCCTTTCCATGGCCCACCACACTCAGCTTTGGCTGGTCCCTCCTGCCTCTCTGACCTATTCTTCTACCACTTTCCCTGCAGCTCACCAATTTCCAGTCCTACTGGATTCTTTTTATTCTTTCAATACCCCATGCTTGTCCTTGCCCTTAAATCTTTTACATATGCATTTCTGCCTGAAGTAGGGATCTTCTAGATCTTTGGATTGCTGGCTCCCCCTCAGCCTGTAGATCTCATTTCCTCAAGTAGCTTTCCCTAGCCATTCTTTATCACACTGAAACTGTTGTAATAACCTGATTATTACTTAACAGAAAAGAAGTGAAAGGAAAGACTAGGTATAGGCAAATCATTTAGACCACTTTTCCAACAAGCTACATTTAACATTCTCTAAATCTATTCCCTGCTGATTGATGGGGAAGAAAGTAGGCAAAGGCAGTTTAAACACATGCCCAGTAAGGTCTGAATGACATGGAGGGCTAATTGCCTGTCTGTCACATTTGAAAATGAGTTAGTGACCAGGGTGGGTGAAATCTAAATGTATAAACTTCCAGAGGAAGTTCACTCTGTCTTGGCCCCAGGGTGCTGGGCCCTCTTGGGATTTTCTGCAGGGGGCTGGGCTCCCCTGTGCTCGCTTGGTGCTCGGCCACATTGGACTCCACACATGAACTGGTGGACTTGAATCTGGCCTGAATGCTGAACCACACCTGGCTGCAACATGGAACAGAAGCTCTGGACACTGACACTCTTCCTGACTTTGCTGAACTCCCAGCTGCCCCTTTTCTAGGACTGGCTTAAGGGGCAAGAGACTTTGGAACCCAAGAGCTCTAACTTTGTGCAAATAAAGTCTCCTTCCACATTCTATCCTCCCATGAGAGTCTTGGAAAGTTTATTTTCTGAAGATATCACAAGGACCTTATTCCCACTCGTGTCTGAGAAGTCTGGCCCTTTAATCCTTCTGGCATCAATATCACTTTCTTTTGTTCATAGTACTCAAGCTATTTTGTTTCTGTAATTATTTATCAGAATGTAGGCCCCAGTAAGCAACAAATGGCATACTCAAAAGAGTTTAACTGAAAAGAACTTAACAAAGAAACCTTGTACAGAAATGTGGGCAGGGTGAAGAAAATCAATAAGGCGTGGCAAGGCCCCAGGGAAAGCCACCCCCATCCCAGGCCTGACAGGGAAAGAGGAGAGAGCTGTGTCCCACACTTAGTGAGAGCTGTACTATAGAAGAAGGGTTGCCCCTATACCTGTGACAAGTCAGGGAAAAAGTGGAGAGGGAGATAAACCACCCAACTTCTTTCTCCACTTGCCTTCAGATTTCCTGCCAGTGTTGTCTGGCCAAACCCACCTGAAAACCAGAGAGCAAGGGAGCCTGGGAAATGCAGTCTATGGTAGTCAGCCTCCTGGGAGCACAGAAAAGGGAGGGGAAGAATGTGGAGTGGAACTGGATGGGAATAAATGAGCAAGAACCAGTCTCTTGCCAGGCACATGATAGGTGCTCAGCACATGCTGATTGAATAAATAAATGGATGACTGACTGACTGACTGGATAGATGAGCAAAGAAAGCAGAAGATAAAGAGAAAGGGATATAAAAAGAATGATCATTGAATAAATTCCTACTATGCACCAGGCACCTATATTATAAAAGGCCAGTGCTGTAACACCATAATGTCGCAACAACCAAATGACCAGTCACCAGGAGGTGCATGGAGCACTCTCAGTCCCTCCCCATGGCCCACAGGCTCTGATTGCAGCAAGACTGGCGGGTGGGCAGGGCTGTACAATTTCGCACGCTGGGCCTCTAGTTTTACATAAATGATCTTTTTCAAACCCACACAGAGATTAACATATCTCATTCAGGAGAAATCATGGAGCCAGGATTCCAGCTCAGCTCCTGACTTTTAACACTGTCATGTTAAACACACCATGCATGTTTCCATAACTACATCAGCCCAGACTCTGCATCCCTTCCCACCAGAAATGCCTTGTGGCCTGCTGAAAACCCAGTAAACCTCTGGTTCACCTCCCACTGCTCCTCTTCATAACCTGCCCTGGATCACCACAGCCAGAGGCCATCTTTATCTCCTCTGAATATTATAGCAACTGTTATATACTATTCACATACCATATAATTTCTTTGTAGAGTAATTATTGAGAGCATCTCATCTTCTTATAAATATTTTGAAAGCTCTTGGAAGCAGGATCTTTTGTTTGTTTCTTGTTATTACTTTGATAGCATTGATAGCACTTAGTAGGTAATCAATAATTATTTGTTGGTGTGTCTATTCAGCTGTATTATGAATCATTTTCAATGTCACTTAAGAAAAATTTATTTAAATATGTTTTTACACATATTGTATAAAAAACGTATTCTTTTCTTATTTAATATTGGATTTTAACTGTTTTTCTATTATACAATCTCTGTTTTCAATGGCAATCTAATAGTCAATCCTATGGATGTACCAAAATTTACTTCCCTATTGCTGGGTATTTAAACATATGGCTTTCCTTTACTCCCCACTCCCACATCTCCCCCCATACCAATATTGTTATAAGTATTTTTTGGAATTGCATTTCCCTCAATGGAAACATTTATATAAGAATCTATGTTTAGTTAAGACTGATTAAACACTTCAGTTGTTAATTACACTAAATTGATTTAGTTTTGAGACTCTAATTTACTTTGTAATTCATTTTGGGATTGACTCTTAGAGAAGAGCCAAAATAACAGTATCTCCTGCTATATGCAGATGTATGAATACGTTTGGGCAGCCAGTCCATCACCCATCCATCATCCATCCATCATCCCTCCATCCTCATGCATCCAGTCCATATTGGCCAGGAGTCCTGGTGGTGAGTGTAGCAGTCACCACAGGAGGTTGGTGGCCTTCTCTCAAGATGTAACTTCACCATCTTCAGTGCAGTCCCATTTAGTGGCCAAGAAGCTGAGCACAGATGTTATCACAGCTGTTCTACCTTTGATTCAAAACCATACAGATTCTACTTATTATGCTACTGATCACCTGTCTGAATATTATAGCAGTTTTTGAGACACCAAACAAATGACAACTTTCGTTAGTATCTAAAGTAGCAAACTGTTCCCTTTAGCATCAGCAAATCCCAAATTCTACTCCTGAAATTGCCTCAAAGCATGGAGGGGTGTGAGAAGTTACATAGACTGAGTACCTATTATGAATCAGAAATTTATGTTGTAGTTTATACAAGCATAATGCATTGACTAAGAGTAGTAAAATCTGAAGCTGGTATACTGGGCTCTGAGTTCACATCCCTGCTCCACATTGTCATGCTTGTGTGGCTAGGCAAGTTTAACTTCTCTTTTTCTTACTATCTTTACTAGTATCTGTAAAGTGAAAGTAATAATTATACCTTCCCATAAGGCTGTTATAAGACCTGGTTATATTCAAGGACTAGATTAGTAAGGCAAGCAGAATGCCTGGCACATATTAAGGGTTATCAGACTATTATTCTGATCTTTTTAAAACATTTAATTTCGTTCTCACAACTGTCTGAGATAGACCAGGGATTGAAAATTGTCAGCCTATGAACTTGGTTTCCAGATATGTTTTGACCTGCACATATTTCTTTAATTTGAGCCAACATTTTAGAATCTGGAGTTCTATATAAAAATTTGGATTCCTAGCTCTTCTTGAAAAGTCTTCATCTGGCACCAAGCAGAGGGATCTAAGTGCTGCTGATTCTTTAGATGAGGAACACACCTTGGCAGCATGCCGAGATACAGTGGCACGACTTCAGTGGTGAGTGAGAAAACCCAACTAATAGTTGCTTCAAGTAAGAATTTATTACCTCAGTGAAGAACTGTAAGCTAGGGTTAATACAAGTGTTGCAAACATGTTGTCAAGGATGACTGTTCTGCCACCTCTGATGTTTCTGCCTTTCTTCTCTGACATCTTCAGCATGTCAGCTCTGAAGTTTCCCCTCATTTCTATCAGTGCCCTCCAAATGGCTCACAAGTCACATGCAGACAGATAAATGCATGTCCAGAAGAGGATAGCTTGTCCTCCTGTGGGTCTCTTTTTCTTAAAAAATAAAGTATCTTTTAAAAATGCTTAGCTGACTTCCCATTGAGCTCATAAGTGGCCAAGACTTGGGAGGTTGGAGCTATGAAAATTTAGGCAGATTAAAAACAAATCAGTTTTAAGTTCTTTGGAAAGGATCCTTAGCATAGATTCAGAGTGGCATGATGTTTAGAGTTTGAAATTAAATTGGTGTATTTACTCTGGCTGGGTGATTAACAGAACCAAGCAATATTTACAGTGTCTTTAGGTGCACAAGTAAGATGACAATTAAGATACTTTACAGAATGTGGGCATGACTCTCACTCATCTCTCAAACAATTCCAAGGGAGGGCATTGCTTTATTTTATTTTTTAAGAGAAGAACATCCCCATTGTGGATGTTGCAGTCATCAAAAATTGTTGGATTTTCTTAACAGGGCTTGCATGCCAGTCCAGTAGCCAAGGGGGAAATTGGCAGTAAGTAGTAGCTATGTAGGTAATGCTGCTTCTGATTCCATACCAAAGACAGAACCCCAAATCAAGCCCCAGCAAAAGGTGTCTTGGTGGAATTTTCGTAAGTAAGCAATGATAGCAGCTGGTGCTTCTTACTGTTCTTTTTCAGTTATATCTTATGAGCTCCCTTAGAACAAAAAGGTTGGAGTCCAGTCCTTCCCTGTTCAGTTTTAAAAACTCTCAGCAGCAAGTGAAGGTTTTCCCCACCTCTGATGTCTTTCTATTCCCTTTACTGTTGGCATTTGTGCAGACTGTTTTTTTCCCCTACTGAATCATTTATTGACTGTCTCCTGGGGAAGTCATAATTTTAAACATTCTCAGTGACTCATGTATTCTTACCAGTTCTTTTATTTTCTCTTATTATTGATTTTAGGAAGAAAAGGGAAAGAGAGAAAGAAAAAAACACATATTGATTTGTTGTTCCACTTATTTATGTATTTATTATTGATTATGCATAGATTATTATATGTGCCCTGATGGGGGATGGAACCCACAACCTAGGCATATGGGGTTGATGCTCTACAACTGAGCTACCTGGTCAGGGCCCTTACCAATTCTTTATTTTATTTTATTTATTTATTTTCTCAGGACATATAGTTTTCTTAATTATTTTTTGTGGGAAGGGACACCACACTCCTACTCAATTAAGAGAAACATTTTTATGAGCAGAGAATTCTTTTTCTTTTTCCCACTTATGCCATGAATTCACAGGGAATGGGTTCCAGCAGTTCAGGCTCCTTTCCAGCGGTTCTCACACAATGTGCTTCTCTGGGTGGAGGAGGCTGACACTTCAGGTGAACTCAGGTACCGTTCTCTTTGGCTTCCTTCTTTTTCTGATCATTTCCCTTCACACGTTTCAGGAAGCTATATCAGCTCTTAGACCTTGAGCTAAATATGCTCAATTTGCACAGTAACTCTCTTGGCAAGAATCTTGCCCTTAACTTGCTCGTTCACAACAATGCCCACTGCATGCTGGTGGCACTGTAGACTCCCAGTTTTGCCCTGGTGACATTGTGGGCCTTCCTTTTTGAACAGCGCCCATCCCCTTGATGTCCACAATATCACCTTCTTGTAGATTCGCATGTATGTGGCCAAGGGAACAGCTCCGTGTTTTCTCAAAGGCCTGGAGAAAGTGTAGCGGGGGCCTTTCCTCTTTCCCTTGGTGTTAATCATTTTGGTGAATTATTGGAAGATGGCGGTTCTGGCCGAAAGGCACCAGTTTTTTTATTTAAGTTTTGTTGGTCTCTCTCTCTCTCTCTCTCTCTCTCTCTCTCTCTCTCTCTCTCACACACACACACACACACACACACACACAAGATAGGATGCTAAAAAGTTTCTACTTAGTCATATAATAAGTGAATTTCCTTTACACATTTCAGGAAGCTATCTTGGCTTTAAAGTACTTAATGAAATTGAAACACTGATTATTTAATCTTTAGCCAAGCCAAGAGTATTAAATTCAGGGTTCAGTCCCACAAAGCTTAAAAATTCCTTGATGAAATGGAATGCCATATCATTACCATTTCCCCCATCAAATCAGTTGCTTTTCTACCTTCACCTGCTCTGGCATCAAATCCTGAGACTAACAGAGCCAGTTATACAATCCTAGTTTATTATTTTTAAATAGCCACGAAAATATAGGGTGCTCAGTAGCTAAGAGAAGAAGCCTGGGGAAAGGGTCAATAGAAGTGAGAGGGACGAAGTGTGGACACCATGAGGAATATTTAGTCCAACTGTCAGATTATTCAACCAAAGGCTTGGCTCTTACAGCATAAAATCATTGCTTTAGTCTTATTAGGGAGTATTTAAAGTAAAATGAGCCTCTTTCTTTTTATCCTATAGCTGCCATTTTGTCTTAACAAGATACTCCTTGAAAGCTTCTTAAGATAATGTTGACCTTGTTGAATGCAGACATACCCTTTGCAGACTACGCCAGGTCCTGACTCATTAGCATGACACACCTCTGCAGCCTTATCTTGTTGACTTTCATCCACCCCCACTCCCACCTTCCTACACACCTACAGTCCAGGCATACCTCACTAATCACACAATTACCAGGCAGGCCCAATGCTTTATGCTCACAACTTCTGAACACAGTGTTCTTTTCCTAGAATGCCCTTCTGCACCTCATCTACTGGAGAAATACTTATCCTTCAACACCCCACTGTGAGAATAAACAAGTAATATTTTATGTCAAAAAAGGGAGCTTAGGTAGCACCATTTTGGCTGGTGTGATTTGCAGCTTTCCTGGGGTCCACCATTTTATTTATTTTTTTAAAATATATTTTTATTGATTTTAGAGAGGAAGGGAGAGGGATAGAGAGATAGAAATATCAATGATGAGAGAGAATCATTGATTGGCTTCCCTCTACACACCTCCTACTGGGGATAGAGCACACAATCTAGGCATGTGCCTTGGGCTGGAATCAAACCCAGGACTCTTCAGTCTGCAGGCCAATGCTCCATCCACTGAGTCAAACTAGCTAGGGTAGGGATCTACCATTTTAAATGGCAAAAGTCAACCCCTCCCTTTTTCCTTGCACAATAAGGCAAGACTGTGAGCCTAAGTGCTGACCAATCAAGAATAAGGGATAGACCACATGTATCAGACATAAAATCCTGAGTGGACCAACTGCTCAGTGTGCATGCTGCCAGACTCTGTGCAGTTATGTACCCTCCTGCAGGAATAAAGATATTTGCTTGCTGCCTGACTCCTGAGTATCCTTTGTGTTCTACCAGGATCCCTGATTTTGGGTGCTCGCCTTATTTCTTGCACTATTCAAGAATTTTTTTTAACTGCTCTGGCCTCCCACCTTTTCAATCACAGGAGAACTTTGGACCCACCATTGTACCTTGTATGTACCTTTATTACAGCACTCATTCTCTTGATTGTAATGTCAACCTCCCTTATATTTTAAGTCATCCCCAGGCAACCACTTGTCCACACTCTGCTTCTATAGATTTGCCTATTCTGGGTACTTCATATAAATGGAATCATACAATATCCAGTTCTTCACTTCTTTGTGTCTGGCTTCTTTTGATATCATTGTATTTAACTCAGTTGTTTCCCTCTGTTTCCTGAGGGAAACAACTGAGTTAAATATTATTGAAAGCTCAATATTATAGGCATACTCAGTAAAGTCTAGGTGATGTAGGGAAGACACTTAGTCACATTTGGGAACAGGTCATTGGCCAGGATGGGTGTGGCCATTGCAAGGATGTAAAATCTGAAATATATAAACTTCTGAACAACGGAATACCCTGGGGCTGGGGATTGAACCTACAACTGAGGTATGTGCCCTTGACCAGGAATCAAACCCAAGACCCTCAGTCCTTGGGCTGACACTCTAACCAGTGAGCACCATCTAGGGCTTATTTCTTTTCTTGCCTACTTGCCTAACTCTTTGCAGTAAAGTGTTGAATACAATGGTAAGAGTAGATATCCTTGCCTTGCTCCTAGTCTTATGGAAAAAGAGTTCAGTCTTTCACCATTAAGTATGATGCTATGCCCAGCTGGTATGGCTCAGTGGGTGAGCATCAACCTATGAACCAGCTCAATTACTATTCAAGGCACATGCCTGGGTTGAGGGCTTGATCCCCAGTGTGGGGCATACAGGACACAGCTGATCAATGATTCTTTCTCATCATTGATGTTTCTATTTCTCTCCTCCTCTCCCTTCCTCTCTGAAATAAAGAAAAGCAAATCTATACCAATAAAAGGGCAATATGCTAATTAGACCAAATAGACTGAATGTCTTCTGGATGTCCTTCCAGACAAAGCCACAGTGACGGGGGCCGAGGTAGAGGCAGTTAGGTGTCATCAGGCTGGCAAGGGAGAGCAGTTAGGGGTGATCAGGCCAGCAGAAGAGAGCAGTTAGGGGCATCAGGCTGGCAGGCAAAGGCAGTTAGGGGTGATTAGGCAGGCAGGCAGAGGCAGTTAGGAGTGATCAGGCTGGCAGGGGAGAGAAGTTAGGGGTGATTAGGCCAGCAGGGGACCAGTTAGGGGCATGAGGCAGGCAGGCAGAGGTGGTTAGGGGTGATCAGGTAGGCAGGCAGGCAGGCAGGTGAGCGGTTAGGAGCCAAAGATCCTGGATTGAGAGGTGGACATCCCCTGAGGGGTCCTGGATGGAAGAAGGTGCAGACCAGGCTGAGGGACAACCCCCCTGTGCACGAATTTTATGCACTGGGTCTCTAGTACAGAATATACATACAGAGAAAGAGAGAGAGAGAGAGAGAGAGAGAGAGAGAGAGAGAGAGAGAGAGAAAATGATGGTAGTTTTGGGTTTTTCATAGATGCCCTTTTATCAAATTGAGAAAGTTCCTTTTTATTCCTAATTCATAGAATGTTTTGTTTTGTTCTTTTGTTCAGAAGTATTGGATTTTATTACATGCTTTTCTGCATTTTGGAATCTATGTTCATAAGGGATATTGGTCTGTAGTTCTCTTTTATTGTTAACTAGAGGCCCAGTGCACAAAATTTGTGCTCGGAGGGGAGGTGTCTCTCAGCCCAGCCTGCACCCTTTCTAATCTGGGACCCCTCAGGGAATTTCTGACTGCCCGTAGGATCGGGCCTAAATGGACAGTTGGACATCTCTCTCATAATCCAGAACTGTTGGCTCCCATCTGCTCACCTGCTTGCCTTCCTGATTGCTCCCACCTGCTTCTGCCTGCCAACTTGATCACCCCCTAACTACTCCCCTGCCAGCTGGATTGATGTCTAACTTCTTCCATGCCAGCCTGTTTACCCCTAACTGACCTCCCCTGCCAGCCTGGTAACCCCTAACTAGGCTGCAGGGGAGGGCAGTTGGAGGGATACCAGGCCTGCAGTGGAGGACAGTTGGGGGGACCCAGGCCTATAAGGGAGGGCAGTTAGGAGAGACTGGGCCAGCAGAGGAGGGCAGTTGGGGGGACCCAGGCCAGCATGGGAGGGTAGTTAGGGTGACTGGGCCAGCAGGGAAGGACAGTTGGGGGCGACCAGGCCTGCAGGGGAGGATAGTTAGGGGCAACCAGACTAGCAGGGGAGGGCAGTTATTGGTAATTGGGCTGGCTGGGGAGCAGTTAGGCATTGATCAGGCTGGCAGGGGAGTAGTTAGGAGGTGATCAGGCTGGCAGGCAGAAGCAGTTAAGGGCAATCAGGCAGAGGCAGGCAAACAGTTAGGAGCCAGCAGTCCTGGACTGTGAAAGGGTGTAGGCTGAGCTGAGGGACCACACCTCCCCCATGCACGAATTTCATGCACTGGGCCTCTAGTACAGAATATAAAAAGTCATGATTAATCACAAATTCAAACTCTTTACTGGTTATAGTACTGTTCAGATTTTTCTATTTCTTCTTAAATCATTTTTCAGTAATTTGTGTTTGTAGAAATTGGTCTGTTTCATCTAGTTTATCTAAGTTGTTGGCATAGTATTTCCTGATAATTCTTTTTTTTATTTTTCTAAGGTTGGCAGCAATGTCCCTTTTTCCACTCCTAATACTGATAATTTGAGTATTCTCTCTTTTTTTTTGACAATTTTTAAAATTTATTGTTTCATCTCTGTTGTAATTTTATTTAATCATATTGTATTTTAAATGTGCCACAAGAATTAAAATCTTAAAAGTATATAGTGAAGTCTCATGTAAAATTGATAGCCACCTTCTAAATTTCTGTATTTTCTAAACCTACTTTTGAAACAAATTTAGTTGTATACAAAGGGATTCCCTTGAGTAAGACAAAGTGGTGACTTGGAAGATTTAATTTCCAATGATTTTTAAAGAACAATTTGCCCTGGCTGGTTTGGCTCAGTGGATAGAGAGACTTGCAGACTGAGGAGTCCTGGGTTCCATTCCAGTCAGGGACAACTACCAGGGTTGTGGGCTCTATCCCCAGTGGGGGGATGCAGGAAGGAGCTAATCAATGACTCCCTCTCATCATTGATGTTTCTATCTCTTCTCCCTCTCTCTTCCTCTAGTTAGCTTTGGAGTTGTCAACAGGCCCCAAACAAAGAATTCAGGGAAGATTACAATAGCAGCAAGGTACATACTTGGTCTGCCAAAGCCTTCTTGCCTGCAAGCAGCCATCTTGTTCCTGTGCTCCACATCCAATGGCTCCCAACTTAGGCTCCCAGCTCAGGCCATTCAGGCTCTGGCTCCTGGCACCCGGGCAGGACTGCGCCACCTAGCCATGCTCTCATGGGCTTTGTGCCAGCGCCTGTGGGCCCTTGGCCCAGGCAGAGAAAGGGGAGGAGGTCTCCTCTCTCTTCTTTCTTGATCAGGTTAGCTAAATGTTGGTGAAGGTCATTGATGTTTTCAAAGAACTAACTTCCAGTTTTATTGACTTTTCTCTATTTTTTTCTTTTTTCTATTTCATTAATTTCTCACTGTAATCTTAATTATTTTCTTGCTTCTCCTTGGTTTGGGTTTAATTTGCTTTTCTTTTTCCAGTGTCTTAAGATATAAAGTTGGTTATAGTTTGGGGATTCTTTTCCCCCATTAAAAATAAAAAAAAGTGTTTACAGCTGTAAATTTCCCCTAAGCACTTCTTTCACTGAATGCCATCCATGTTCAAATGTTACACTTTCATTTTCATTCATCTCAAAATATTTTCTGATTTCCCTTATGATTATTTTCTTTGATTCATTTGTTATTTAGAAATATGTAGTTTAATTTATACGTATTTGTGAATTTGCCTACAATTTTTCTGTTATGGGTTTCTAATTTAATTTCATTACTAGAAGCCCAGTGCATGACATTTGTGCACTAAAGGGGGAGAGGAGGAGTTTGGGGCTTTATTGTTGAATGCAGAGATATGTTTATAATTATTTATATCTTACTGATGAATTGATCTTATTATCACTATTTTTATCTTTAAAATCTATTTTTTTCTGATATTAGTATAGCCACTCCAGCTTTCTTATGGTTTCCATTTACATGGAATATCTTTTTCTATCTCTGTATTTCCAACCTATTTGTATCTTTGAATCTAAAGTGTGTCTCTTATAGATAACATATGTTTAAATCCAATTTTTCCTTATCCTCTTTTTTCTTTTTTACAGAAACTTACATTTATTATATCACCATTCCTGTGTGTCAGACACAGTTTAACTTAGGCCTCTGCTCAGGGTTTTACAAGGTTGTAGTGTTGGTTGGGGCTGTGGTCTCATCTGAGGCTCAACTGGGGAAAGATCTCATATGGTTGTTGGCAGCAGCCCTTTACTAGTGGGCTGTAGAACTGATTGAGCATCTTAGTTTCTTGTTGCCTATTGGCCAGAGGCCATCCTTATTTCCTTGACACATGGCCTTTCCAATACAACCACTTACTTCTGCCATTATCACAGAACTGATATCATTCTATCATCTTTGTCATATTTATTAGTTAGAAGCCAGACATAGGTTCTACCCATATTCAAGGAGAGTTAGTTATACAAATTTAGGATTTGGGGAACATGGGTGCCACTTCAGAGTCTGTCCCAGAAGGATTAAGACACTCAAGGTTACTCAGTTATTTGTGGAGTTGAGATTTCACTTCAGTGACCACACTCTTAGCATTATGTTGTCCCTTCTGCTGATTCCACAGTCTGTGAATTCTAAAGCAAAGTTGTTCCTGGGAGATGTATCTTGATTGATGAAGCCTGGGTCATTTATTCATCTCTGAAGCTACTGTGAGTCATTAGCACTCAAATCATTAAAACTGGAATGGAAGTGAGACAGTTCTTCAAAGGACTATTGGGATATAAAATTATTTAAAAGGTAATTTTATATACCACTATTGAGATATAAATATGGTGACAAGATCCTTAGTGTATTTACTTCTGTTGGACACAGACACTGCAGATGTCCCTATGATGGAGAACATATTCTCAGATAAAACCCAAATTGACAATCTCTTCTTTTGGAGTGGATTGTTTAATCTGTTCACATTTACTGTTATTATTGAAATAGTTGGATTTATGTCAGCCATTTTATTTTCCCCCTCATCTTATGTCTTCTTTGTTCCTCTAGTCTTTGCTGTTTTCTAGTGATTATTTTCTAGTGTAACATTTTAATTCCTTTAGTGGCTTATTTTTTGCACTTCATTGTTTTTGTTTTCTTAATTGTTGCTCTAGGTCTTACCAAATACACCTTCACTCACCAGAATATACTTCAGTTTTATTCAAACTTAATTGCAATGAGGAATAGAAGCTTTACCCCTATTGTGCTATTTTTGTGCTATATTTGCTCCCCTTTTTCTTTCAACTTCTTTAAAAGATATAAAATTATCTACCTTGTTTCCCCAAAAATAAGACAGTGTCTTATATTAATTTTTGCTCCCAAAGATGCGCTAGGTCTTATTTTCAGAGGATGTCTTATTTTTCCATGAAGAAGAATATGGTACACATTTATTGTTGAACAACAACAAAAAAAGAAAATTTATTACCTGTATACGGTACAGTAGTAGTTGTCATCACAAACCAGCTCACTGATTGGCCGCAGAGCAGCCGGAGCTGTTCAGGCAGTGCAAGGTCTCTTTAAACCAGGAGTCAGGCGCCTTACAGTAGCTTTGGAGGCCTTATATTCCGGGGAGGCCTTATTTTCGGGGGGATGTCTTACTTTCGGGGAAATAGGGTATAATAATGAAAGGGTAATATGCTAATGAGACCAGATGTCTTCCAGACATCCTTCCTGATGAAGCTGAGGCCAGAGAGAAGCCAACTGTATTCTGGGTGCCTGCTGGTGGCTGGAGGAGGGAAATAGCTCAGGTCCCGGGTCCTGGAGGGAAGCCGGTGCTTGCAGCTGAGGGAAGGAAGGCCTATTCTTGCACAAATTTTTGTGCATTGGGCCTCTAGTATAAAATGATAATGGTAAGTATTGTTGGGTTTGTACCACATACAGATATTTATATATACATATATAATATATACATACATATGTATATTTGATAGAATTTTATGTATTTAAAGAAGTTGAGAAAAGAAAGGAGACCAAGTATATATTTATAGAGTTTGTTATTCTAACCTTCTTATTTACCCTTTCCAATTCTCTTCATTTGTTCCTGTGGATGTGAATTATCATGCTGTGTAATTTCCTTATTCCCATACAACTTTGCTCCCACCCACCTCCTTTCTATTGTTATTGTTAAATATGTTATGCCTCTATATGTTGGAGGTCAAACAATAGTTACATATATATTATTTGTTATAATTGCTTTTTAAATCATTTCAGAGAAGAAATATGCATTTATCCTGTTCCTTGTAATTACCTATGCAATTATCTCTCTTGGTGAGATTTATTTATTTGTTAGTATCCTGTTTGTCCTATATAATAAAAACCTAATATGCTAAGTGTCCACCTGTCTGGTTGTCTGTCCAGCCAATCAAAGCATAATATGCTAATGATATGCTAAGGTCACTCAACTGCTCACTATGACATGCACTGACCACCAGGGGGCAGATGCTCTGACCAGTAGGTTAGCTTGCTGCTGGGGTCCAGCTGATTGAGACTGAGTGAGTCAGCCAGGGCATGCCCTGGAGCCCTCCCACAGTTCTCCCCAGCTGGCCAACCTTCTGCATCCCTCCCTAGCCCTGATTGTGCACCAATGGGGTCTCTTGGTCTTGCCTGAACCCTCGTGCAATCTGGGACCCCTCAGGGGATGTCAGAGAGCCAGTTTCCACCTGATCCTGCAGGCCAGGCCAAGGGACTCCATTGGTGCATGAATTGTGCACTGGGCCTCTAGTAATATAAACCAATATAAAAATGTGGTATAAAAAGGGAAGAGGAGAAGTAGTGCTGGTAAGAAATACAGGTGTGCCTTACAGAGTGTGTAAGATCAAATTGTTCTCTAGGGTCACTTGCTTTCAGACTGAACAACTTTCTTTAGTGCTTCTTGTAAGGTGAACCTATGTTTTTTTTGTATTAAATTGTTGTTTTCACTTAATAATATACCATATCAGTTCTTGTGACTCTTCCTCAAAAACATAACTCACTGTATCTATAAGATATTTCATGGTCAACATGTATCTCAACATTCTTCTAAGAGGTTATTTTTAACTTTTTATTGTTACAAATGATGCTATCATAAATATCTTTGCATGTATATAATTTAGAAAACAATATTTTTTAAAACATGCAATTAATCTGATAATATATTTATATCTAAAACAATTCAGACAATTCGAAGTCCCCTTTCATGGGCCATCCCCATCTTTTCCTTAAATGTAGTCACTCTTACTGTTTGGTGTGTGTACCTTTTCATATATTTGTCCATGGGTTGACTGACACAGGGTTAGGGGGGTGGGGAGAAGAGAAGAGAAGAAAAGAGAAGAGAAGAGAAGAGAAGAGAAGGGAAGAGAAGAGAAGAGAGAAACATGTTTTTGTGTATTTTATGTAAGAGGGTTCTTTCCATGTCATAATTTGAGCACATTCTTTTTTAAAACTGCTATGTAGAATTCCAGAGTCATTTAACAAACTTTCGCTACATATCTACTGTGTGGCAGGCCCTGAGGATTCAGAAACTATATTCTCATGGAGCTTTACTGTCACAGTATGGAAGTACCAAATGAATTCCTATTTTGATGAGTGTGTAACAGGTCTTGACCCAAAGACAGATGCTTAGCAGAGAAGTTACGAGTCGGGAAGTGGGATTAGTTTATATTTTTAAGAGAAATTTATGAGAATGATAACTTTCTCATTTAGTAAATGGAAATGTTGTGGTTCTTTTTTTTGTTGTTGTTTAATCCTCACCCACGGATATTTTTCCATTGGTATTTAGAGAGAGTGGAAGAGAGAGGCAGAGACAGAGAGAGGAAACATTGATGTGAGAGAGATATATTAATTGGTTGGCTCCTGGGTTGAGCATACAACCAAGGTATTTACCCCTGACTGGAATGGAACGTGGGACCCTTCAGTCTGCAGGCTCTATCCACTGAGTCAAATAGGCTAGGGCTGTGATATTTCTTAATATTTAAAAATATAATGTTAAGGAGAACCAAGATGGTGGCGTAGCTAAATGCCAGTACTTGTTGCCTCTCACAACCACATCAAAATTACAACTAAAGCCCTAGCTGGTTTGGCTCAGTTGATAAAGCATCAGCCTGCCGACTGAAGGGTTCTGGGTTCGATTCCATTCAAAGGCACATGCTCCAGTTGCAGGCTCGATCCCCATTGGGAGGCATGCAGTAGGCAGCCAATCAATGATTATCTCTCATCATTGATGTTTCTATCTCTCCTTCTCCCTCTCTGAAATCAATAAAAAATGTTAAAAAAAAAACAAACATGAGAAATTGTGTATTAAATAAAGTTAAATAGGCTTTTGTTTTTTATTTATTTTTAAAAATATATTTTTTATTGATTTTTTTACAGAGAGGAAGAGAGAGGGACAGAGAGTTAGAAACATCAATGAGAGAGAAACATTGATCAGCTGCCTCCTGCACTCCCTCCACTGAGGATGTGCCCGCAACCAAGGTATATGCCTCTGACTGGAATCAAACCTGAGACCCTTCAGTCTGAAGGCCGACGCTCTATCCACTGAGCCAAACCAGTTTCGGCTAAACAGGTTTTTTAAAAAATTACAATTAAAATACAGAACAGCTGAGACCGGTTTGGCTCAGTGGATAGAGCGTCGGCCTGCGGACTGAAGGGTCCCAGGTTCGATTCCGGTCGGGGGCATGTACCTTGCTTGCGGGCACATCTCCAGTGTGGGACGTGCAGGAGGCGGCTGATCGATGTCTTTCTCTCATCAATGTTTCTGACTTCATATCCCTCCCCCTTCCTCTCTGTAAAAAATCAATAAAAAATATATTTAAAATAAATAAATAAAATACAGAACAACCATCATTTTGAACCACCTGAAATCTGACTGAATGGAAGTCCTACAACTAGAGAAGTAAAGAAAAAAGTACATCCAGACTGGTAGGAGGGGCAGAGGTGTGGCATGTTTTTTAATCCAGAGAGATATTTCAGCTGCAGAGGTATCCCATGAGAAATAAGAGGTCCCAGACTCACTCCAGTTCCCCAGTCAGGGTTTCAGAGGTGGGAAGAGAAGCCCCCATAATTTTGTGTTGAAAAAACAGCAGAGAATATGGTTGAGTGACATGGATGTTGCTGAAAATGCAGGCAGTCCCTCTTAAAAGGGCTGGCACATGGGCTTACTCAGATTTGATCCCTCTGAGCTCTAGCAATGGGGGAGAGGAAGAGGGGATTCGGGGACATATGGGGAAGAACTGTATTGTCTGGCATCAGAGCAAGAATTCAGGGATGGCTTTCTCCCAGACAGGGATGCACACAGGGGTCATTATTCCTATGCTGAGACCTCCCCAATCACAGAACTGACTGGTAGCCATATCTGAGTTTCCATCAACCTGGCTCACACTGTTTGTTACACCCTGGTGATTCCTTGAGACCCCATCCCACCTAATTTGTAGTCACATGCAAGTATTTTCAGTGGCTTTTCCATATGAATAAGTTGTTCTGATTTGAGTTTTGGACATTCCTAAAACCTCTCAAACAAGCATCAGCCCCATACCTATCAATAAACTGCCCAAGACCCAGCACTAGCACCAGCCTGCCTTGATTCACTACTTGGCCTCACCTAGGCATTTCCA
Organism: Lasiurus cinereus; assembly: GCA_011751065.1. Taxonomy (NCBI): domain Eukaryota; kingdom Metazoa; phylum Chordata; class Mammalia; order Chiroptera; family Vespertilionidae; genus Lasiurus; species Lasiurus cinereus. The sequence continues at coordinate 36,304,562 of JAAGEH010000304.1, forward strand.
AGCCCAACACAAGAAGCAGACATTTGCATATAGCTCTGTATCTACTGCTGGGTGGCTTCAGGTAGTGGCTGACTGCACCACTCAGGAGTCCCCAGAACCAGTGCACTTGGTGAGCAACTTCAGACCATACCATATTACAACTCTTCAAATCCACAAGCAACACACTCAAATGAAAGACTCAGTGAGCACCAAAACCCCACTGAAGTAAGTCCTACCCCAGAGGAGTGTCTCCTGCACAGTAGCTCTTCCACTGTGATCGCAGCTGATTCTCACAGCCAATTAGCCTGAAAGTCCATTTCTCCCAGTAGCACCAATAGCAATCAAGGCTCAACTACAACAAGACTGTGCAAATAGCCCACACAAGGAGATACCTAAAGTGTTCAGTTCAAATGACTGGAAAGGCTGAGTCACTGAGCCCTACGGGACACCTAGTAAACCAGTATTACATGAACTGTTGAAAGGTATTTTTTAAGAAGCGTAAGAAGAAGAAAAGATAAAAAAAAATATGAACAATAAAATGCCAATAAATACTATCTTTCAGCAATTGAGTCTAAAAATCAAAATAAGCCTAATGGTGTGGCTCAGTGTTGAGTGTCAACCTATGAAACAGGAGGACATGGTTCCATTCCCAGTTAGGCACATGCCTGGGTTGCAGGCTCAATCCCCAGTGAGGGGAATACAGGAGACAACCAATTAATGATTCTCTTTCATCTGATGTTTCTTTCTCCCTCTCCCTTCCTTTCTGAAATCTATCTATCTATCTATCTATCTATCTATCTATCTA
>JAAGEH010000304.1:36305445-36462905 GCA_011751065.1 Lasiurus cinereus
TGTGTGTGTGAGAGAGAGAGAGAGAGAGAGAGAGAGAGAGAGAGAGAGAGAGAGAAAAGGTTAAGCAAAGATCTTATATGCATATATGCATTACCTATAGACACAAACAATAGGGTAGTGAAGACCTGGGGCAGGGTGGGATCAGGGTGAAGAGGGGCAATGGGAGTGTAAAGGGGAACATTGGCAATACTCTCAATAATAAAAATTTTAAAAAATAATGACACTAAAAATATAACATTTAATAAGCAATAAAAGCCACAGAATGATACATCCACTTTAGTGTTATTTATGTAAAGTTAAAAATACTAAATAATCCTGCATATTGTGTAATGGTACAAACCTATATACTATAAACACCAAATTTATGAGACTGGTTGCCTCAAGGAGAAAGGGAGGGGATGACTATTGAGGAAGGGTGTACACCTGGCTTCAGTTATATGTGTGACATCTTATTTATAAGGAAACTGGTACACATACTAGTGCACATAGTAGACCAGCAGATCCTGAACAATGGTTGAATGATTACTCTGACACATGTTTCTGTGAAAGAGAAGGCTAAGGGACTGCTTTGCTATAGGAACCAAATAGACTCATTTGCCTGCCTCCTTAGGCTTTTATTGTAACAACAACTTGAACTAAAATTAACTATCAGATACTGTCAGCAGGGTACTCTTGAAAAGACACATGAATCTACAGTGTCCTTTGAGCAAGGACATCTGAAGATTAAACATAAAGGTTCCAGTACACAGCCAGGGGTTCAGACTTGTTTGGAAATGTCAAGGCAGGGGCAGCTACCTTCAGCCAACTCCTGTCCCATGCCTCCCCACACATTACATTACTCTCTATCTATATTTATAATTATTAATATTTTATTTAAAAAGGCAGGCTTTGCATGGAAGACTATGGAATCTCAGAGGGAAAACAGGGATGGATGGGTGAGTGGGAATAGATCAACTAAAGAACTTGTATGCATATATACATAACCCATGGAAATAGACAATTGTGTGGTGAAGGCCTGGGGTTGGGGGTAGGGGTGGGCTTGATGAGATCAATGCGGGGGGGGGGGAAGGGAGGAGGGGACATATGTAATACTTTCAATAATAAATATTTAAAAAAATTTGTTAATCATAATACACTATAATAAGATTCTTCAAATTCCAAAAAGAAAAGTCACCCAGGCTTTAAAGATAACACATACATACATACAAGCTATCTCAATGTTCTTTTTTACTTATTTATTTATTGTTGACATTATTACAGATGTCTCCCATTTCTTCATCCCCTTTGCCTTCTTCCACCCAGCCCTATCCTCACCTCTCATGGCCTTCACACTGTTGTCTGTATCCATGGATTATATATATATATATATATATATATATATATATATATATATATATATCTTCTTTGGCTAATCTCTTCACCTTCTTTTATTCAGTCCTCCTACATCTCTCCCCTCTGAGATCTGTCAATCTGTTCCCTGTATCCATGCCTCTGTTTCTATTTTGTTCATCAGTTTCTTTTGTTATTAGATTCCACATGTAAGTGAGATCATATGGTATTTGTCTTTCTCTGACTGGGTTATTTCACTTAAATAATAATCTCTAGGTCCATCCATGCTGTTGCAAAGGATAAGAGTTCCTTCTTTTTATAGACATGTTGTATTGCATTGTGAAAATATCCACAGCTTCTTTATCCACTCATCTACTAATGGGCACTTTCAGATTTTGGCTATCCTATCTAATAAAAGAGTAATATGCAAATTGACCATACCTCTGCTACACTCACAACCATGTCCACCACCCAGCCCACCAGCCAATCAGAGTGAGCATGCAAATTAACCCAACCAAGATGGCTATGGCCACAGAGAGCGCAGGAGGGAGGCTTGGGTTGCCTCTGGCAATGGAGGAGGCCAAGCTTTTTGCATACCCTGGCCGGCAGGCCTCTGCTCCAGGCTGCAAAGTTTCAATTTAGAAGATAAATAAATCCCAAATACCAGGGCCTCCACTTGGGTTGCTGGGGGCGTGGCCAGCCTGCAAACCACCACAGGACCCTTGCCCAGGCCACCCCATGCCTCAAGGGAACACCCACCCTGATCAAGGACACCTTTCAGGGCAAACCAGCTGGCCCCCACCCATGCACCAGGCCTCTATCCTATCTAATAAAAGAGTAATATGCAGATTGACCATCAAGATGACTGCCCCCATGTGGTCTAAAGATCCTGCTCTCATGTGGCTACCACAAGATGGCCAGCAGGGAAGGGCAGTTGGGAGGGACCAGGCCTGCAAGGGAGGGCAGTTGGGGGTGATCAAGCCTACAGGGAGGGCAGTTAGGGGTAACCAGGCTGGCAGAGAAGGGAAGATGGGGGTGACCGAGCCAGCAGGGAAGGGCAAGTGGGAGGGACCCAGGCCTGCAGGGGAGGGCAGTTAGTGGTGACCAAGTCTGCAGGGGAGGGCAGTTAGGGGTGACCAGGCCTACAGGGTAGGGCAGTTAGGGGCAAACAGGCTGGCAGAGGAGCAGTTAGGCATCAATCAGGTTGGCAGGGGAGTGGTTAGGGGGTGATCAGGCTGGCAGGCAGAAGCGATTAGGGACAATCAGGAAGGCAGGCAGGTGAGCAGTTGGGAGCCAGCAGTCCTGGATTGTGAGAGGGATGTCCAACTTTCCGTTTAAGCCTGATCCAGGATTTTACGCATCAGGCCTCTAGTTAACTATAAAAGGAATGGATTTTTTTTAGATAGACCCCACCAGATTTCTGCTGAGCTCTCATGTTAGCAGACATGAAATTATCACCAGTAGCATTAATAATAAATTATTCTCTAGAGTGACACACTGAAGTGAGTTCTGGGCTTACCAGCAAAGACAAGTAAATTAAGTTTAATGTGAACTAATGGGAGGGTACAGCATTGAGTCGAGCAGACCCAGGCATTTGGAATCAACACCTCTGGTAATGAAGGGGCAACTGTGGGAAGAGACACTCAAAAAAATGGGTTGTCGTTATCTCAGTTTTTGTAACCATTCATTCTGCCTTCAGAGAGAGTAACTAGAGGTTAAAAACACTAGCTATGGACTTCTAAGTAAATATCTTTTTGTAGTCAAGTCTCCATATTCTCATCTGGAAAATGAGGCCATAATACTAATCTCAAAATGTTGTTATTAAAAGTCTACAAGATAATATACTGAGAGTTTCAAATATTGTTTCTGGCCCATATTAAGTGTTCAATAAATGTTAGTTCCTTCTCCCAAACATTCCTCTATCATTTCCATTTCCATTGGAAAGTTAAAAACATGAGTCAAGAGAATCAATGCTATAATTTTCAGGGAATGTGAATGTCTTGACATTTTGTTTGGGCACCTCTCACTGACACCAGAGAGGTATTACTGGACAGTCCCCTGAGTCAGAGGGTGAGGGTTGTTTCCAACCTCAATCCTGTCTTCTCATGTAAATGAATTTATATGAGAGACCTTGACTGTGTTGTGAAAAGCCAATCTATTAAAGCAATTAAAGCATGCACCTTTATTGAAAAAGCAAAGCAAGCAAATACATCTGGCTTAGGAAGTGTAGATGGGCTCTCAGCTCATTTGAAAAGCAGGATGGGTGGGGGCCCGAGGCATCATATACCTTCCTGTCCATAGGTCTTAAAATTCCTCTGCTGACTATTTCGGTACAGATTAATCCTCAAGGTCCTTTTTATTTTTATTTTGTTGTGGCCTTCTCAGAATTCATGAGAAGCACCTGTCAACTTTAATCCTGCCAAGCCTTGAGACTGCTGGCTTCTCTGCTTAGGGAGTAAAACTTTTTTTACTTTCCTATTTCCCTCTTTCCCCCTCCCTTTCTGCATTCTCTCATTAGGGAGGTTTTTCAAACCATTTGCTCTGATGTCTTTGACTGGGGAAGATAATGGTTTGTTAGTTACAAACTGGCTCCAAGTTGCCCACACTTGTTTTTATTTTCCTGTCTCAATTTCCCTCTTTCTCCTGCCCTGGAATCCTGTAACAATTTTATTTACAATTTTTTCTACTTATATTGCATCTATGTCTCTTTATGTTATTATTGTGAGTCACGGGCACAATGTGCAATTAAATTAGTGTATGGGTGTCTGAAATTCAAAGACAATCAACCGAGGAAAACATGCCTCACTCTTTCACCCTTGCTCCTGCTGCACCTTTGGCCAAGCCATTTCCTTTCCCAGACTGCCTCATTTGCCATCTGCTCTGGCCCTAGACTGTAAGCAGGTCCATGTAGAGGTAGTCCCCATTGGAAAGTTAAAAACTTGTATAGAAATATTTGTTGCATTTATCCCAAGAGTTACGTGGAAAATTTTCTCTATTTGTTCCTGTTCTTTCACCCTTCTTTTGCACATTTGCAAAACAGCTGCTACAGTTAGCTCTCTCAGTACTCTTGTGAATATGGGGATCCCTTCTTTTGTCAAAATCTTTGCAGCTGGTTCCTGGCTAGTATTTTGTAATCCATTCTGAAAAATTTAATAGCCCCCTCATTTTTCATGTCAGTTGAGTTTTGCATCTTAGAGATAATAGTGAGTATTCTGACTTTACTCAAAGATGCTATTATTTATTCTACTTCTAAGTATTGATTTATCCTTGAATTTATGTGATTTATCTTTCTAATATGTCTAGGTGTTTCCTAAGTTTTTATTTCTTTTTTTAAATTTCTTTGTGAATTATTCTTAAGGAGTTTCAGACTTGAATGGGTACAAGACTCTTCCGTTTCATGGACCAATAGAAAAGAAAACAAAAAACTCGAGGATTGAAATCATGTTGTTAACATTTTATTTTTGCCAGGAAGAAAATAGAATACCATTTTCTATGATCATTTCATAAAAGAACACTTTCACGTCAAAGCAAGCAAGGAAGTAATCTTACAAGAAAGGACAGTTCTTTAAGCGGAAGGCATTTAAAAAGAAAAGGCCTGCTGCATTGTCCCTTTTATCTTTTGTCTGGGATCAGTGAACATTTCTGCAAAGACAGGTGGAACCACTCACTGCCTTAAGGTCTCTATCCATATCTTGTTATCAGTTTGCTTTGAGTATTTCTATCTTTATTTTGCTCCTACCTGCTGCTTTCCCTTCCTGCTCCAGCAGCATTTAGAGATCTTTCCCTCCAGCGAAGGCTTCCCTGCCACACTGGAGCGCCTTGCTCATCCATTCTGTTAGGCTGGATGGCAAAGGAACCAGTGGTAGAGAAAGCCCAGCAGAGGTGGCAGCTGTTAGCTCTGAGGAAACCAAGCAGCTGTTTGCTGTCATTCCAGAGCTATCTCATCATTTATTATGCACAAAGGTGGCTTTGCAGTTCTCCTTCATCCTTGTTCTCACGCAGGCTTAGAAGAACCCAGTGCCTTTAATAATGGTGCTATGACTCAAAGTCTTTGCTATCTGTCATGCTTTCCTTCAGGGCTTTTTTATAAGTTTTTGTGTGATAGTCTGGAGTGAGTTCCAATGTCAAACACCTGTCCGTGGGACAAGAATTCTTACCCTTTCAGGTTTGATCACATTTTCTCTTTGAATTCCAAGCACAGTCTGCAACACAGAAGAAGATAAAATGTCTGGTGTGCCTGAGCCCTGCACCCTTTGTTCCATTTCCACCTACCCCTTCTCCTGAGAGCTGGTGGCTTTCTGTTGTCATTCACTCTCCAGAGTGTAAGTATCTGACAAAACTGTTCACATAAGGGGTTAGGAGTGTAACTTCCTCCCTCCTAGAGGTTTCCACACACAAAGGAGTGGAAAGAGAGCTCAGCGTTGGAGTGTGAAAGATTTAATTCCAGCCCTGGCTGTCTTGTTGTTATGGGACTTGGGCAATTAACATAATTTCTCTGAGACTGCTTCTTCATCAACAAACTAAGAATGATAATAATATCTGTCCCACAGGCTTGAAGGAAAAATTAAGTGAAATCGTGAGTGATAAAAATGTTTATAATCTGAAAAGTGTTTTGATTATTTGCTAATCTTTTTCTTAAGTTGTAAATAGTAGAAACCTACCTGAGCTAACTTGAGCAGGGATATTGGGTTTGACCAACCAAGTCTCAGGTAAGGTAAAATAGAAATGTTTTCTTTCTCTACATATAACAGATCCTTCTAGTGTTCACCAATAATCTGGTCTGCTCTTCACAAAGTGAAGTGATAGTTCTCAGTCCTTCTTGCATCTTGATGGAACTATGTGGTTTTTGGCCAATAGGATATGGAAAGAAGTGACATTTCCCTCTTCTAGGCCTGGTTACCAATGTCCCATGTGGTATTTCATGTTCTCTTTCTTAAATATCGGGATGGAATGGGATGGGATGGGATGGGATAGGATGGGAAAGGATGGGATGGGATGGGATGGAATGGGATGGAATGGGATGCTGTCAGGAGGGAATCTTGTGGAGACACAAGACGAGATGAAAGGTGTATGGCTCCCTGAGTCACCACTTGGAGAGAGCTGTGTAGGACTTTGTGTGAGTAAGAAATAGACTTGAATTCTGTTAAGCCACTGAGATTTGGGACTTTTTCTTATAATAGTTAGTCTGCTCTAATACACAATATTGTGAGTTTACTAGGTATACCAGTTAATAATGCCGGGGTAACCTTTTCCAGATTTTTTCAATAGATGGAGTTACACATATGTTGATATATATGCAATTTAATATGTATGCTATTTTGTTGTATTGACAGTAAGCTTCAAAACTTCATATGTCAAATTTGCTGAAGGTGTTAACATCATAGATATTTTCATGCTTAAAAATGTTGAATTTCTTGCAAAAAAAAAGAGCATTTGCAGGAAATTTTAATTTATTACTTTATTTTGAAGAAAAAGTTATCATATACTTTGGGAAGCCTATGGTGAACATGCTCCATCTCAAGATACTTGTGAATGCTGAGTTAAATGCTTTGAAAGTGATGATTCCAATGTGAAAGACAAACTTTTTTGGCCAACCGAAGAAGTTTGAAGATCAACAATTATAAGCATTATTGGATGAAGATGCATGTCAAACCCAAAAACAACTTGCAGAAAAATTAAACATGGCTCAGCAAACAATTTCCAATCATTTACAAGCAATAGGAAAGATTTTAAAGGAAGGAAAATGGTGACACATCAACTGAACGAAAGACAAATGGAAAACCGAAAAGTCATCAATAAGATGTTGCTTCATTGGCAAGAAAGAAAGTCTTTTTCACATCGAATTGTGCCTGGCATTGAAAAGTGGATTTATTTTGAGAATCCCAAATGCACTAAATCATGGTTGATCCAGGTGAACCATCAACATTGACTGTAAGGCCAAATCACTTCAGAAAGAAGACAGTGTTTGGGAGAAACAACAAATTGATGTTTTTCTCTCTCTCTTCCTTACTTTCTCTCTATAAAATAAAATAAAAAATTTAAGTGTGGGAGAATCCAAGATGGTGGCATAGGTAAACACCTATACTGCTACCTCGCACAACAATTTCAAAACTACAACTAAAAGACAGAATGGACATCATCCAGAACCACAGGAAAGCTATCTGAGTGGAAATTCTACAACTAGAAGGAAAGAGAGGGGCTCACGGAGACCCAGAGGAGCTGCAAAAAGCTGAGGTACGGAGGCGCATGTGTGGAGAGAGCGGGTGCCGGAGAACCTGGCTGGCTTTCTCTGGAGAGAGGGAGGCAGAGACTCCCAACTGCATTGAACCCCTTATTCTACGGCACTAAACCCCACGTCCAGCCAAAACTCATATGGGGGGAGTTTGGACTGTGAAAAGGGAGAAGTGCACAGAAATTTAGGGGAGTCGCGAAAGGGCAGAAGTCTGGTGGCATGCACAGCACTGAGTGCAGAGGACTGACTGCTGATTGTGCCACTGGCTTTCACAAGAGGGCAGGAGACAGACCCTCCCAACTGCGCCACTTCTAACTCCACTAAACCCCAGTTTCAGGCCAAACCCTGGGGACCCAGGCTCATATGGTCCCAAAGCACAGGGGACCCTGAAAGGTAGAATTCTAGAGGCACTGCAGGAGAGCCCACGCACAGGGACCACTCCAGCGATTACCCAGTCATGTGAGACCCAGGGGCTGTGGAGGGCGGGGCCGACTGGAAGGCAAAGTGGTCTGTTAAGCCCTGAGACTCCACCCATCCCAAGTTCAACAGAGAGGCTTTTGCAGTTTTGCAAGTCTTGTATCATAAAGCTAAATGCAACACAGAAGTTCTCCTGGCATAGTGAAAAAGCCGAGACAAAGGAAGAGATCACAAACAAAAGAAATGGAGGGAAACAAATGACTGGATATAGTGTTCAAAACCATGGTTATAAGGTTTTTCAAGAATATTCTAGAAAAGATGAATAAATTTAGCGAGACCCAAGAGGAGATAAAAAAGAACCAACTAGAGATGGAAAAGGACCAACTAGAAATTAAATATACACTGACTGAAATTAAAAATATACATAGACGTAACAGCAGACTAGAAGAAGGCAAGAATCAAGTAAAAAATTTGAAATATAAAGAAGCAGAAAACACTCAACTGGAAAAGCAAGAAGAAAAAGGATCCAAAAATGTGAAGATAATGTAAGGAGCCTCTGGGACAACTTCAAGTGTACCAATATCAGAATTATGGGGGTGCCAGAGGAAGAAAGAGAGCAAGATACTGAAAACCTATTTAAAGAAATAATGACTGAAAACTTCCCACATCTGATAAAAGAAATAGACTTATAAGTCCAGGAAGCACACAGAACCCCAAATAAAAGGAATCCAAAGAGGACTACACGAAGACACATCATAATTAAAATACCAAGAGCAAAAGACAAAGAGAGAATATTAAAAGCAGCAAGAGAAAAACAGTTCATTACCTACAAGGGAGCACCCATATGATTGTCAGCTGATTTCTCAATAGAAACTATGCAGGCCAGACAGGAGTGGCAAGAAATATTCAATGTGATGAATAGCAAGAACCTACAACCAGAATAATCTATCCAGCAAAGCTATCATTCAGAATTGAAGGGCAGATAAAGATCTTCATAGGTAAGAAGAAGCTAAAGGAGTTCATCACCACCAAACCAGTATCTTATGAAATGCTGAAGGGTATTCTTTACGAAGAGAAAGAAGAAAACAGTAAAGGTAAATATTATGAACAACAAATACATATCTATCAAGAAGTGAATCTAAAAATTAAGTGAATTAAAAATTTGATCAATAGAATAAACTGGTGAATATAATAGAATCAGGAGCACAGAAAGGGAGTGGACTGAAAATTCTCAGGGAGAAAGGGGTGAGGGGTGTACAGGGAGAGACTGTACAGAAATCATACACCTTTGGATGAGGTCAACGGGAGGAGGTAATGGTAGAGGGAGGGGTGGGAACTGGGTGGAGGGGAGCCATGGAGAGGAAAAAAAGAGAAACAAATGTAATAATCTGAATAATAAAGATTTAATTAAAATATGAAAAGAAAAGAAAGAAGACAGCGTTTGGTGGGATGAGGACGGTATGCTTTATGAGGAGCTTCTAAAACCAGGTGAAACTGTTAATACTGATCGCTTCAACAACAAATAATCAATTTGAACCACGCTTTGATTGTAAAACAACCATAATGTGCCAAAAGACATGGCAAAGTAATTTTGCTTCATAATAACACACCATCACACACTTCAAAACCAGTTAAAGACACATTAGAAAATCTTGCCTGGGAAGTATTAACCCACCCGCTGTATTCACCAGACCTTGGTCTTTCAGATTACCACTTGTTCCCATCCATGGCACATACACACTTTTTGAGCAGCATTTCAAAATGTATGAAGAAGTGAAAAATTGGGTCTCTGAATGGTTTGCCTCAAAACAAGGAAAGTACTATTGGGCCGGTATCCACAAATTACCTGAAAGATAGGGAAAATGTGTAGCTGGCGATGGATATTACTTTGAATAAAGCACTTTAGATGTTTCTCTTGAAATTATTGTATTTTCTTTGATTACAAAATCTGCCATTATTAACTGGTACACTTAGTACTTCTTCTTGCCCTCTGGTAACATAGGTTAATAACATTATATAAATTTTTTTGCTGTACACCAGCTTTCTCTACCTTTTTATCTATCACGATGGAAAATGGCCACCAGCAACTTCAACCAAGCTGACATCTCCGTTCAAGAGAGCAGCTTGATTGCAACCAAAAGTGCTTATTTTATATTTTAAATTGTTTGAGAGAACTGGGTTAAGTCCAGCTAGTATTGGATGCCAATCAATGAATGATATCTGGGAGGAAAAGAATAAGGAGCAATTTCTAGAACACCAGTCCTTGGCAGCCAACCCAAAACATATTTATCACAGTGTTTCATACTTGCTGTTAACATTTTAAAAAAGAAACATGGGAAGAGTGGAGACGTACTTTTCTTCTTATGTATCTCCCTCCAAAAGAACGAATCTCTAAGGATGGTTTTGGCTTTTTAGGCATCAGATAATGACTTACTTCTTGGGGCTGGGTAGCCTTTCCCAGTTACCATCAAACAATATAGATTTCATGAAACAGTATTGTCCATCTACTCTTGGGAAGCACTGGATTAGGAGCTGCATATTCTAGCCTGTGGGCCATACCAGGCTGATGACCACAAGATAATGATTCTCACCCCTGACCTATTCCAGAAATCTGATAATAATACCTATCTGATAGATTAGATGTAAAAATTAAATGAGATCATTAATGGGCAAATGCTTTATAATCTGACAAGTGTTTTTGTTATTTGTCAGTCTTTTTCTTGAGTTATAAATGGTAGAAACCTACATGAGCTAACTTGAGTAGGGATATTGGATTTGACCAACCAAACTTCATATAAGGTGCAATTGAAAGGTTATCTGCCGGAGGTCAGGGGTGGGAATCATCTTGTGCATTGGTACTTCAAGTGTGATACAGGAATTCCTCCTTAGGTGACATTAGGATGGTACTGCAATAAATGGTAGACAAAAATAGAAATTTGATTCTCCTAAAAGCACTGCATGATTATCACAAAACAAAAAATAGATACAGAAATGTCTGCTTTTCCATGTGAACAAATATCCATATCAAGCATATCAAGTTCGCAGCCCATGGGCTGCATGTGACCTACAACGAATATTTTTGCGGCCCAGAGAATATTCTTAATGGCATGTAAGCAACGTTTCAATAAAAATTTTGCAACTTAATTTTTACAATATCCTGTTATACTTAATTATTAATAGTGAACTGCAATGTTCGCTAATGACTATAATTGTGTTGCATTCATTTCCCTTATGTGCCTTACGCGCAGTCGCACCATTTCTCTCCACTAATACTAGCAGCGCATATTTTAGCAGCTGATTGTCACGTCATTAGTCTTGTACAGAGTTGTTTGGTGTGCACAACAGGAAATATTTCAGTTTCAGAGAACAAGAAAAATAGGTTTATTTGTGTTATGCTTAATAATTTGTGTAGTTATTCAGTGTCTGATAAGTTAATGTTCAAGAAAAATTATTAATTTTTATTAAAATGTTCTATTATTTTATATTGTTGATTACTCATTCATTTCAGCCCTTTGTATTCAGCATGTCTCTATTGAAATAAACCTATGTTTCTATGAAAATTGAAGCTTTTATTTTGTATGGCTCATATAAACTTAAACCTTGTTTATTTGGCCCATGTTAGTCTTTGAGTTTGACAATTGTAGATCAATACCATATTTTGATTTTTAAAAAATATATTTTTTATTGATTTTTTTACAGAAAGGAAGAGAGAGGGATAGAAAGTTAGAAACATGGATGAAAGAGAAACATTGATCAGCTGCCTCCTGCACACCCCCTACTGGGGATGTGCCCACAACCAAAGTACATGCCCTTGACAAGAATCGAACCTGGGACCCTTGAGTCTGCAGGCTAACACTCTATCCACTGAGCCAAACCAATCAGGGCAATACCATATTTTGTTTAAGCATTCTTCTATCATTGGGCATTTGGATTGCTTCCACCTCTTAGCTATTGGGAATAGTGCTGTAATAAACGTGTTTGTGCACATATCTCTTCAAGATCTTGTTTTCAATTCTTTTGTATCTATACCCAGAAGTGACATTGCTGGATCATATAATAGATATATTTTTAATTTGAAACCTCCACACTGTTTTCCATAGTAGCTGCACCATTTTACATTCTCACCAATAGTGCACAATAGTTCAAATTTTTCTACATTCTCACCAGCACTTGCAAGTTTTTGTGTTTCTTTTTTGGATAGTTGCCATCCTAATGGGTGTGACATGATATTACAATGTGCTTTTCATCTGCATTTTCTTCATGATTAGTGATCTTGAGAATTTTTGCATGTGCTTTTTAAAATTCCATTTAAAATTTTATTTTTAATTACTGTTTACATTCAATATTATTTTGTATTAGTTTCAGGTGTATAGTATAGTGGTTAGGCAACTATATACTTACAAAGTGTTTTCCCTGATATTTCCAGTACCCACCTGGCACCAACATATTATTACAATATTATTGACTATATTCCCTATACTGTACTTTACATCTCTGTGACTATTTTGTAGATACCAGTTTGTACTTCTTGTTGGCCATGTGTATGTCTTATTTGGAGAAATGTCTGCTCAAGTCATTTGCCCATTTTTTATCATTAAAAATTTTAAATGTTGACACTATTGCAAATGTCCTCCCCCCACTTTTGTACACCTCCACCCATCCTCACTTCTCTCCCTTCCTTGGCCTTTACTATTCTATTGTCTGTATCCATGGCATATGCATATATGTTCTTTAGCTAATTCCCTTTTTATCCAATCACCTTATTCCCCTCTCCTCTGACAACCACCAGTCTGTTTCATGCATCCATGCTTCTGGTTTCATTTTGTTCAATTTATTTTGTTCATTAGATCCCACATATTAGTAGTTCATATAGTATTTGCCTTTTTATGACTGGCTTATTTCACAGAGCACAGTACTCTCCAGGTCCATCTATGCTGTTGCAAAAGGTAAGAGTTACTTCATTTTTTATAGCTGTGTAGTATTCCATTGGGTAAACATACCACAGTTTTTCTATCTACTAATCTGTGATGGCCACTTTGGTCATTAAAAAAAATTGATTGATTTTTAGAGAAAAACAGAGAAACATCAACTTGTTCTGATTTTTTTTTTTAATCCTCACCTGAGGATATTTTTTTTCATTGTTTTTCAGAGAAATCAGAATGGAAGGAGGAAGAGAGAGAGAAACACTAATGTGAGAGAGATACTTCAATTGGTTGCCTCTCATATGGGCTCTGACCAGGGGTAGGGAGCAAGCCTGAAAGCCAGAAAGGTGCTCTTGACAAGGAATAAAACCCATGACCATTTGGTGTGCAGTTTGATGCTCTAACCACTGAGTACACTAGCAATAGCTGTTACTCTGCTTATTTATGCATTTGTTGATTGATTCCTGTATGTGCCCTGTCTGGGGATTGAACCCGAAATCTTGGTATATCAGGATGACGCTCTAACCAATTGAGCTACCTGGACAGGGCTACTTTGCTCATTTTTTAATTGGGCTATTTATTTTTTTTTGAGTATTAAGATTTCTTTATATATTCTGGATATTAACCCCTTATTAGATATGATGTGCAAGTATTTCTCCCATTCTGTAGGTTGTTTTTTTACTTTGTTGATTGTTTCCTTTTTGCATAGAAGAAATACACTGGGTGTGTAGGAAAGTTCTCATTTCATTTATCCCAGACAGTGTTGGATAGTGTCAGATTTTTTCATTCTTATCCCTTGTATTTTATACACTGTGAAAGCCTTGGAACTTGAACAGAAACAGTTCTAGAACCCAGGACTCCTTATTCCTAACCCACGGCACAGTAGTTAGTGTAAATAATAACCATTTATGCTCTTTTACTTCTCTTTTCTAAAAATTTTCAGAGATATCCTCTATAATAAAAGTATAATATGCAAATGGACTGAGTGGTGAAACAACTGGTAGAATGGCAGATCACTATGACCCACACATACCATAAGGGGCAGAACCTCAATGCAGGAGCTTCCCCCGGCCTGCAGGCCCCAGGCCAACCAAAGCAGGTGCCAGTCGGGGCCCAACTGATTGCCCCACCAGTCACCTCACAGAAGGAGGAAACTGGTGGTGGTGGAGGGTGGGGCCAGTGAGCAGGCTACACCAGGCTGGCCAACGCGGGTGACAGCAAGGGCCCCCCGATAGTCCCACTGTCACCCCACAGATTGACTCTGATCACCAGTCAGGCCTAGGGACTTTATCCATGCACAAATTTTGTTCACTGAGCCTCTAGTCTATATCCTAATATATAAAAACCCAGGGTCCATAATGACTGACCAAAGGCTCAACCGAATACTGGAAGTCAGTCCTGCAATCAGTGTTGGGTGGCCGTGGTGACCCAGCACTGACTGCCACCGGTGAAGGCATAGCGACCCAGCACTAACTGTTGAGGGGGCTGTGGATCAGGCCCAGAGAGAGGTCCAGAGAGAGAGGCAGGGTCTAATCTGTAGCCTCAGTGGCAGCTATTGATCAACTATTGCCTCTTTCTTTCTCTCTGGGCTTTGCCAGCAGCCATACCTCTGTTTCTCTCTGGGCCTCTGCAGGGGATGCTGATCAGCTCTGCCTCTCTGATCAGGCCTAGAGATAGGCTTGGAGATGCTCCCTGGCATAGAAACAGGCCAATCAGAACAAAATATGGGTGAAATGTGAGGACCAAAGGCTGCCTAGGAGGCAGAACTTTTGTCACTGACTGACATAGAAACTGACAAATCAGAACCAAATTGGCCTGCAGGGGAGGGCAGTTGGGGGTGATATTAGGTTGGCAGGGGAGGGTAGTTAGGGATGACCAGGCCTGCAGGGGAAGACAGTTGAGGGGGACCAGGCTTGCAGGGGAGGGCAGTTTTGGGTGACAGGTTGGCAGGGGAGGGCAATTAGGCGTGACCAGGTTGGCAGGGGAGGGCAGTTAGGGGCTATTGGGCCAGCAGGGAAGGGCAGTTGTGGGTAATCAGGCTGGCACGGGAACAGTTAGGTGTCATTCAGGCTGGCAGGGGAGTGGTTAGGGGTGATCAGCTGTCCAGGCAGAAGTGGTTAGATTAAGAACAATCAGGCAGACAGGCACACGAGTCTTTGGGAGCCAGCAATCCTGGATAGTAAGAGGGTTGTCAGATTGGAGAGGGTGAAGGCTTGGCTGAGGGAGACCCTTCCCAGTGCATGAATTTTGTGTACTGGGCCTCTAGTCTGCACTAATAAAAGAGAAATATGCACATGGACTATCACTTTATAACATCTGCCAGCCAATCAGGAGTGAATATGCAAATTATCCTGACAAAGATGGTGGAGGCTCTGCCCCCCCATCCACTCTGGGCCTCTGGACAGCACGGATGGAGGCACGGAGTGGCCAGGAAGGGTAGACGCCTGCTATGAGGGAGAGGGCAGGGAGCAGAGGGAGCAAAAGCCTGGGAGTGGGAACAAAGACCTGGGTCCTTGGTGCCAGAGGAAAACCAGTGCTAACAGCCAGGGGAAGGAAGGCCTATTGCATGAATCTCTGTGCAATGGTCCTCTTGTAAATATATATATATAAAATCCCAGTGACCTAAGGGCAGAACAACCAGAAAGACCAGTCAACCAGTCACTATCATGCACAATGACCACCAGGGGAAAGATGCTCAATGCAGGAGCTGCCCTCTGGTGGTCAGAGTGCTCCCACAGTGGGAACGCTGATTGGATGACTGGGATGAGCAGCTGCTCTCACAGCAGGAGCAGCCAATAGCAGGTCCAGGGTGAGGCCGAGTGTCTGCATCTATCAAATACCCAAGACAATTCAGACTCTGTCCTGACCCTACAAGGTGATGCAGGCCCTCTAAGGTGTGTTCTAGAAAGAACGTGGGGAGCTGGCATAGGCAGATGGCAAGAAGGGATGTGACTGTGGACCCCCTGAGGAAGCTGTCCTGATGGCTGAGGATCCTGGAGCACAGCTGCCCTGAACATCCCCAATGGTGCCACTGACATGGCATCACACATCAAGGATGTTCATTGAGTGACTTTGGGGTGCAAAGCTCTCCACCAGGTTCTTCAAGAACACAGAACATGCCTTTACCCAAGACATTTCCCCCAAATATCAGCCAGACTAATTTCCTCACTCAGCAGCCGCTCAGAGGGCAGGTCCACAGCTGCTTCACTGACCAGAATGAGTGGTGCTCCTGCAGCGGGCTGATCCCTGCATTCTTACCAGTGCACGAATCCGTTCACCAGGCCTCTAGTTTGAAGATGATTGATTAAGTGTGGACCTGTAGTCTGCCCTTTGATCTCATAATTCCCCTTACCCCCAGTCTGGCAGTTAGGGCATACAACCAGTCTTTCATTTCAAAAGCCTCCTGGAAAACATGACTTCTTATCCTGTTGTGTTTCTCTAAGTGTATATGGAGAATGGGGCAGAGTGTTGAGGGTAAAATTGTATGCTGTTATTTGAAAAGTCTGGGGTATTTTAAGAAGAGCTAGAGATAAAATTCAAGGGATAGTTGAATCAAAAAAGAAGGAGGGTGGGGGGTGAGGGTGGGTGGGAAGAGAATAACCAAATAATTTATATGCATAACCCATGGGGGCACAGACAATAGTGTACTGAATAGTTGAATCAAAAAAGAAGAGTGGGGGGTATGTGGGGAAAAAGGGGTCAATGTGGAAAAAAAGAGAGGGAACATCTGTAATACTTTCCATGAGAAAGAAAAATTTAAAAAAAAGATTCAGCAAAATAGGCTGAGGTGTTATTAATGTAACTAAGGAGAATGGTTGTTCAGTCAGAGACGCTGCACATTTCAAATCTGAGAGGTTGATCTGGTCCTATTATGAAAACATAGGGTTTGCTTTTATAGGTCAACATTGTTCTATGCAAATCATACATCATCCTATGGCACTCATTATTAAAAAATAATATGAAAAGAAATCCTCCTTCCTTTACCTTTGTCTCAGAGGATTTCCTCTTAGCTGAAAGGGCTGAAAAGATAGTATTCACACAAATTAATAGGCAGGAATTAAAGCTTATGTCTTTCCCCTGAGGAACACAGAGCCCTGCACTTATGAATAATGCAGAAAGACACCAGGGAAAAGGGCAGTATGATGGGTCTCAAGCCGCACTCCAAGAAGCTCTCCTTTACTTAATCCAGACCTAGATTTGTTTGCTTAAAAGCTCATTAACCTTTAAGCCTTAGTGTCCTCATCTGAAAACGAGGATAATATTAATTCTGACTTTGCAGGACTGTTGTGACAAATAAAAGAGATCATGCATTTGAAGAGTGTAGTATATAGAAAGCACTTGATAAATGCCATTTCTTATTAGTTTCTACCCTCTCTGAATTCTTAAAAAAGGCTTTGGTGGAGTGCTTCATAATTTAGTAGCTAATTACATACTGTCGTGAGTAGTTTGCTGTAGTTTTTTCTAAGTTAATTGTGTCTTTCTTATGCATCATAGATTTTATGAAGAAGACAAGGTGGTAATAATACCTAAAACTGCTCCTTTGCAGTGTGCAAATGTGTCCATAGATTTTCTCTTCTATGTCTTTATTTTTTAAAATGTATCTTTATTGTTGCAAGTACTATCGATGTCCCCCTTTTTTACCACTGACTTTCTCCATCCTCACCCCCAGGCCTTCACTACATGAGTTATGCATGTATGCATATAAATCCTTTGGCTAACCTTTCCCCACCCACTTACCCTTTCCTTTGTTTTTAGAATCTACAATTTGCCCAGCCTATAGTCGAACATGGGTGAAGCACTCTATCATATGTAATAACTGACTGATGGCTCTTTGTCAGAAAAATTAATCCCTTCCCAGAAGTGAATTCAATGGTTGTGAATCATAGAGTTTCACTTTGAAGAGAGAGAACAGTGCATTTAAAAACATCCTAAAAGAAAGCTTCTCACTTTGAGAATGTTTAGTCTGCTAGATTAAATAAAAACGCTTGTGAATTCTTTTCCTTGTAAAATCGGCAAAGTTTAAAAGTACCTCTGGCATACTGTTTCTTTTTGAAGAGGAAAACACAATATTGTAATGGTACAAGCAAGCCATCACTAAGCAATTGAACCAGGTCTGGAGTGCGCAGGAATCAACATACTTCTTTGTTCATTACGATGAGGAATTACTAAATGGAAATGCTTAGTACAATCTTACCTGCAAAAAAGACGCTCATTATTTTTCAAAGCACAAAATCAGCAGTTGATAACTAATATTCATGGCAGTCTCTGACAATAGGTCACAGTGCTGTTCTCCGAATGATAGAGTTCAACAAAAAGCTTTGGATACTCATTTTTGTAGAAGGCATAGAGCTGGGCATCTGGATTAAAAATCACCAACTCGTTCCAGGTTCCACCCAGGATTAAAAAATCCATCTCAAATAATTTCAATAGTGGTTAATCTTGATTGAAGTGTGTTTATTGACTCTATTTATTTATTTAAATTTAAAACAGTGGACCTCAGACAGCATCACTGGAAACCTGTTAGAAATGCAAATTTCAGAGCCCCATTCCAGGCCTGCTCAATCAGAACCTTTGGGGGCAGGGCCAGATGCTCAACTCTCACCAACCAATGGTGATTTAGATGCTCTTTAAAGTTTGAGAATCAGGGTCAGCATATGAGATATAAAGGTAAGCAGTCGAAGAGTTACATTCAGTTTGGCATTAGTGGAACATCTTGAACCATTGTTGAACTGTTGTACCATTTTCTTTTTTAAAAAAACCCTCATCTGAGGATATGTTTACTGATTCTTAGAGAGAGAGGAATGTGTGTGTGTGTGTGTGTGTGTGTGTGTGTGTGTGTGTGTGTGTGTAGGGAGAGAGAGAGAGAGGGGGGGGGAATCAGTTCACCTCCTTCACCTCCTTCCCCCACACCGCCTAATAGGGAATTAAACAGGAAACCCTTTTCATGCACAGGTCAATGCTCCAGCCAACCGTGTCACCTAGGGGACATCTGTAGTTATTTTCAACAATAAAGATACATTTAAAAGACATAAAGACATGGAAGAGAAAATCTATGGACACTGTACCATTTTGATCTCAGAAAGAAGTGTATGTAATGGAGGAAATTCCTCAAGGTAGCCTTCACTTCCTGCTGATACTGGAGTCATTTATAAACACCTGCCACCAGTTGCATCTGTGACAATCAATTTTTGAAGAGCTCATTTGTCAAGAATATATAGTGGGGTTTTTTTTTGTGTGCGTTTTTTTCTCTCCCCAGAGACATTATGTTCATTGATTATTACATGGGAGATTGGTAACTTGAAAAGATTTAAACAAAATAAAACATAATGTCTACAAAAGAATATCGGCACATAAATATCTTAAACTTGGCATTGTTTTGAAAGTTTGAAATCATGTATATTAACTCAGGCAAAAATGACTAAAAAAGTCATTGCTCAGTTACATATTAAGAAACAAATTTAGGGAACAAAAAATGGTGGCAGAGTAGGTGGATGCTGCATGGACATGCTCCCAGGAACAAGCTGGAATTACAACTGAAATATGGAAAGACTTCCTGAATAATCAATGAAAAACACAGAAGAGAACCTGGATACCTGAGGACTGAAGGTAGAGACTGCATAGAGACTGGTAGGAGAGGTGGAGGCACAAAAGGGCTGGCTGGGTGCCCACAGACAGCAGCTGAAATCCTGGAAAGATATCTCAGTTGTGTGTGGAGGTGGAGGGGGTACCACTGAGAACACTGTGATCTAATCCCTAAGCAGGGCTCCCCAGCAGAGAGCACCAAATCTGAGGAGGGTACTCACATGATATCTAACTGTGAAAGCAGTGGGGTGCTGTCTTCCAGGAAATGGCAGCTGGAAATATGGGCACTCTCTTGAAGAGCTAATGCACAAAAATTCCCCGTGGAGCCACCCATCTTGTGCTCTAGCAGAGGGAGGGTGAAGTGGACTAGGTCTGTAAGAGCAGAACCCAGGACTGGGGACTTGGGGAGATAAAGTTCAGAAGGCAAACACTCCAAGTTTCCTGGGCTGAGTCATTCTCTCAGAGAGGACATCTTTCCCACATAAACATTTGCCTTGTCTAGGGGGATGACAGTTGACACATCCTATTGGAAAACACCTTGCCCTGAGACCACTTAAGAAATTAAAGGTAACAATTAGCCTCCAAGCAGAAGCAACCACTCCACCCTGTCGAAAAAACTCTAACTACATTTTAGGATGATTGCCTGGGGGCAATTCACATCAGAATCCTATTAGTCTGTATACTGTTTCTGGAGGCTTTGAGTCTTTGCCTGATCCACTTAGTCAAAAACATCCTTTAACACTGTCCTGCATTAGAGATTGAGACATGTAGAGGATCTACCTGATACATAGTCACAAACCCAGACAACCCAAATAAGGAAACAAAGAAACAATCCTCAAATGAAAGAACTAGCAAATTCTCCAGAAGAAGAAATGAAGCAGAGATAAAAATTTATCTGAAATAGAATTCAGAGTAATAATTTTAAAAATACTCAACAGCATGAAAAAAGATATAGTAACTATGAAAAATGAACATTCTAAGATAAAGAATGACCTAACACAAATAAAGAACACAATGGAAGGAATACACAGCAAATTAGGGGAAGCTGAGGATTGAATCAGTGAATTAGAAAGCAGAGTTGAAAATATCACTCAATTAGTGAACCAAAAAGAAAAAACAACAACAATTAAAAAACAGGAGGACAGCTTAAGCGAGCTGTGGGACAATGTGAAAGGTAACAATATTAGAATAGCAGGTATCCAGAACAGACAGAAAGGGAAAAAGGAATAGAGAACTTGTTTGAAGAAATAATGGCAAAAAATTTCCCTAACCTAGGAAAGAAAAAGTCACACAAGTTTAGGAGGCAGAGAGAACCCTAAACAAGAAGAACTCAAACAGACCCATGTCCAGACACATAATTAAAATGCCAAAAATGAAAGACAAAGAAAGAATCTTAAAAGCAGCAAAGAGAAAAGAAAACTGTTACCCACAAAGGAGTTCCCATAAGGCTGACATCTGATTTGTCAACAGAAACTCTATAGGCCAGAAGGAAATTGGCTGAAGTAGTCAAGGTAATGGAAAACAAGGATTTGAAACCAAGATTACTATATGTAGCAAGGCTATCATTTAAAATAGATAGTCAAATAAAGAGCTTCCCAGACAAAAAAAAAAAAAAGACAAAAAAAAAAAAAAGCTAAAGGAGTTCATCACCACCAAGCCAGCATTACAAAAAATGCTAAAGGGGGCCTCATTGAATCCACACTAAGCACCCTCCCATCACCCAGATACCCCCTTTCTTCTATAAAAAAATGCTAAAGGGATTGCTGAGAAGAAACAGAGAGAGAAATCTAACCATACAGAAATAAAATGGCTATAAATAAGTACCTCTCAATAATAACCCAAAATGTAAATGGATTAAATACTCCAATCAAAAGGTATAGGGTAGCTGAATAGATAGATAAACATGACCCAACTATATGTTGTTGTCTGTAAGAGACCCACCCCAAAACAAAAGACTCACACAGGATGAAAGTGAAGGATGGAAAAAATTTCCATGCAAATGGAAAAGAAAAATGCTGGATAGAAATACTCATATCTGACAAAATAGACTTTAAAATGAAAGTCATCACAAGAGACAACAAATGTCACTATATAATACTAAATAAGTCAATACAACAAGAAGATATAACCCTATTAAACATATATGCACCCAATATAGGTGTACCTAAATAAATAAAAAAAACTTCTAGAGGACTTTAACGGAGAGATTGACAATAACACAGTCATAGTAGGGGACTCTAACACCCTCTGACTTCATGGGACAGATCTTCCAGACAAAAACTTAACAAAGAAACAGACACTGTAAAGGACACACTAGATCAGATGGATTTAATTGACATTTACAGAACATTTCACCCCAATGCAGCAGAATATATATTCTTCTCAAGTGCACATGGATCATTCACAAAGATAGACCACATGTTAGGAGACAAAACAAAGTCTCTTCAAGTTCAAGAAGATTGAAATCACATCAAGTATCCTCTCAGATCACAGTGGAATTAAATTAGAAATTAACTACATTAAAAACACCCCCAAACATTCAAACACATAGAGGCTAAATAGCATGTTATTAAACAACTTAGAGGCCTAGTGCACAAAATTTGTGTGTGGGGGTGGGTGTGTCCTTCAGCCTAGCCTGCTCCCTCTCCAATCTGGGACCCCTTGAGGGATGTCCGACATCCATATCACAATCCAGGACTGCTGGCTCCCAAATGATCACCTGTCTGTCTTCCTGATTGCTCCAACCGCTTCTGCCTGCCAGCCTGATCACCCCCTAACCACTCCCCTGCTAGCCTGATTGATGCCTAACTGCTCACCTGCCAGCCTGTTTTCCCCTAACTGCCCTACCTTATGGGCCCAGTTACCTCCAACTTCCCTCCTCTGCCAGCTTGGTCACTTGTAACTGCCCTCTACTGCAGGCTTGATCACCCTCAACTGCCCTTCCCTGTAGGCCTCATCACCCACAACTGCCCTCCCTTGCAGGCCTGGTCCCTGACAACTGTTCTCCCCTGCTGGCCATCTTGTGGTGACCATCTTGTGTTCACATGGGGGCAGGATCATTTGGCCACATGGGGGCAGTCATCTTGTATGTTGGAGTGATGGTCAATCTGCATATTACCCTTTTATTAGAGAGAATAGAGGCCTGGTGCACAGGTGGGGGCAAGTTGGTTTGCCCTGAAGGGTGTCCTGGATCAGGGTGGGTGTTCCCTTGGGGCGTGGGGTGGCCTGGGCAAGGGACCTGTGGTGGTGCAGGCCAGCCATGCCTCCCCTTTTCCAGCGACCCAAGTGGAGGCCCTGGTATCTGGAATTTATTTATATTCTACAATTGAAACTTTGTAGCCTGGAGCGGAGCCAGGCCTTCAGCTCTCAGAGCCATTGGAAACTATGTTACCTTAAGCAAGGCCTAGGCTCAACAGAGAGTGTGGAAAGCTTGGCTTCCTCCATCACCAGGGGCAACCCAAGCCTCACTCAGTGGTGGCAGCCATTGAAATTTTGTTGCCTTGCCGGACAGGCTTTGTGGAAAGGTTGGCTTCCTCCATCAACAGGGCAACCCAAACCTCTCTCCTGCTCTCTCTGTAGCCGTAGCCATCTTGGTTGGTTAATTTGCATACTTGTTCTGATTGGCTGGTGGGTGTGGCTTGTGGGTGTAGCAGAGGTATAGTCAATTTGCATATTACTCTTTTATTAGATAGGATGAATGGGTTACCAACAAGATCAAGCAAGAAATAAAAAACTTCCTGGGAACACATATAAATGAACATAAAACAACCCCAAATCTCTGGAACACAGCAAAAGCATTCCTGAGAGGGAAGTTCATAGCACCACAGGCATATCTCAAAAAACAAGAAAAATCAGCAATACACTATTTAACCTTACAATTTAAAGAACTAAAAAGAAAGCAATAAGAAAAGTCCAAAGTAAGTAGAAGGAAGGAAATAATAAAAATTAGAGCAGAAATAAATAACATAGAGACTAAAAAAAATACAAAAAAAATCAATGAAACCAAGAACTGGTTCTTTGAAAGGATAAACAAAACTGATAAGCCATTAGCCAGACTCATCAAGAAACAAAGAAAAAGGACCCAGATAAATAAAATCAGAAATGAAAGTGGAGAAGTAATCACAGAAAAAACAGAAATACAAAGGATTATAAGAAAATACTATGAACAACTATATGCCAACAAGCTGGACAACGTGGATGAAAAAGACAAATTCCTAGAAAAATACTATCTCCCAAAACTGAATCAGAAAGAATAAAAAAACCTGAATAGGCAAATAACCACTGATGAAATAGAAGTAGTAAAACAAACAAACAAACAAACAAACAAAAAACTCCCCCCAAACAAAAGCCCAGGCCCAGATAACTTCACAGGGGAGTTTTAGAGTTTTTCCAAACATTCAAAGAAAAACTAACACATATATTCCTCAAACTATTTCAGAAATTCAGGAGGAAGGAACACTTCCAAACTCTTTTTATGAGGCCAGCATTATCCTAATTCCAAAACCAGATAAAGACACTACAAAGAAAGAGAATTACAGGCCAATATCCACGATGAACATAGATACGTACTAAAATCCTTAACAAAATATTAGCAAATCACATCCAGCAACATATTAAAAAGATTATACACAATGATCAAGTGGGTGTTACTCCAGGGATGCAAGGCTGGCACAATATTTGCAAATCAATAAATGTGATATATGACAAAACAAATTGAAATACAAAAATTACATGATCACATCAATAGATGCAGAGAAAGCATTCGACAAAATCCAACACCTGTTTTGATAAAAACTCTCAGCAAAGTTGGAATAAAGGGAGCATGTCTCAACATGATGAAGGCCATATATGACAAACATATAGCCAACATCATAGTCAATGGAAAAAACTAAAATCATTTCCCCTAAGAACAAGAACAAGACAGAGATGCCCACTTTCACCACCCCTGTTTGACATAGTAGTAGAAGTGCTAGACAAAAAGAAGAAATAAGAGGCATCCACATTGGAAAAGAAGAAGTAAAACTCATTATTCCCAGATGACATGATATTGTATATAGCAAACCCCAAAGACTCCATCAAAAACGACTAGACTTAAATGAATTTGGCAATGTAGCAGGATACAAAATTAACACCCAGAAATCTATGGCTTTTTTTTTTTACACCAATAATGAACTCACAGAAAGAGAAACTAAACAAACAATCCCCTTTATCATTGCAACAAAACAATTAAGATACCTGGGAATAAACTTAACTAAGGAGGTGAAAGACCTATAATTAAAAAACTACAGGACATTGAAAAAAGAGATAGAGGAAGAAATAAACAAATGGAAGTATATACTGTATTCAAGGATTGGTAGAATCAACATCATTAAAATGCCCATACTACCCAAAGCAATCTGTAGATTTAATGCAAGCCCAATTAAGATACCAATGGAATATTTCACAGACCTAGAACAAATTCTCCAAAAATTCACCTGTAATAATAATAATAAAAAAGACCCCAAATAGCTGTAGCAATCCTGAGAAAAAAGAACAAATTTTGGAGGGATCACAATACCAGATATCAAGCTATATTCCAAAGCTATTGTTCTCAAAACTGCCTGTTATTGGCACAATGGAACCAGAGAACCCAGAAATCGACCCAAGCCATTATGCTCAATTAATATTTGACAAAGGTAGCAAAAGCATACACTGGAGTCAAGACAGTCTCTTCAATAATTGGTGTTGGGAAAACTGGACAGATACATGCAAAAAAGAGAAAGAATGAAAGAAAGAAAGAAAGAAAAGAAAGAAAACAAAGAAAAAAAGAAACTAGATCACCAACTTATACCATACACAAAAATAACCTCAAAATGGATAAATGACTTAAATATCAGTTGGGAAACCATAAAAATCTTAGAAGAATCCACAGGTAACAAAATATCAGACATATGTCATAGCAATATCTTTACTGATACAGCTCCTAAGGCAATGGAAATTGAAGAGAAAATAAATGGGACTACATTAAAATAAAAAGCTTCTTCACAGCAAGAGAAACCATCAACAAAACAATAAGAAAACCCACTGAATGGGAGAACATATTTGCCAATATTATCCCACTTGGCCTATATAAGAACCTGATTCTTCTGTACAGTAAAATAAATGTTTAATTTTGGAGACCTGAATCTTAGAAAGTATGTTATAATCATTGTATAGATTGGGCAGAAGATCCAGAATATAATAATTAATTAGCTTGGGAAATGCTGTTTTGAAGAATGTTTTGCTCTGCTGTAGGCTATGCATCATAGGAAGATCGTTCTTGCGTAGCCAAGCCTTGATCTCCCTGTGCACTTCCTCATCACTGCAACCTTCCAGGAAAGAGCTGTGAGCTTAAGTTGAGGCTAAGCTGCCCAGAACTTACTCTCCTGGATGAATGTTTCCTGGGAAACTGGACAAATTCTAGAGGGAACATAGTATCCATAGGGCAGTAGTTGGGACTCAGGACTTAGGTGTAAGACTTGTATATGAATCCTCACTCTGCCACTTTGCTAATTGTACCTTCTTCATAGGCTGTGCAAGAATTGAGTAAAACTAAATGAGATAATATGTGTAAAGAATGTCCACCATTGAGGGAAAATGGATACTTTAAGTTGGTCTCAATGAATATGTAGCTTTACCTAAAAAAAAATCTGTATTCTTTGGCATTCTGCTTATTCTTCATGCTCAAATGTGTTTTAGGCTTAGTCACTAATTAATTAATTTATTGACTTGTTAATTTAAGAACTATTTATTGAGTATGTATTATATGTCAGATTCTCTTATAGATATTGGAGATTTAGTAGTCAACTAGACAGCAAAGCTCCCTGCTCTTATGGACATGTATTTTAATGAAGAGAGACAAAATACTCCCTTTCCCAAAAAACAAATGAATAGATAAAGAAGACAATTAACTGGTAGTAATAAATGCTAAGAAAAAAAGAAAAAGAAACAAGGTGATATAGAATCTGGGGAGCAATTCTAGGTCAGGTATTCTGGAGAGGCTTCTCCAAGGAGATGACATTTAAGATGTCACTTGAATGACAAAGTAGAGCAAAGTTCCTGAGTCCAAGCGAGATATGATAATGATTTATATGACGGTAGTGATGGTTAGGGTGGAGAGGTGTAATGGGTTAAGTGAAGTTGTAGAGATAGAATCAGTAGGACTTATTGATGGATCGAGGGAAAGAGAAGAGTCAAGGATGATTCCTGCGGTTTTTGGCTTGGAGTAATGTTGGCACCATATACAGAAATGGAGCAAGTTGAAGGGAAGTAGGTTGGGAGTAAGAAGAATCATGAGTCCAGATTTGGAAAGATTAACTTTGAAGTGCTGATTAAACTCCAAGTGGAGATGTCAAGTAGACAGCTGAATATATGACGCCAGAGCTAAACATTTAGAAGATTTTTTGCCTTTGGATAATATTTAATGAAATGGGCTGGATAGGTTTACTTAGGGAGAAAAGCACAGTTAGAAAACAGAGGTTCTAGAATATTCTTAAAATTTTATTTATTTTTAAAAAAATATATTTTATTGATTTTTTACAGAGAGGAAAGGAGAAGGATAGAAACATCAATGAGAGAAACATCGATTAGCAGCCTCCTGCACAACCCTCCCTGGGGATGTGCCTATAACCAAGGTACATGTCCTTTACCAGAATCAAACCTGGGACCCTTCAGTCTGCAGGCTGATACTCTATCCACTGAGCAAAACTGGTTAGGGATATTCTTACAATTTTTGATACTTATAATTCATAATAAAAGCTAATAGAAATGAGCACTCTTTATATATGTATGTCCTACAACCCTTATAAAATTAGCCACATAAAAGTGAATTGATAAGAATTTTTTACTTTCTCAGGTTCTTCACCTGATTTTTAGAGAGACAGGAATGGGGATGGGGAAGGAAGAGAGAGAGAGAGAGAGAGAGAGAGAGAGAGAGAGAGAGAGAGAGAGAAAGAGAGAGAGAGACATTGATGTGAGAGAAACATCAATCAGTTCCCTTCTGACTAGGGATTGAGCCTGCAACCTAGGCCTGTGCTCTGACTGGGGAATTGAACCCACAACCTTTTGGTATATATGATGACTCTCCAAGCAACTGAGCCACCTGGCAGGGCAACTTTCTCAGATTTCTTTAGCATAGATAACTTGGGGCCCAAAAGAAATACGGTCGTAATACACTGGTCTTATATACATGTAATGACCCATGATTTTTAGAACCTACTGCAAGGCATCATATTAGGCATTGTGTGTAAAATGAAATCAATAGAACAGTCAGGTTATTTATTGGTCAAACATATTTACTGATCATATTCTGTGTGCATAGTATTAGGTCATTTGAGTATAGACTACAAAAATGAAAAACCAGTCTCTGTCCCTAAGAGAAAACAGTCTAAAACTACCATTCAAAAGGAGAACAAACCACTCAAAAGCCACAAGGATAGTATGCTTCCTTTTCCTTCAGTATAGATGATGTTCTTAGGCCATTAGGAGAAATCTATGTGGACTGAATGCATTTGGTGAGGTAGACCACAGACCATAACTCATTCTGTTTTTTCCTCTCCCTAATACTTCTGGTCAATGGGAGAGCTTTTCTGGGTGGAGAGAAGCTTATCTCTGCCCATCCCATACTTCTAGTTGACTGGTACTCAAAGCATCCCAGCACTCATATTCTCATTATCTGGAAGAAGAGACATAAAAATCCATCAGCACTTTAAATAGTGAAGTTCTTTTCCCTGCTAAATCAAACAGTCTCCAAAAAGAACAGTTCTAATGCTTCACTATTTGTTCAAAATTCTATACTTCTTGTACAGTTGATGGGTAGATTGGATGCACATGCACTTATCAGTGCAAATGAGAAGGAAGGGAAGCAGTTATCTGGGATGACGGTTATATTTGCTTTATCAAAATGCAGCTAATCCTTTTGGTGGACTGTTGTCAGAAAGAACAGCTCAGCTTCAATTATGGTCAAACAAAGATAATTATACTTAGTAATCACTGTTTATTTTTTTTTAATATTTTTATTGATTTCAGAGAGAAAGGGAGTGAGAAAGAGAGATAGAAACAACCATGAGAGAGAATCATGGGTTAGCTGCCTCCTGCACACCCTACTGGGGATGGAGCCTGCAACCCAGGTATGTGTCCTTGTCCAGGACCCTTCATTCACAGGTCGACGCCCTATCCACTGAGCCAAAATGGGTAGGGTCATTGTTTAATTTTAAAAAAAATACATTTTTATTGATTTCAGAGAGAGGAAGGAAGAGGAGAGAGAAATAGAAACATCAGTGAGGAGAATCATTGATCAGCAGTCTCCTGCACGCCCACCCCCCTCCACCTTTCCCAAAAGGGGATGGAGCCCTCAATCTGGGCATGTGTCCTGAACTAGAATCCTACCATGACCTCCTGGTTCATGGGTTGACAATGAATCACTGGGCAACACTGACCAGGCTTATTGTTTAATATTTAATGGGATTTATTAAACAACCCCTGATAAATGCTTGGCTCATTAAACTACTTGATACATTTGTTAAGTCATCATGGGTCTGCTTGCAAAGAAACTCAGTAAACTTCACATGAAGTTTTTCAGGGTCACTGGTCAATTGGTAATGGAAATACTCAGGATCAAAATTATTTCTTTGTGCTTTATAATGTCAAAGTCTGTGGTCACAGCCAAATACCTGGCCATATGCTTAAACAGGTTCATACTCTTTTTTGTTGTTGTTCATTGAAATACCTTGGTCTCTTTCCCTGATAACAGTGCAACTTGCTTCTATGTCTCTTGGCTTGAACAAGAATGGAACACTGAATTACTCACCACAAAATGTAAGTTTTTATGTCTGCTCTCCAAAGTGTATGGTTTTCTCTTCAATCAATGATACCTAATGTCAGCCCAGAAGATATTTAGCAGAGAATTTAGCTACTAAATGTTGCCAGCCTATCTAATAAAAACAGAGTATGCAAATTGACCATAACTCTGTGAATAAAAATGGTGGCACCCACAGCCAATAAGGAGATAATATACAAATTGATGTGATAAGTTGAGAGACGGAAGGCTGCTTCAGGGCCAGAGCAAAGGCGGTGTCGGCAGCCAGGGGAAGGAAGGCTTATTCTTGCACAAATCTTTGTGCATTGGGCCTCTAGTTTAGAATATTTAGGTTTAGTTGTTAACTAGTACATAGAAAGTTTAAATGGTATCCATTTACTAATTTCTTTCAGTCACTGAATTTAGTTATTTATGCTTATATTATCTTATGCTTTCTACTGAATTAATATCAGAAATATAGAATTGAAGACACTTTTAGTATTTTATGCAAAGTAATACAGGAAAATTATAATTTATTAATTTATATGCTATTTTTATGTAAAAAATCATATGATAAATTTCTACTTTAAAGCAGTGTCAAAGAAATTGAAGCAACTTTTGATGAATCAGTATGTTTTCTTAATTGAAGAGGTGGGAACTGTACAGCACTAATGTTTTTTTCCTTCTATTGTGAAGACCGGGAAATGAATATCTAATATCTTTAGGTGCCCTGTTATGTTAAATTCTTAGCTGTTTTCTTTTCCATCTTTTAAATGTATATAGCACAGTTTTATAACTACTGCATGTGTTTTTTAAGATAAATAGGAAAAGTCACCTTCTTAAAGAGGCTTTGTCTGCAGACTCAATTGAAGTCAGCACCTTTCCCCTAGCCCCTTGACAAATTTTTCTTCCTAAGCACTCTCCTGTCATTGCATTTATAAAAAATTATAATTATTAGTTTTTGTTTTCTTATTTATGTTTGTCTCCTCTAGACTCTGAACTCTATGATCATAGAGAAATTATGTCTTTCAGTATGTTAGCCCTACCTGAACCTAGCACATAATAAATGCTCAGTAAAAACTTACTGCTGTCAAATTATTGATAAATTGCAACAATCCTAGTAGCATCAATCACTAAAATCTTATAGCATAATATTTCAAACATCTAGGAATGTTGTTGGGGAATTAGCATGTGATAATTTACGTAATAATGTATTTGTCTCTTTTTAAAGGTTTGCCCCCCCCCCCCCCTGCTGGTCTGGTTGCCCCTCACTGCTCTCCTCTGCTGGCCTAGTCACCCATCACTGCCCCAGGATTTTCGCAATACACAATTGTTAACCTAAGATCAAAATGAGATATTAAAGAATGAAAGGAACCACTAGAATTCATAACTTAGTAATTTAATAATTAATTGGTGTGCATTATTCAGGTAATATTATCTATAGCATAATACCTGTATCAGAGTTATATAGAAAGAAGGGACAGCCTGGCTGCATATTTCAAATGTAGTTTTAGGATTTACAGTTACAGGGATAGATGCTTATATTTCCTTGGACAAATTGTATTTTACCATTTTGTTGTGGGAGAGATACAGGCAAGGAAGGCTACATGGGATTCCCCCCCGCTGGTCTGGCTATCTCTCATTGCCCCCCTCTGCCAGCCTGGTTGCCCATCACTGCCCCCTTTGCCAGTCTGGTTGCCCTCAACTGCCCCCTGCTGCTTGGTTGCCCCTCACAGCCCCCCACTCATGGCCTGGTTACCCCTAACTGCCCCCCCTCTGCCAACCTGGTCATCTCTTGCTAGCCACCCTACCAACATGGTCTCCCTATGCAACCTGCTGTTCAGTTGTTACTGTGAGGGCATCATGACCAATTTATATATTACCCTTTTATTAGTATAGCTAGTCACCCTGCTGAACATTAGCTCTCCAGAACTTATTTATACCACGTAATTTAAACTTTGTATCTTTTGACCAACATCTTCCCATTTACCTCACTCCCCAGACCCTGGCAACCACCATTATATTCTCTGCTATATGAGTTTGACTTTTTTAGATTTCACATATAAGTGAGACCATAGAGTATTTGTCTTTCTGTGTCTGGCTTATTTCACTCAGCATAATGTCCTCTGTGTTCATCAATGTTATAGTATATGACAGGATTTTCTTGTTGTTTTGCTTTTTAGTTAAGGATTTTTTTTTAAAGAGCAGATTAAAGTTCATAGCAAAATTGAGGGGAAGATATAGAGATTTCCCATATGCTCTTTGTCTCTCACATTCATAGTTTCCCCCATTATCAAAATCCCTCATTAGAATGGTACATTGTTAAAATTGATGAACCTACATTAACATGTTATAATCAACCAAAGTCCATAATCATCCTTAGGGTTCATTCTTGGTGTTGTGTTCTGTGGATTTGAACAAATGCATAGTGATAAATATGCATCATTATAATACCATTTAGAGTATTTTCACTGCCCTAAAAACCCTCTGTACCTCTTCCCTCTATTGAACTTTCCCCTTAACCACCAGGCAATGACTGATCTTTCTACTATATCCATAGTTTTATTTTTTCCAGAATGTCAGATAGTTGGGATTTTACAATATAAAGCCTTTCCATATTGACTTCTTTCACTTAGTAATATTCATTTAAAGTTTCCCTATGTCTTTTCATGCTTGATAGCTCATTTATTTTTAGGGATGAATAACATTCCATTGTCTGCATGCACCACAGTATATTTATATATTCATCTACTAAAGGACATTTTGGGTGCTTCCAAGATTTGGCATTTATGAATAAATCTGATATAAACATCTGTATTCAGGTTTTTCTTTTAGACATAACTTTTTATCTCCTTCAGATAAATACCAAAGAGCGTGATTGCTGGATCATATGATAAGGTATATTTAGTTTTGTAAGAAACTTCCAAACTGTCTTTTTTAAAAATTAGGATGCTTTTATTTATTTATAATTAACTTTGTAATTAAAATAATATATGCATATCGTTTTTCTTTAAAATTGAGATATAACTTACATTGAAATGTATGTCTTGAATATTCAACTTGATACATTATTAACAATGTGAACATGCCATTCTCATTGCTGAGTAGTGCTCCATTGTACTTTTTCATTCTCCTAATGCTGGATATTTGGGTTATTTTCTGTTTGGGGCTTCCTTATAGATTAAATGTTTGTGTCTCTCCCTCCCCCAAATTCCTGTGGAGAAAGCTAACCCTCAACATGATGATATTGCGAAGTGGACCTTTGGGAATTGATTTAATCATGATGGTAGAGCCTTCATAAATGGGATTACTAGTAGTGCCCTTATTTAAAAAAAAAAAGGTTCCAAAGAGCTTCTTAGTCCCTTCACTGTGAAAAAACACAGAAAGAATATGGTCATCTATGACACGGAAGTGGGCTCTCACCAGATAGCAAATCTGCTGGCACCTTGACCTGTTTTGCATCATCCTGTTCTTGTTTCATTATAAAAACATTTTTAAGTACATTGCGTAAGAATCCACAGAGCAATGAGAATGCATGAATGACAGTTATGTGCATCAAAACGGTGTCTTTAAACCATAAAGTTGAATGAGAGAAGCCAAGCCTAACAGAATGCATATGTTTATATAGAGTTTGGAAACAGGCAAAATGAAACTAGATTGATATTTATAATCAACATTAAAGAAATGCAAAGAAGCAAACATCACAATTTTTAAGTATGATGTGGCAGTCAGAGTGAGGGCAGGGAACTGGCTAAATTTGGGAAGAGCAGGCAGGTGGCTTCTGGGGCTAGCAGTGCTCTGCTTCTGTGGGGGAGGTCACACAGGTCTTCCTTTGATAACAAGTTTTAATATGGATGCTTAAAGTTTTGGGTACTTTTCTATGTGTTACATTTTACTATTTAAGATGGAAAAGGTACTTGAAGTATATGAAGAGCAAAAATCCCCAACCCTCTTCTCTCTGCAGAGGTAACACTGTGGGTCTCATTTGATTTCCTTTCAGACATTTTTCTATGCAGCTACACCCCTAAAAACACATGTACACAGGATACAGTTTTCTTGTATTTCTCTTAAATGATATATGCTTCATTCTGTAACCTGTTTTCACTTGATGAGTCTTGGACCTATTAAAGCTCAGTCCACCTTATTCTTTACTGCCATGCCATAGCTTTTCACACAGTATTAATGCATTATAGTTGGACTGAATTAGTAATAGTGCCTATTGCATGGGATTGTTGTGAAGATTAAGTGAGATATTGGATGTAAACTGTTTAGAACACTTGTGGCCTGTTACTTCACTCCTGAGTGCTTCTGTTTCTGTATCCAGAGATGATAGCAGTTGTAAAGTGGGATTCACATGAGGATCAAATGGGTCAGGATAGTAAAAGGTGTTCCTAGCAGTGTCTGACACAGGCAAACGTTGGCTGTGAAAGCAGTAAAGGAGCAGATGCCCCTTGCTTTGATTATTGCAAATGCACAGTTTGCTTTAAAACCTGGAAGGGCAGGTTCCCTGTCTTTGCTATTTATTTTGATCATTGTTTTTGCTCTTCTTCCTTGTTTTCTCTTCTAGATGAACTTTGTCATCTAGTTTCATAAATAATCCTCTTGAATTTAGAGGTTAATTTACTGAAGTTTTAGATTGTTTTGAGGAGAACTGACATCTTTACAATATTGAGCATACCCATATGGAGGCAGATCATCTCTCTTATATGTTGGCCTTTTCCTGCCAAACAGTCTTCCAAAGTGACTGTACCATTTTGCATTCCCACCAGCAATGAAAAGAGTTCCCGTTGCTTCACATCCTAGTCAGCATTTGGTGTTGTCAAAGTTCTGAATTTTGGCAATTCTAATAGGTGTACTTTCCTTTTCTTTTTTGAGGCTGAATTATATATATATAATCTATTCATTCATCCATTGATGGACACATAGTGTTGTGTACAATGCAGTAATGAACATGGGAGTGCAGATATCTCTTTGAGATACTGATTTCATTTCCTTTCAATCTACACACAGATGTGGGATTACTGGGTCATTTGATAATTCTATTTTTATTTATTTATTTATTATTTAAAAATATATTTTATTAATTTTTTACAGAGAGAGAGGGAGAGGGATAGAGAGTTAGAAACAACGATGAGAAAGAAAAATTGCTCAGCTGTCTCCTGCACACCCCCTACTGGGGCTCTGCCTGCAATCAAAGTACATGCCCTTGACCAGAATCGAACCTGGGACCCTTTAGTCCACAAGCTGACACTCTATCCACTGAATCAAACCAGTTAGGGCAATAATTCTATTTTTAATTTTTTGAGTAATCTCCATACTATTTTCTGTATGGATGTACGCATAGAAATATGTGACTTTTTTTTCCCCTCTCTTTCTCAAGAGTTTAAGAGCTGATTTATTTAGTTTCCAAACTTATGGGATTTGTGAAAGCTTTCCTTTTGTTAAAATTTCCCATTTCATTGTAAAATGGTAGAGTACATAGTTTGTATGCTGGAATCTATTGAAGTTTCTCTGTGTGTGACTTAATTCATAACTTATTTCTGTATCTGTTTTAAGTATTTTTAAAATGAATCTGTTTTTCTCCATGGCTTACTTTCCACATCTATGAAGCAGGAAGAAACAAAAATATCCAATTCCTTTGGGTTTTGTTTTGAAGGTTGCAAAGCCAAAGACCAAACTGAAAGAGAGAAAAATATTACATGTGCTCTTCTAATTTTTTGACACTTTCTTCTGCAATCATGCAATGGATATATCTTGATGCAAGTAAACATGATAGGGGAGACAGAAAAATGAAAATATCTGTCCTTCCTGAAAATGGATTGATTACCATTGGGTAACAACAGGTGCTTAATCCTCTTTGTGTGCAAAGTTCCGTCAATAGAGAGGGACTGGACAGAGTGGAGGAGTAACCACCTGTGATAGTGATTCTGATCTATTGTGGATTGCTTCTGGGCCTGCTAGCCTTAGATACTTATGTAAGTGAAAGTGAACCATTAGTGGATGCTCAGAGGTATCACTGTATACCAGAATAGGTGGTGGTCCTCCCAATAGGCTGATTGATGGCAGCTGGCTAATCAATCAGAGAGCTAGTCTGGGTGCTTAGGAAGTAGCATGTCTGCTCATTTAAATTTTCCATAGGAAGAGATTTTGTTGGCCAAGGACTTCACCTTATGAACTTAATCCGGATTTTTAATGCTAACCTCTCCGGTTGTTCACTATAGGACTCCATGCCCTTTAGCTCCTGCACTAATTCTTCTCATCTTGTCTCTTATTCTCTTTTCTTCTGTTCTGTGAATTCTCATGGAATGCACTGTTGGCACTTTACCTTCTCTTGGATGTCATCATCAATGTCTCCTTCTAGTCATCAGGAGTTCTAAAGCCTTTCCAAATGCAATAAGTCATCAAGAAGTGTTTTAAGCTAGGTAGTTTTTATATGAGTGCATTTGTGCTATTTGTCATTAGAACAACACACTCTTCACCATACAAGGCTATGTGGTGTATTGTATACAGGACAGAGCATGAAACCAGAGAGAACTGGTTAGAGTTCAGGTTTTGCTATATATTAGCTGTGAGATTTTGGCTAAGACACTTGGCCACTTTGACTCCACATTCTTCACATATGTAAAATGCTAGTTATAAAACTAATACCTGCCACGGATGTCAAAATATTGTCACTACTGATATAGAGAAATGGTAGATTGGTATAAGACTTTAATCCAGTTACAAAAATTAGGAGGTTTTGAGGAGTGAGATTTAGAATTGCTTTCCATTAATTTGCTTACAAAGAGATTTTCATCTTCCACTAGAGGTGTTGGTTGTGAAAACCTCTATGGAACTAATGATAGTTAAGGGTTTCTTTTTGATACCATCAACCAATTTTTAGCATATGTACAACTTTCTGTATATATCACCTGATTTATTGAAAGGTCAATCAATAAATGTATTTATCAAATGACTGCCTCGTTTCATAGAGGAATTTGAGAAAGATTCCTCAATTTGACATTCTTATGTTTCTTTATATTTGGATCATTCATGTGTCTTGGTTTCCAAATTTAAAATGTGGTTAGCTCAGCAGATCTGCCCTCAGTGTCAGCTCCTCTCTCTTTTTAGCATACCTTTCTGTGCTTCAGAAGCTGGAAAACTCCAACTACATGTCCCAGACACCTTTACTTGCTAGTGTTCTGCTTGCAAATTGCATACATCAAAACTAAGATGTACAGGTTCTATTTTGATGCTGCTGGCAAATACAGCTATGGAGACCTTGGTTTCTCTGCAGCAGTCACTTACTCTATCAGTGTTAGAAGACTGGAACTATGGGGTAATAGGTTCCTGATTGTATCTTCCTGATTGTGCCATGAACCAGTTTGTCGGTGTTATTTAGGGAGGTATGCTTGGATGCTAGCCTTCTCCAGCCTTTCCAATGATTGTGAATGTCCCCAGATTACCCAGACAAATCCCCTTCTGTCTAGTGTAGCAAGCCGATTATTGCGCTGAATCCCGATGGATTGACTTGTAAATGCTTTATGGGCAGGAACACTGGGATATAAAGAAATGACCTTGCATTTTATCTGGAGTGAAACAGATGATAAATAAACGATTAAGTATAAGTTTCAGTAAGATGTTTGAGTGCTACAGATAAAAATAAAGCTGGTAAAGGGAATGGGAGTGCAGGAGATGGATGCTGCAATTTTAAAGAGTGGTCTTGGAGGGCTTCGCTGATAAAAATGACTTATGAGACCTATTACTTCAATTGTGTGCAAGGCTGAAGTGTAGTTACTGTGTTAAAAACGCAACTATCCAATTATTTTGTTCTTAGATAGCTCCTCTAAGCGGCTGTTTACCCACAGCAAACATGGCGGATTAGACGTCAGCCAGACACTTGAGCCCGAAATAAAGATGGCCGCAGCACTTCCTGTGTTTGCCCTCAACAAAAATGGCGACAACACTTCCCGGTCTCGGTTTTCGCCTTCAATAAAGATGGTGCTTGTGACACAGGTTCCCTGACAGCCTGGATTCCGGTTGCAGTTTTATTTATTTATTTTTTAAGACACGTGTTCGCAGACGTAAGTAACAGGAAACCAGGAGCCCGTATCCCCCTCTTTTCTCCCGGGCCCGAGCACCGCGCCTGCGGCCCGAGGCCTCCCCGCCCCGCGGCGACCCGAGCCCCTCAGGCCGGTTAGAGTGGCGATGGAGGTGCTCGGGGCCCCGCTCTGAAGGTCATTCCAAGTCCTCTCTTTTTAGCGGTTCAGGCTGCCCCGAAAGATCTCTGGTAGCCCCCCTGTCCGTGATGCCGCAGGGCGTCAGCGGCTGACACGGAGTAAAAGGCGTCCCGCCGGGCGGCGGCGGCCGCGGCCGCGCACGCCGCTCCCCTGCCACCACTTGGGGTCGGCCCGGTCCACTGCCACGGGCGTCCCCGCCGCCCACACCACCCTCCTCAGCTCTCTGGTGCAGAGTCTGAGCAATATGCCTCCAAACCGCGCGTGGCTGCGGACCAGGACGGGCGTGTGGACGCTTTTCTTTTACAGAAAAAGAAATCCCATGGAATGTCCCCTCCCCGTGTGGTCATGGCAGTGTCGCGGCGGCGGTTCCGAATTCTTTGGGGGAAGGGATGGAATCTCTGACTACACCGAAGTTTTACAGTAGACTGGACACAAACACTTAAATGTTACTCTTGAGGGTGATGGTGCATAAGCCTTTTCTGCTAGGGAAGAGATCCTTCAACTGATGGGTAGCTGCTGGTGTCCGGTCCCCACGCCCGCCCATGCTGACCAGGTCCTGCCATGCCCACGCGCCGAAGGGCGCCTGCACGCACGGGGCAGTTCCCGCGGTGGCGGGGCGACGCTGCGGAAGGCAGTGTTAAAACAGCTCCCCACTCTTTCTTCTCAGCAATGTTAATGGAACGTCGCTCTGTAATACTTGAATAAAAGTTGCTTTTTAAGCAGGGTCTCTGACCCACTTTTCTCCAAATCTCTTAACAGATGGAGGAATTGACCCCTTTGTGTGGGAAGCAAGAACAGAACAGATGATTCTTGTTCAGTGTTGCTAATTATTTTCAGAAACAATTGAAATGAATGAGGTTGATTCATTAACAAAGCCTTGTGTTAAACACCGTGGTCTGGCACTCTGGTAGGGTTCAAAGGATGTCCATTTCCTGAAGGAGCTGATATTGCAGGGCGGTAGCTTTCAGGGTGCATCATTCCTTTTATCTGAATTCAGTTTGGTCTCTTTCCAGGGGGAAATGGAGGCTAGAGACAAGCAAGTGCTTCGCTCCCTTCGCCTGGAGCTGGGTGCAGAGGTTCTGGTGGAGGGACTGGTTCTTCAGTATCTTTACCAGGAAGGGGTCTTGACGGAAAACCACGTTCAAGAAATCAAAGCTCAAACCACAGGCCTCCGGAAAACAATGCTGCTGCTGGATATCCTACCTTCCAGAGGTCCTAAAGCATTTGATGCATTCCTCGATTCCCTGCAGGAATTTCCCTGGGTCAGGGAGAAGCTGGAGAAGGCAAGAGAAGAAGCCATAACTGAGCTACCTTCAGGTAGGCATCAAGGAGATAACTTCAAACCAGCTCCCAAATTGTTGGACTATGGCCTTTGGATTTGAAGTTGAGGTTTTAGGCTAGGAGGGGATCAGCAATTCCCGAAAGTGAGTAAGGAGTTTGGATTGAAGATATGGCCTTACAAGGATGGGATGAAGAGGTGGCATTAGGAAGGGTTGGGAAGGAAGGAAGGAAGAATGAACCAAGATTGAGAGGGTGAGGACGGAGCTCAGAGAATATACTTAGAAATGTTTCCAGGGAAATTTGGCAAGTCATGTGGGAGACATGTTCTCATTTGAGAGCCAGGTCATATCTCGGCCCTTGGCATTAGGACCCATTTGGAAAGTGCAGATGGGAGAACAGCGTTAGGCTTCCTGATAACTGCTTCATGGGGTGCCAGCCCTGCCTTCTGGAAAAGGTCAGATTCCTGAAGGAGGAGGCAGCCTCTAGGAAGGCATGCCCTGCACCTGTTCCCTGGCCCACCCTGCACCTGTTCCCTGGCCTGTCCTACATGGCCAGAAAGGGATTGTTTGGAAGGCGGGCTTAATTTATTTTTAAAGGTTATTGATTTAAAGTCATCCTTTTCAATTTTGTTCAGACACCCAGAGTATTTAACTTGTAAGGGTAGTAGTTAGTGCAGGGTCTCATTTTGTTTTTTAAGAAAGTTGGGAGCTATGGAAAATAGAAATAGTCCTAGTGCCATTAACCTGGCTTGTAGCAGGAAGAAGATGTGATATGAAATACTTGTTTCTCTTAATAGCTCTCCTGATTTATGCTTTTTACAAAAATTGAGGAGCAGAAAACTGAATTGAAAAAAAAATTAAAAGTTGACTTGTAAATTTTTGACAGTTAGGAAATCAGCATTCTCTGGAGTTTTCAATAGCAGTAATAGTCAGAATTTCTCCAAGTCAGTGGTCCCTAGCCTTTGTAATTATTGTTTTTAAAATAGCAGTATATCTGGCTAAAAAGCAAGCACAAGTAATAAAAGACCACTTTTATTGTTTTTGCCTTATGGACCTCATATTATGAATGATTTTTCCAGACCACATTTAGTCAATACACATGATTAATTTTTCTATTTTTATTAATGACATATGTCTGAATATCTGATCATCATGAGATAACCAGTTACCTGGGGAAGGCCTAATAAAATCCCAATGTAAAAAAAGAAATATTTTCGTTTCCTTGCATAATCAAATGACAGGCAAATGTATATTTTATGTTTTTTGAAAATAGCTGGCCTTTAAAGACCACAGGAATTCTCAAGTTGGATTGTCTTTACCAAATTGAATACTTCAGGTACAAAGCCTAATTAAAGTATCTAAGACATCTCTACCACTGTACTGAAAGTAGCATAAAAATAATATGGAATTAGGAGAAGTTAAAAAAAATATTAGGGTATCCAGTGTCTTTTCCTGGTATTTGACTTAGAAGTTCCTTTTGGCAATATATATTTGAAAACAGCAAAACAGGCAAACTGAAAGTCTCTTCCAACCAAAATATTTACTTTAATTTTATAATCGTTTTGGGTGTTGTAAATAGTACTGCTGTATATTTTTAATAGAGGTATGACCTCATTATCATTTCTTCAGATTCATTCAGAGAACAAGAAAAAAATTAAGATTTAAAAAAAAAACCACAAATGCTGAAAGTTACAGAAAAGTTGAGGGAAAAACTGTGTGTGTGTGTGTGTGTGTGTGTGTTTAAACAGAACGAAACATTGTAGAGTGGGAAAAATCTAGTGTATTTGTGTTAAAGTTTAGAAAAATAATGTTAGTTTGTTAATTATGTGGAAGTGGTCAAATGCTATGATAGGCTGGCATCTGCACAAATTAAGTACTCTTGTTGAGTACTACTGAAAAAATATTATGAAGAGAGTTTGATTTGCATATGCCTCTACATACAGTGGTACCTCGAGATACGAGTTCAATTCGTTCCGTAACCTTGAGGCGTGGGAAACTATGAGACGCTCGAGTCGCGTAAACTGGTGGGTCGTGTGCAGCCGGCCGATCTGCACGATTACTCCTATCTCAGCTGTTGCTCATATTTCAAAGCAAAAATCGCTTGCTTGACGGCTCGTATCTCAAAAACTCGTATGTTAGGGCACTCGTATCTCGAGGTCCCACTGTACTGCCTACAGTGACAGTTACATAAACTCATGTTCTAAATAGTTACTGTTAACTATTCAACATTTTAAGTGGGATTACGAAATATAAATAAGGTATGAAGAATAATGGTGAACATCTTTATCCCCATCACTGTTAAAAAAAGATATTACCATTGCCTTTGAGGACTTCTGGTTATTCCTCCCCAACTCTAGGTTATCCTCAACCCCTATTCACTGAGGAACCCTGAATTTTGAGTTTATAATTTTCTTTTTCACTTTGTAGGTTTCCATTTTATAGTCACTTTTAAAATCTACATACATTATAGAAAATTCATTATGTCATAATTTTATATGTGTATATAAGGGATGGAGGAAATGAAATTATTTTAAAGGAGTTGTTAGTTAACAACTTCCTCTTTTTGAGGCCTTTAGCTTTGTGTTTAAATGAATTAATTTGATGGCAGTATTTTAATTCTAAAATTAAATTGGAACTTCATTGAAATCTTTTTTAAGTCTTAAAAAAAATTAAAAATTAAAGTGCCTTCAATTGAATGTCCCTATAAAAATGTGAATGAACCCAAAGGCCTAATTCCCAGGACCTCAGTGTTCCTTCAGTGTTGTAATAGAGTAATTTTAATAAGTTTTTAAATAGTCCATGTAAATTTTTGTGAAGGCATTTTGAATTTTGAAGAACTAGACTGCAGGAAAATGTGGTGATGTGGTGCTTGTATATGTATGTATATACATCACCATCTTCTGACCTTTTATAATAATTTTGGTTGTAATTATTAATTTGTATAGAAAAGATTGGTTTTCTCTTTGGCCAAGAGGTGGGTCTTTCTCCAACAATGAGCTAATTTTATTTTATTAAAAATTTTTCTTGTTCTGGTCTTCTCAGAGATTTTTGATTTCCCCTTTGTTAGTTGAATTTTTGTATTTCACTTGTAAATTTTGAGCTGCCTCAAAGGCCTTACTTGGTGATTGATCCTACTTAGTTCTTTTTATTTATATTCTGGAATTAAACCTTTGATTCTCTCAGAATCTGCCTAGATGTCGGGTCTTCCTATCTCTGTTAATAAAACTCTAAGATGTTAATAGAAAATTGATTTTGTGTTTTTCTCACCCTATAAGGACTGTTATATTTTATAAGAGGAATTCTGGCAGTAAAATGACATAATCCAGCTTGGCATCATGGCAGGAACACTTGACAGTGTATCCCTTACAGGCCAGTAGACACTAGATCAGCTGAAAGTCCTGTCTGGGCTCCTGTTAGGTCATTTAGGAGATGAGTATAATGCTGAATTTGGGTGAAGGCAGCGTGGGCCTGCCTGTCTGCTTTCCCACTATTCATGAGCTCTGTCTACACTGAAGCCTCTCTCCAGTGCCTTAGCTAATCTGGATCTACAAAGGAGGTTTATGGGCAGCCCCTGTCTCACTTGGTGGTAGGCGTGACTTCTGGGCCTGAGGACTTCCTGTTCCATTGTGTTGGTCCTGGCTGTGGGACTGGGTTTCTGTCATGATTCTCATGTAACAACAGTCAGCCTGGCAACCCTGCCTTTACCCGAATCTTCCTTTAGGGTTGGGAGTCATTTTCCTCCTCTCTAAGCTAGATTCTTGCTTCACGTTCTCAGCCATTGGCAAGAATATCTTGGAACAGAACTCTGTGCCTCCTGTGTTAGCGTCAGCTGCCTCAATTCTTTAGCCTGCTGGCGTGGCTGACCTGGGGTGACATTTGCTTCAACCTTGCCTGAACTTGAGCTGGTCCTTGCCATGGACCCTGTGCCCCAGACTCCTTGGCTGCCCTCACTGGAACAAGATGCAGGGCTGGCCTGTTTTTCTTCTACTTACCAGCTCCAGGGCTCAGCCTGTCCCTCTGGAGCTGACATTGCCTTACCATGTATAGATAGCTACACTGGTCACTGTCTCGAGATGCACTCAGACTCTCACATATATACTTGGATGCATATGAAGTTACTGAGCAATAATGGCAAAAATTTTAGGCATTGTTATAGGTTTATTAGATTTCTAGCCTGGGATTTTCCAATCATACCATGTCTTGATCTTACTCTGTGTAAATTCAGTATTGATCTCAGTTTATCTAGCTTGTGGTCTATCCAAGTACTTCTGTAGCTGAGTAGAGTTTACTTCATAGCATTGTGTGTACTAGATTGAATATCCACAGCAAGACCCCTTCTTGTGGAAAGGGCAAAGTCTAAAGATTTCTGTATATCCTCAGCATGATTATCATATCTTCCTGAGCATCAGTGAGATGCCAGGTACCAGTACTAGGTAAAAAAGACACATGAAGGATCTCCAGATCAACTGAAGGGATTCATTTGTTTGTTCATCAAATAATGAATATTGATCATGTGCCAGACA
This sequence comes from Lasiurus cinereus, assembly GCA_011751065.1. Taxonomy (NCBI): domain Eukaryota; kingdom Metazoa; phylum Chordata; class Mammalia; order Chiroptera; family Vespertilionidae; genus Lasiurus; species Lasiurus cinereus. The sequence continues at coordinate 36,348,764 of JAAGEH010000304.1, forward strand.
TTAGGTGCTAGGGATATTATATTAAACAAAGCCTCTACTCTTACGAGCTACAATCCAAAGGGGACAGAGGGCAAGCAAATGAATAAATAATACAGTCATGTGCCACATAACAACCTTTTGATCAATGGCTGATTGCACTTACGATGGTGATTTTATAAGCTTATGAAGGAGTTGAAAAATTCCTATTGCCAGTGATGTCAGAGCTGTCATAATTCATAGAGCAACACATTACTTAGGGTTGGTGATGATGCTGGTGTCAACCCACTGCTGTCTGTTCTATAAAATGATAGCAATATAATTATGTGTAGTACATAATACTTGATAATAAATAACTATGTTACTGATTTATATATTTATCATACTGTATTTTTCTTTCTTTTAGCATGTAATCTTTCTACTTATTAAAAAAAATGTGCTGTATGATAGTGTGCTGTTTGTTATGCTGTCAGCAGGTTCATGCACCTCATGTTTACCACATCTCTTGATTGCATCATTTTCTCTTGTACTTGATTAAATCTCATGTTTTTGTATAATAACAAGCTGTACAGGTTTGTAGCCTGGGAGAAATAGGCTGTACTGTATAGCCTACTTGTGTAGTAAACTATGCCATCTAGGTTTGTGTAAGTGTACTCTATGATGTTCATGAAATAATAAAATCACCACAACCCATTTCTCAGAATGTATCCCATCATTAAGCAGCACATGGCTGTACATCAGGTGATGATAGTCTGTGAAGAAAAACAGTATGTGTGTGGTAAGGAAGGGCTTAGCATATCATTAGGCGCGGTCAGATAAAGCCTTTCAGATGAGGGGTTGTTTAGCAGAGACCTAAATTCTGCCACAGAGTGGATACAGGAGGAAGAGCAGTTCAGATAGTGGGAGCCCCAGGTGACAGTGTGAGTGGAGCCCAGGTCCACCTGGGATAAGATCCTTCCTCCTGGAGATGTATCATAGTACATGTCAGCCTTAGTGCAGTTGTACGCATTTGTTGTTGTGCTTCCTAAAATGTAAGATGCACACAGAGCCATGGTCTTGGTAGCTTTTAAAATGATTTTCAATGATAAGTGGATTGGGATTGAATCACATGGTGAGAAATTTATTTTCTTTTTCAATATTAAAAGCCAGGTGAAAGCCTCTGTTTGGTACAAGTATTTCTGAAACATCTCGCTTGATACTTGCCAGCTTTCTTTTTAATAGAAAAAATGTCCTCATGCTTAAAGTCTTCTTTGGACAGCAGTGTTTAGCTCAAATTGAATTGTTTTGCTTTTTTTTTTTTCTTATATCCATTTAACATTTTTCTTCCAATTGTGGCAAGTAAAACTGTTTTCTATTTATGAAGTTCCTTTAAAAAACACATTACTTTTCCCTGGCTATTTTGGCTCAGTTGGTTGAGTATCAGCCCATGCACCTAACAGCCTTCGGTTTGATTCCTGGTCAGGGCACTTACCCAGGTTGGGGATTTGCTCCCTGGTCAGGGTGTGTATGGGAGGCAACTTATTGATGTTTCTCTCTCACATCGATGTTTCTCTATCTTTCCCTCTCCCCATGTTTCTCTTTCTCTTCCTCTCCCTTTCTCTCTCAAATCAATAAAAATATATTAAAGAAACCTACATTACTTATATTTAAGTTAAAATGACTCAATTTAAAGAAAAATACTAAGAAAATAATAATGGTTTGAGACTATGGCCTAAAACATGAAGCTGCTTTTCATCTGTTTTCTCACTTAAAAAGAGTGACTGGAGTTTGGGGCAGGAACCATTGCCTGGATGGCATAGTTGGGGAAGGAAGACTCTAGCTCTAGCTCAGATAGAAGAGATGGCCATATTCAAGGTTTTTTTGTTTTTTGTTTTTGAAGTTTTGCTCATTCAGTTTATGTATAGTGGCTGGAAACTGGTTAAATTTATTAGTAAAATTGCCAGAATAACTTAATTTTAGGCAGCCTAAATTGTAAACACATTAATTTGCTATTATACCAAAGTCAGCAAGATGAAGACATATCCTGGTATTCCAGACTTTTAGACTGGGAGGGACTTACAGTTCATCAGTTTTCTGAGAAAACCAAGTCCTAGGGAGATAGTGTCAATAGTTAACCATGATCACAGAGCTACTTATTTCTTGCTAGCACTGGAATCCAGGCCTCCAGACTCTTGATTTACGACCTGGGTAATTTTGGTTCTCCACTGGGTTTGAAATTGAATTGTATATGTCGTAGTGTCAATAGTTGAAATTAGCTTTGTAAAAAATTGTTAATGGTTTGTTTTACTTTTTTTTTTAAGTATAATATCCATTTTATTTTTCCAGAGAATGTTCATCAGTCCTTAAGGACTTAGCTCTTTTTTTTTCCTTCATTTTATTTTATTTTATTGTGTTACATGTATACATATCTCCCCATTGCCCCCCCCTCCCTCCCAGGCATACCCCAACCCGCCAGTGTCTGTGTTCATTGGTTATGCTTATATGCATAGATACAAGTCCTTTGATTGATCTCTTATCTACCCCACCTCTCCTTAATCTTCCTGCTATAATATCACAGTCTGTTTGATGCTTTACTGCCTCTGTATCTATCCTTTTGTTCATCAGATGGTATTGCATTGTCGTTTTGATTTGCATCTCGTGGATAATTAGTGATTTTGAACATGTTTTCATGTGTTTCTTGGCCTTCCTTCTGTCATCTTTTGAAAAAGTTCTATTTAGGTTCGTTTTCCATTTTTTTATTGGATCGTTTATCTTCCTTTTATTAAGTTGTATAAGTTGGCTGTAGATGTTGGAGATTAAACCTTTATCAGTGATAACATTTGCAAATATGTTCTCCCATACAGTGGGCTTTCTTGTTGTTTTGTTGATGGTTTCTTTTGCTATGCAAAAGCTTTTTACGTATTTTGATGTAGTCCCATTTGTTTATTTTTTCTTTAGCTGCCATTGCCTTTGGAGCACTATCAATGAAAAAGTTCCTTTGGCATATGTCTCAGATTTTGCTGCCTGTGGATTCCTCTAATATTTTTATGGTTTACCTCCTAATGTTTAAGTCCTGTATCCATTTTGAGTTTATTTTTGTATTTGGTGTAAGTTGGTGGTCCAGTTTCATGTTTTTGCATGTATCTGTCCAATTTTCCCAGCACCATTTGTTGAAGAGGCTATCTTGACTCCATTGTATGTTCAGGCCTCCTTTGTCAAATATTAATTGAGCATAGTGGTTTGGGTGGATATCTGGATTCTCTATTCTATTCCATTGGTCTATATGTCTGTTCTTGTGCCAGTACCAGGCTGTTTTGAGAACAGTTGCTTTGTAATATATCTTGAAATCTGGTATTGAGATCCCACCTACTTTATTCTTCTTTCTCAGAATTGCTGTGGCTATTTGTGGCCTTTTTTTGTTCCAGATGAATCTATTAAGAATTCTTTCTAGTTCTGTGAAGTATGTCGTTGGTATTTTAATGGGTAGTGCATTGAATCTATAGATTGCTTTTGGTAGTATGGACATTTTAATGATGTTGATTCTCCCAATCCATGAGCATGGTATGCTCTTCCATCTGTTAACATCTTCCTCTATCTCTTTTTTCAGTGTCCTGTAGTTTTCTACATATAGGTCTTTTACCTCTTTAGTTAGGTTTATTCCTAGGTATCTTAATTTTTTTGGTGTGATGGTAAATGGGATTGCTTTTTGAGTCTCTCTTTCTGTAACTTCACTATTAGTGTACAGAAATGCCACAGATTTCTTGGCATTAATTTTGTATCCTGCTACATTGCCAAATTCATTTATTAAGTCAATTAGTTTTGGGATGGAGTACTTTGGGTTTTTTATGTACAGTATCATGTCATCTGCTAATAAGGACAGCTTTATTTCTTCTTTTTCAATTTGGATGCCATTTATTTCTTCTTCTTGTCTAATCGCAATGGCTAATACTTCCAGTACTATGTGAAACAGGAGAGGTGAGAGTGGGCATCCCTGTCTTGTTCCTGTTCTTAGGGGAAATAGTTTTAGTTTTTGCCCATTGAGTATGATGTTAGCTGTGGGTTTATCATATATGGCTTTTATGATGTTGAGGTATGATCTTTCTATTCCCACTTTGCTGAGAGTTTTTATCAAGAAAGAGTGTTGGATTTTCTGCATCAATTGATATGACTATGTTATTTTTATCTCTCAATTTGTTTATGTGATGTATCATGTTTATTGATTTGTGGATATTGTACCATCCCTGCATTCCTGGGATAAATCCTACTTGGTCATGGTGTATGATCTTTCTGATGTACTGCTGGATCCGATTTGCTAGAATTTTGTTGAGGATTTTGGCATCTATGTTCATGAGAAATATTGGCCTATAATTCTCTTTCATTGTGTTGTCTTTATCTGGTTTTGGTATTAGGGTGATGCTGGCTTCATAGAAGGTGTTTGGAAGTGTTCCTTCTTCTTGAAGGTTTTTGAATAGTCTGAGGATAGGTTTTAATTCTTCCGTGAGTGTTTGGTAAAACTCTCCTGTGTAGCCATCTGGTCCCGGGCTTTTATTTGCTGGAAGCTTTTTGATGACTGCTTCAATTTCTTCCATAGTTGTTGGCCTATTGAGATGTTTAGATTCTTTCTAATTGAGTTTTGGAAGGTTATATTTTTCTAGGAATATGTCCATTTCTTGCAGGTTGTCCAATTTGTTGGGATAGAGTTGTTCATAGTATTTTTTAACAATCCTTTGTATTTTGGCGGGATCTGTTGTTATTTCTCCTCTTTCATTTCTGATTTTGTTTATTTGGGTCTTCTCTCTTTGCTTCTTGGTGAGCCTGGCTAGAGGTCCATCAATATTGTTTATCCTTTCAAAGTACCAGCTCTTGGTTTTGTTGATCTTTTGAATTGTTTCTTTGGTCTCCATGTTGTTTATCTCCACTCTGATCTTTACTATTTCCTTCCTTCTGTTTACACTGGGCTTTTCTTGTTGCTCTCTTTCTAGCTCTTTGAGTTGTAGTGTTAGATAATTTATTACCATTGCTTCCTGTTTTATGCAGTAGGCTTGTAGGGCTATGAACTTCCCTCTCAAGACTGCTTTCACTCTGTCCCATAAATTTTGTATTGTTGTGTTGTCATTGTCATTTGTTGTCATGATGTTTTTTATTTCTTCCTTGATCTCTTTGGTTATCCAGTCATTGTTTAATAGCATGCTGTTTAGTCTCCATGTGTTTGATTTCTTTCTATTGTTTTTATTATAGTTGATTTCCATTTTTATGCCACTGTGGTCTGAGAAAATGCTTGATATGATTTCTATCTTCTTGAATTTGAAGAGACTTTTCTTATGACCCAACATGATCTATCTTTGAAAATGACCCATGTGCACTAGAGAAGAATGTATATTCTGTGGCTTTGGGGTGAAATGTTCTGAAGATGTCAATTAATTCCATCTGGTCTAGTGAGTCATTTAGGATTGATGTTTCTTTACTGATTTTTTGTTTAGAGGATTTGTCCAATGGTAACAGTGGGTTACTAAAGTCTCCTACTATGATTGTATTGCTGTCAATCTCTCCCTTAATATCCTCCAAGAGTTTTTCTTTATATATTTAGGTGCTCCTATATTGGGTGCATATATGTTTACCATAGTTATTTCTTCTTGTTGGATTATTCCCTTTAGTATTATGAAGTTGCCTTCTTTATCTCTTGTTATGTCCTTCACTTTGAGATCTAATTTGTCAGATATAAGTATTGCAACCCCAGCTTTTTTCTCATTTCCATTTGCCTGAAATACCATCTTCCATTCCTTCACCCGCAATCTGTGTGCATATCTTTTCCTGAGGTGGGTTTCTTGCAGACAGCAGATATGTGGATCATGTTTTCTTATCCAATCAGTTACCCTATGTCTTTTGATTGGAGCATTTAATCCGTTTACATTTAAAGTTATTATTGGTAAGTACTTATCTGTTGCCATTTTTAGTCCTTACCCCCGAGTTCCTTCTTCACTTCATTGTTCTTTTTATTACAGCAGACCCTTTAACATTTCTTGCATTGCTGGTTTGGTGGTAATATATTCCCTTAGTCCTTTTTTGTCTGTGAAGCTTCTGATTTCACCTTCAATTTTGACTCAGAGTCTTGCAGGGTACAATATTCTTGGATTCAGACCCTTCCTTTGCATGACTCTGTATATTTCATTCCATTCCCTTCTGGCCTGATGATTTTCTGTTGAGAAATCAGTAGCTAGTCTTATGGGGGTTCCTTTGTAGGTAACTTTCTGTTTCTCTCTGGCTGCTTTTAAGATTCTTACTTTGTCGTCAGTGTTTGCCAATGTAATTATAATGTGCCTTCGTGTCGGTTTGTTGGGGTTAATTTTGCTTGGGACTCTGTGAGCTTCTTGGATTTGTGTGGGTTTTTTCTTTCCTATATTGGGGAAATTTTCTGTCATTATTTCTTCAAACAGGTTCTCTAATCTTTGTTCAGTTTCCACTCTTTCTGGAACCCTATTATGCGGATGTTGTTTTGTTTCATGTTATCCCAAAGTTCCCTTAGGCTCTCCTCTTGCTTTTTAACTTTTTTTTTCTAGAAGCTGCTGTACTTGGGTATTTTTTCCTACCGTGTCTTCTAGCTCACTGATGCAGTCCTCTGCTTCTTCTAGTCTACTTTTGATACTTTCTATTGAGTTGTTTATAGCAGTGATGTCATTTTTCATTTCTTCTTGATTATTCTGCACCTCCTCTAGGTTCTTCTGCATTTCGTCTTGCTTCTTCTTCATTTCCTCTTGGCTCTTACTCACATTGTCGATTTTGTCTTCCATTCTTTTCATCCACCTTATGATCATTTCTCTGAACTCTTTCTCTGGCAGGCTTATTTCTGTTTCTATTTTGTTTACTTCCTTTTCTGGTGATACCTGCCTTTCTGTCTTATGTGGGCTGTTTCTTTTTCTGCCCATCATCTTTCTTCTCTGGGTGTCTGGTTATGTAGTTCTCTCTTCTACGTTGATTGAAAGGCACAAACTACAACATGACCAGGTACAGCATACAAGGCACTGAGTAGAAATGTATTCAGGATGTTAATAATCACAAATAAGGGGACCACCAATGAAAGACAAATTAGGGGTAAGTAGAGAAAGAAGAAGAGGAAAATGAAGAAAAAAGAAAAGAAAGAAATGCCAAAATCAAATTGGGAGAGGGAGAAAAATAAATAAATAAATGAAAAAAAAAATAAAGTAAAATAAGAAAATAAAAAGGAGAAGGAGAAGAAAAGAGGAAGAGAAAAAAGTCAGAGAGAAAATAAAGAGGATAAGAGAGAAAAGGGGAACAAAATATAGGTGTCAGGAGAAAACACCAATAGAACAGTCACTAATCCCAACAAATGTACCTGGAGATAAATACAAACTACAAATAACAACTGGTATGGAGGGAGGTGAGGGAAAATAGAGGTAAAAAACAAACCAAATCAAAGCAATCAAAAAGCAAAATAAAACAAGTAGAATGATCTAAAACAATCTCACCAAAAAAGTACAAAAAATCGATATAATCACCGTTCAGGCAAAGAGCAACAAAAGGTCATAGAGAAAAACAACTTTTGGATAGTGAAGTCAAGAAGAGAGAGGTTTGTATGGGCTTGGAGTAGGGGATTTGAAATTAGATATATAAGTGGGGTGAAATTTTAACCAGGTAAAGAGAAAGAATAGGGAGAATCTAAAGTTGGAAAGGGAAAGAGGAAACAAGACAACAAAATGGGGAAAGTTAGGAGGAAAGTGTTGGTATAAAGGTAGAGTTGAGATAGAGTAAAATTATGCTAAAGGAAAGATGAAAATAGAATGTAGAACTCTAATCCTGAAGTAAAATAAAGGGAAAACAAAATGACACTTGTTTTTTTCCAAAATGGTAAAATAGTATTAGTCCTAATACTAGTTGAAAACAAAAATGTAATAATTAAAAAAATAAAATCAATTGAGGAGGAAAGAAAAAAATTGTTTTTTTAATTAAAATATGTAAAAATGAAAAAATATAAAATAAAAGAAAACATTTTTTAAAAAGAAAAAGAAAAAAAGAAAAAAAATAGAATGGTCATTCACTTCCACTATTGTTCTGCTTGGCACTCCTGTTTCCCAGTCAGGAGGGTATTGCAGTTCCCTGTGTTCCACTGCTGGTTGTGGTTTTAATCTCTATTCTTTTGAGAGTCAATTTGTGCATCATCCACTGGGTGGCAGTGTTTTGGAATTGACCTCTGAGACTAAGCACAGGATCTCTCTATGCTGTGCTCAGATCCTGCTACTCTGTGGTTCTCAAAACCGGTTTGTGGGGATTTTGCAGCCGGGACACTGTAATAACTCCCGGGTTGTCCCTCTGTCTCAGATAAAAATGAGTCGTTTTCCTGAGCTCCCCTCTGTCAACAGCTCAGAGAGTTTGCCTCCACACTTAGGGATCATGCCCTGTCCCACCTCCCTGGACCTCTCCAGAGGCAGCTTTCTTGAGCCCGGTTCTCACAGTGTGCGTGTCTCTGTTCTGCGGGACAGGAGACCCCACCTTATCCCAGGCGAAATCTGTCCTTTCTGTGTGCCGTGTGGAGCTCCTCTGAGTCCGTGTCTGCGCAGATTGGAGAGCGGTGTTCTGGGTCCCCAGGTCCCTGGCTGTTCAGTGGGTGCTTCAGCTGCAGGTTTCAGACCGCCGCAGACATCCACCTCCCTCTGCAAGATGGCGCTGGTGGCTCCCGGCAGACCTGTTTTACTTTTAATTAGAAAAATTTCAAGGGCTTTTAGAGGCATTTTGGAATAAGATTTTAATAAAATATTTCATTTTATCTAATGCTAATTTTAATTATTTAAAAGAAAATTTTGATAGTTCAGTACTGCATTTCATCAAAAGATTCCCTGCCCCCTACCCCTCTTCCCCCTCCAAGGCTGACATAAAGGAAGAATTTTATTGAGTATTTACGGGAGTGATGAAATAATGCATCTGTTGGCAGCTAATTGCAGCTCTTTCTAGGAATAGCAAATCATGTGACAGTTCTCTCCCCAGCAGGGATGCATCTATCTCACTTTAAAAAGTGGATTTATTGTTCTTTTCTCTTAGACATTATCACTGTGATTTTTTTTCTCTCCCCTGTGGCTGTATGGGTCATTTGGCTACATCAGTCACCTTACTGACCATAAGAGGTTGATTTAGCTTCAACTTTGGCTTTTAAAAAACTACTGATCCCCAGACTTTACCCATGTCAATTCATGCCAAGATATGTGGAGGTGGAGTATGGGCAGTGGTATTAAAGATAGACACACACTCTCACATGCACATATACCCATGCACATGCACAAATGCCCTAATAGGTTATTTGAAAGGAAAGTCAGGTTTGAGCTTCTTGTTTTCTGACCAGCTGATTAGGTGCATGGCTTCTTTCTCCTTATTGCTCCCTAAGTATGGGCCTCCCTCAGCTGTTTTGCAGGGGAGGAGGTGGAAGGGTGATAGGAATGGAGATGTAGGATATAGAATTTTGTCTTAAATCTATAATCACAGATGTTTCCAATTCTCCGAATATCTTGATATTTTTGCTTAAGAATATTCAGGAATCTTAGACCCCATATAGGTGTCACTCTGACATCAACCTTAAAATGCATTAGAACTCTAGGGGGATACATTCGTACATAGAACGAATTTGATCAGAGGGTTTGAATTAGCTGTGAATTTGGGTTTGGGAAATTATTTTCATTGCTTCTTTGCATTGTTTGGAAATTATAAATCACCCACAATACTCTGTGCTCTGTAGATCAAGCTATGCCCAAATGGAGACGGAAACTGCCAGTGGAGAATGAATTGGATGCTGCTCTCAGATACAAAGTAAGCTGAAGATGGCTTAAGGATGAATGAGAGACAAATGGCCAGCAGGGAAGGCCAGCAGGGAAGACTAGGACTGGCTTAATCTCTCTGTCTACGGATTGGTCAGATAATCTGTAATTAAAAATGAATTTTAATTTTTTTCTGTGTTCCACAAAGAACCTCAAATAATATCAGTAAAATACTCTGTGTCAGGCACTGTTCCAGGCCCTTGACATTTATTAATTTATGTAATCCTGACAGTTACCCTTACTGCATAGATAAAGAAGATGGAGGTACAAAGATGTTAAGTCATTTGCTCAAGGTCATACAATGTGGCATCCAGGCACTTAAATGTCAAATTCTAATAATTCATAGCCTATAAAAACAAATTCTCAAAATTAGTTTTTCTTTCCTTCTAATTCTGATTACTTGTGGCTGCACCATGGCCCAATATTTATCAGCCTCATGCCCTCTCCTACTCCAGTCTCTCCCACATGCACAGCAGTAGGGGATTTTCTGTCTTTCTTTTTCCTGCCTGTTGTCAAAAGACTAATTCCTGGTTGGTACTGCTCTCTCCCCCATCTTACTTATCTGTGTGTGGGTTTTTTTTTTTTGTTGTTGTTGTTTTTTTGGCTGGAAAGGTCTAATGTGAGACCATAAGGGGTCAAGGAGCAGAGCCCCCAGGTTGCTCCTATCTCATCTTGATACCTTGAGAGTAAAAAAAAGACTACATTTTCTTGTCTGTGATTAGGAGACAGACATTGTGTAGGCTCTCCTGATACTGCGAATCAGGTCCCACTTTTACAGCTCTTAAATTCTGCTATCAACAGCAGGTAGTTCCAATAACTAGATTTTCTGGTGGTGCAGCCTCAGAGTTTAATCATACACTTAGCAAGGTAGCTTTCTCTTTTTTTTGGGTGCAGTTCAGACTTGCAGGCTGTTGTTATAGCTAGCTGCAGGAATGTTTGCTTTTCTTAATTTTAATAGGCAGCTGTGTTTATACTTGTTCTTTAGTTTGAGCGGCATATGATTCTTTGGAGGACTTTTGCCCCCAGAGAAAAAAAAGAGTACTGTACTTTTCCAAACAGTAAATTTTAATTGAGAAGGAAATATAACCTCTAGAAGTTTGGGGCAGGTTTTAGTCTTAGACTTTATTTTTTGTCAATGTTATAAAAGAAATCTTAACTCCTTATAAGAAGTGCCAAGTTGACAATTCCTGGAAATGTTCATGTTCTATTTATGCTCAGCACCATAGCAGAGAGGCTGGTGACGCGGTTACCAAAATAATATCGCTGAGCTGTAATAAGTGGCAAACAGGAGGCTTGAGACTTTATACCTAAATAGAAGGCTTTAATAACATCTCTCAGTTCTAACATTTGTGCGTAAGGTATATGGGTGAATGATAATGGTGAAGTTGTTACAGAGAATTCCAGAGCAAGCAGAGCACATCTGCTGGGACTTGTCCTGTTGTTAGAACAGCAGAAGGCTAGAGCTGGAGAGATCTGAGAGCCCCCAGCTTACAGATAGGAAACTAAGGAATGTAAGTCAGTCCACTAGTATGCATATGGGCTCTTTGGTTCAACCATAGACTTCTTTTTTTTTCTTTTAAAAAATATGTTTTTATTGATTTCAGAGGAGGAAGGGAGAGGGAGAGAGAGATGTAAACATCAATGATGAGAGAGAATCATTGGCTGCCTTCTGCATGCCCCCCACTGGGGATGGAGTCTGCAACCCAGGCATGTGTCCTTGACTAGAATCGAACCTGGGACTCTTTCAGTCCACAGGCCCACACTCTATCCACTGAGCCAAACCAGCTAGGGCAAGCATAGATTTCTTGATAACATAAGCAAATATGGGGATTTTTCTACTGTGTTCTGGGTAGACCACAACTTTAAAGAATTCCTAAGGTACTAGGAGTGGGGAAGGAACAGTTCCAAAAGGAAGAGGTAAAAGCTCATTAAAAGGTACCCGCTGTATTCTATCACTCCCATTCTTTTTATATTGAACAGGTTCTACATTTGCAAGCCTGAACAGAAATTACACCTCTTTAAGGAAGGAGAATGTTCTACAGCAAAGCCCAGGTTGAAGGCCAGGGTGGTAGGAAAAGTACAAGAGAGCAATGTTTAGAGCGAGATAGGTCTTAAATTTTTTCAAAATGAGAAGATATTGGGGAGGAAGGGAATGGATTGAAGATGTTAAAATAGAGAGGAGGTTAGAGAGAGAATTTGGATTGGGTTCTAGCTAAAGGCTTTACATACGTAAATTCACTTTATCCTTATATTTGAGGCTAGGTCTTTGAGGTAAGTACTATTAAAATTATTTGCACTTAAAAATGAAAATATTAGCTAAATTGCCCAAGGTGGCATAACTCAGATAATAGCAGAGCTGAGATTTGAACATGGACAGTCTTGTCCCCTAGTCACTGCTTTTAATCACTAGGCTACCCTATATATCCCTAATACCAATTTTTGGTTCTGATCAGAGTCACTTGGGCAAGCTGTAGCTTCTTTCTTTTCTGACCCTTTCTTGCCTTGGTTCTCACAGTTAGTCAATATTTCCATTGAGTATTTTTTTAAAGAGCTTACCAAATGACAGCTCTTTAAGGAAGGAGTATGTTGGGATATTAAAGAACAATAATAAAAAAAGCACCAAAGAAGATAAGAAATGTTTTCTAAGAAATGGGGTTAGACAAAATAAAGATTTTGAATGGGATTGATATGGCAGTTTTTGTTTATTGAATCTTTAAATATGTATCTCTTTCAATTTTTTTTTTCATTTAAAATAGGCATTTGATGGTGCTATGGGCAAATGTACTTTTTCAGGCTTTTCATATTTGTTTGAGCCCTTTTATTCCTTTATGTGCCAGCCGGGATCCATCCAAGAGGCAAAAACCACACAATAATTTGAACAAGAAAAATTTAACATAATGAATTATTAACTAGCAAAAAGTTAACTGTGGTTAACTACTGAAGGGGTAAATGAGGTCTCTAAGCAATATGGAAATAGTGACTAAAAGAAGCTGCTTTTTTTCTAGAGTTGAAAGAGAGTAAGGATGGAAGCTCTAAGAGCTTGCAAGAGGCCTCTCCCCACCCCAAGACCTCCTTGGAAATGAATTCACTGTCTCATTAATTTGTAGCCTGCTGGTGGCCAGTAATCTTTCCAGAGGGTATAGGGTGGAGCTGGTCTGTGAGAGCAACCTAGCTGATTGAGAAACTTGGTAGGGAGTGTAGGTGGACCTGAGCTCATCCTCAGGTCCTGAGCACTTCCTGTTAAGTGGCAGAGATATTCCCTGGAGAATGTTCACCAGGAAGTTTTCCAGATGCTTCTAGCCGAGACTGTCCCCTTTAGAGGTCATAATACATTCCAAACCAGAATGAAAAACCCCTCCTTCTGCTATGGCCTTGCAGTGCCCCTCTATTGATGAAACTAACACTGAACCATCTGGCAAAAGAGAAATGTTTACAGAGTCTAGCCCTAGTATCACCAAGTAGGGGAAGAGAGTGAACTTAGAGCTGAGAGGTAATGCATTGCTAATTGGAGCACCTCATCTGTAAAATGATGATAGTGCATAATTCCCAAAGTAGTTCTGGGAACCTCATTCATTCATTCATTTAGCCAACATTTATTGACTATCTACCATTTCTGGCTATTCTGCTAAGGCTCTGAGATTATGGTTGTCATTGTCTATTGTTTCTTTGTCTCTGCAACTAGACTGTAATCTCCTCTAAGACAGAGATGTTTTATCTCTGTACCTGCAGAATTTGTTTAGCATAGTGCTAGATAATGTTAGTCTTCATATGTTTATTAAATGAGTGAAGGAACAACTATAAAGATAATATAAAAACAGTCATATCCTTAATGAGTTTAAATTGTACTTGGGGAAAGGTAGAGGTAAATAAATGCAACACAACACAACACAACACAACACAATACAGTATTGTAGTTATCTTTTGTTGTACAACAAGTTACTCTGAAACTTAGTGGCTTTAAATAACTATCATTTGTTTTACTCATGAATGTGCAATTTGGGCAGGGCTTAGAAAAGACAGCTCATTTCTGCTCTACCTGGTGTCAGTTGAGGTGGCTTACCTAACTGGAGCCATAGGATCCATTTCCTAGATAGGTCACTCACGTTTGTGGTGAATTGGTGCTGCTTGTTGGTTGCTCTCCACCTGGGCCTTTCTGCTTGTGGCTGGGATTTCTTCAAAGTATGAGGTTGAGTTTCAAGAGGCAGGAAGTGGAGGCTGCCAGTTCCTTAAGGTCTGGGCCCAAACAATGGCATCCTGTTAACTTTTACTGTATTCTTTTGGTTAAGCTGCCCCAAGGTCCAGATTCAAAGAGAGATAATAGAGTTCTCATATTTCCTTGGGGGTGTGTAAAATCATTTTGGGGCCTTATAGTACTTATCAGATGAAGTGATTTAAAAAAAAACACATATTTTACTGATTGTTTGCAGAGAGGAAAGGAGAAGGATAGAGAGTTAGAATCATCAGTGAGAGAGAAATATCGATCAGCTGCCTCCCCCATATTTCTGATGTGCCCACAATCAAGGTGCATGTCCTTGACTGGAATCGAACCTGGGACTTTTCAGTCCAATGCTCTATCCACTGAGCCAAACTGGTTAGGAGATGAAGTGATTTAAAAAATATATTTTTTATCATAAATGGGAAATTTGCCATCATATACGAGAATGATATAAATTAATGACAAACCTTTATTATTAGTTCAATAGAAAATGTTTTTTAAAAAGTGATAGCTCTATTTTTCTGAATGTAAAAGCATCATGTATTTATTGTTTTTTAAAAAAAGGCTCTAGAAAGATATCAAGAAAATGGAAATCTCTAAAATTGTATTGCCCCCATATAATCATGATTTTAAATAAATGAATAGTGAAATGCAATATTTGGGTTTTTACCATAGGAAATTCTGTTTTTGAAGCTCTCCTTTTTCCAAACTCCACTAATTTTCACAAAGTTATTATTTACTTGATACTAATACTTAAAGATTGAATTTCTTATGTGATGTCAAATAAAGACTAAAATTTAGATTATATGTATGTGTGCAATATATATAATATGTGTGTGTGTGTGTGTGTGTGTGTGTGTGTATGTATGTATGTGTTTTTTTTCTCCAGAGAGTAAAACTTCCTGAATCAACTTGAAATAGTTTTTTTCAAATTATTACCAAGGCTAGTTGCTGTTTCCATTTGCAGAGGTTGGGGTGGAGAGTAATGGACTTAAATGACCTTCTCCAAATAACTCTTAAGAAACTATGAAGAATATTTTTCACTCAGCTGTTTTTTTTTCTTTTCTGTTTATCTTTCTGTGAGTTTTCTACGAGTATTCTATTTCAAAGTGTTTCGCTAGATATTAAATAACCCGTTTTTTTTCAATATCTCCTATTTGTATGCTTTTAAATATCATGATTCTGAATCTTTTCTCTTTATTATTTTCCCTAAGCAGTTAGACTGTAGGTGATTAAGCCTCCACCTCTGCCATTTTAAAATAAATTTATGTCCTTCAAATGGACTATACTTATATAAAATATAAGTGTTTTGGATAGTAGATTAGATCCTCCCCCCTTTTCACTTAGAAAGGCATTTCTAATGACTCTTTTCACTTATTCAGAGTGTATTTCAAAGGACCTGTTAAAACCTTTGGTGGAATAATCATATCCCATCCTCCTCACTTCTTATTACCAGGGTAGCTACCATAAACCACTGTAGGAAGTAGGAAGCGGTGAAAAATAGTCATTGGCAAGAGCACAGTACCTGAAACTCCAAAACTTTGCTTTCTACAAGCATTTATTTAACATTTACTATGTGCCAGTTAAACAGGGCAAAACTTAATAAGATATGATCCCTACCTTCAAAGGTGCTCCAAATAAATGAGATGATACATATGAAGTGTTTACAACAGAGTAAGGCATCTATTCAACATTCATTGAATGTTACTTGTCCTTATTATCATTTGATATGACTGAAGAGTGTGACACAGAGAGGTATATGAAAGGAATAGTAATAACTCCACTTGGCCTGTGGGAAGACAGTATGGGTAAAGCTTTAAAGAGAATGTATATATCTTTTGTTGAGTGTTGAAGGGTAAGTAGGAGCTCACTAGAAAGGCAAAAGAGGAAGGGCATTATAGAAAGTGCCAAGGCATAGAGGCACTGTGAATATGAGGGGATGGGATGACAGCAGCTAAGGTTGGGGGATCCAGCTCAGGACTGCTCATTGTGGGTCATGTAAAGGTCCAACAGGAAATGGAGCACAACTGATGAATTTTGAGAAAGGGATTGACATGAGTATACTTGCATTTAGAAAGCTCACTATGGTGACATATGGATGGGAAGCTGGTGAAAAAGAGGCAAGGAACCCCGTTAGGAAGCTTTTGGAGCTATTCAAATTCACCAAACAGATGAAACATTGTAATGACAAGGCACTGATATTGAGGATAGAGAAAAGGGACTGAGAAAGATTTTGGAGGAAGAATAAGTATATGAGTTCTCATTGGGGGATATGGGCTCATGGAAACCAAAATTGGGTCTGGGGAAGGGGTGTTAAAAAATCTTAGCTATTACAATTGTTTGTGGCATTCCAAATGACTACAGAAAATAAGCATATATGTTATAGTTTTAAAATTTAGTGGGAGGGATGCAATTAGGGGCAAAAATGTCCACAAAATCTTTTTAGGGAGACAATACTAAAAAAAGGGTGAAAAGCATTGGGTTAAAAGTACTCATCACCTGACTGAGCTCTGGGTTGAGGGAAAGGCAGATTCTAGGCTGATGCTCTGATTTCTGGTTTATACCGCTATTCAAATTCACCAAACAGGATACACAGAGTGAATAATTAGTGTATAGCTTATGCTGTATATGAATTTAAACTAATAATGATCACATTAATTGAGCACTTATTTAAAGACAGGCTCTTCAAGTGCTTTATATTTATCAATAGTGTGATTTAGATATTATTATTATTTTTTTAATTAAATCTTTATTATTCAGATTATTACATTTGTTTCTCTTTTTTCCCCTCCATAGCATCCCTCCACCCAGCTCCCACCCCTCCCTCTGCCCTTAGCTCCCTCCCATTGATCTCATCCATAGGTGTATGATTTTTGTCCAGTCTCTCCCTGTACACCCCTCACCCCTTCCCCACTGAGAATTATCAGTCCACTCCCTTTCTGTGCTCCTGATTCTATTATATTCACCAGTTTATTCTGTTGATCAAATTTTTAATTCACTTAATTTTTAGATTCACTTGTTGATAGATATGTATTTGTTGTTCATAATTTTTTGGCTTTTACCTTTTTCTTCTTCCTCTTCAAAAAGAGTACCTTTCAGCATTTCATATAATTCTGGTTTGGAGTTGATGAACTCCTTTAGCTTTTTCTTATCTGTGAAGCTCTTTATCTGACCTTCAATTCTGAATGTTAGCTTTGCTGGATAGATTATTCTTGGTTGTAGGTTCTTGCTATTCATCACGTTGAATATTTTTTGCCACTCCCATCTGGCCTGCATTGTTTCTGTTGAGAAATCAGCTGACAGTCGTATGGGTGCTCCCTTGTAGATAATAAACTGTTTTTCTCTTGCTGCTTTTAATATTCTCTCTTTCTCTTTTGCTCTTGGTATTTTAATTATGATGTGTCTTGGTGTGGTCCTCTTTGGATTCCTTTTATATGGGGTTCTGTGTGCTTCCTGGACTTGTAAGTCTATTTCTTTTACCAGATGTGGGAAGTTTTCAGTCATTATTTCTTTAAATAGGTTTTCAGTATCTTGCTCTCTCTCTTCTTCTGGCACCCCCACAATTCTGATGTTGGTACGCTTGAAGCTGTCCCCGAGTCTCCTTACATTATGTTCACATTTTTGGATTCTTTTCTTTTCTTGCTTTTCCAGTTGAATGTTGTCTGCTTCTTTATATTTCAAATTTTTGACTTGATTCTTGCCTTTCTCTAGTCTGCTGTTAGGACTCTGTATAATATTTTTTATTTCAGTCAGTGTATGTTTAATTTCTATTTGGTCCTTTTTCATCTCCTCTTGGGTCTCACTAAATTTATCCATCTTTTCTAGCATATTCTTGAAAAACCTTATAAGCGTGGTTTTGAACTCTATATCCATTCGTTTTTTTTCCTCCATTTCTTTTGTTTGTGATCCCTTCCCTTGTCTCGGCATTTTCCCTATGCCGGGGAAACTTCTGTGTTGGATTCAGCCTTATGATAGCAGACGCAAGCTCTGTTGAGCTTGGGAGGGGTGGAGTCTCAGGGCTTAAGGGACCACCTTGCCTTCCAGTCGGCCCCGCCCTCCACGGAAAAAAGAGAAACAAATGTAAATGAGTCTCACATGACTGGGTAATGGCTGGAGCGGTCCTTGTGCGCGCGCCCGCTGTGCCTCTAACCACTGCCTTTCCAGCTCCCCTGCGCACCAGGACCACACGAGTCTAGGTCCCCAGGGTTTCGCCCGAAACAGGGGCCCAGTGGACTCAGAAGTAGCACAGTTCCAAGGGTCTGTCTCCCGCCCAGTCGCGAAAGCCAGCGGCACAATCAGCAGTCTGTCCTCCGCGCAGCACCGTGCGCGTGCGAGACCGGACCTGATCTTCTGGGACTCCCCTAAATTTCCGTGCACCTCTCCCTTTTCATGGTCCACCCCCCCCCCCCGTATGAGTTTCGGCTGGATCTGCGGTTTAGTGTCGTAGGATAAGGGGTTCAATGCCGTTGGGAGTCTCCGTTTCCCTCCCACCAGAGAAAGCCAGCCCGGTACTCCGGCACCCGCTCTCTCAGCGCGCACGTCTCCGTACCTCAGCTTTTTGCAGCTCCTCTGGGTCTCTGTGAGTGTAGGTGTTTACCTATGCCGCCATCTTGGATTCCTCTAGATATTATTTTTGTTTCCATTTTTCAGATAAGGAAGCTGAGATCTAGCCTAGAGCCACACAGCATTTGCTCAATGAAAATCCTTTGTAAGATATGAGTGTAGATTAAGGTAGAAGTTCTGCTTCTACCTTTATCTTCTCAGGTGGATTATTTTGGGTTTCTTTTCTTTCTTTAAATTATAATTTCTTCATTTGTAAAACAAAGCTACCTCTTGCTCATCTCCAAGAGTAATTATTAAGGTTAAATGAGAGCATATGTGAATGAATCTTTTAATACATAATGTGCTGGGAGAAACCAAGGTGGCGGCATAGGTGAACACTTAAGCTGTTGCCTTGTGCAACAATTTCAAAACTACAGTTAAAAGACAGAATGGACACCATCCAGAACCACAGGAAAGCTGGGTGAGTAAAAATTCTACAACTAGAAGTAAAGAGAGGAGCACACGGAGACTCAGAGGAGCTATAAAAAGCTGATGTACAGAGACAGGCTTGTGGAGAGGACAGGTGGAGGAGGATCTGGCTGGCTTCTTCTAGCAGGAGGGAGATGGAAAATCCTAACTGCACTGAACCCCAGCTCCAGGAGAGACTCATAGGGGCAGTCTGGACTGTTGTGAAAAGGAAGGAGTGCACGGAAACTTAGGGGAACCTTGCAAAACAGAAGTCTGGGGCTCGCGAAAGTGCGCGTGAAAGTGCACACACAGAGCACTGACTGCTGATTGTGCCTGGCTTCCTCTAACAGGAAGAAAACAGAACCTCACAACAGCACTGAAATCCAAGTCCAGCTGCACTGAACCCCAGTTTTGGGTGAGACCTTGGAGACCCACACTCATATGGGTCCCTAGAGTGCACAGAAACTCAGGGGAATCAGGGAAGCAGAGGTCTGGAGGCTCGCACACACGCGAAAGACAGAGGTCTGGAGGCAAGCCTACATGCGCAGACACAGCTGATCCTCACAGTCAATTGGCTTGGAGGTCAACTCCCCCCAGTGATATCAACAACAATCAATAATTAACTACAACAAGACTGTATACACAGTTCACAAAGGGTTGCACCAAGAGTGTCCACCTCAGGTAACTGGGGAGGCAGAGCTACTGGGCAACATAGGACAGCTAGCACACAAAGCTACTCAACCAACTCAGGAAAGCAGTGGAGAGTGAAGAACAGATCACAACCAAAAGAAATGGAGGAAAACAAATGACTGGATATAGAGTTCAAAACCATAGTTATAAGGTTTTTTAAGAATTTCCTAGAAAAAATGGATAAATTTAGCGAGACCCAACAGGAGATGAAAAAGGACCAACTAGAAATTAAACATACACTGACTGAAATAAAAAATATTATACAGAGACCTAATAGTAGAATAGAGGATCACAAGAATCAAGTCAAAGATTTGAAATACAACGAAGCAAAAAACACTCCACTGGAAAAGCAAAAAGAAAAAAGAATCCAAAATTGGAAAATAGTGTAAGGAGCCTCTGGGAAAACTTCAAGCGTACCAACATCAGAATTATGGGGGTGCCAGAAGAAGAGAGAGAGCAAGATACTGAAAACCTATTTGAAGAAATAATGACTGAAAACTTTCCCCACCTGGTGAAAGAAATAAACTTACAAGTCCAGGAAGTGCACAGAACCCCAAACAAAAGGAATCCAAAGAGGACCACACCAAGACACATCATAATTAAAATACCAAGAGCAAAAGACAAAAAGAGATTATTAAAAGAAGCAAGAGAAAAACAGTTAATTATCTACAGGGGAGCACCCATATGATTGTCAACAGAAACTATGCAGGCCAGATGGGAGTGGCAAGAAATATTCAAAGTGATGAATAGTAAGAACCTATAACCAAGATTACTCTACCCAGCAAAGCTATCATTTAGAATTGATGGGCAGATAAAGAGCTTCACAGATAAGAAAAAGCTAAAGGAGTTCATCAACTCCAAACCAGTATTATGTGAAATGCTGAAAGGTATTCTTTAAGAAGAGGAGGAAGAAGAAAAGATAAAGGTAAAAATTATGAACAACAAATACATATCTATCAACAAGTGAATCCAAAAATCAAGTGAATTCAAAATCTGATGAACAGAATAAACTGGTGAATATAATAGAATTAGAGGCATAGAAAGGGAGTGGACTGATAATTTTCAGGGGGAAAGATTTGAAGGGGGTGCAGGGAGAGACTGGACAATAATCATACACCAATGGATGAGGACAATGGGGGAGGTAAGGGCAGAGGGTGGGTGGGAACCAGGTGGAGGGGAGATATGGGGGGAAAAAATAGGAACAATTGTAATAATCTGTACATGAAGTTTTATTAAAATTAAAAAAAATACATAATGTGCTGTATAAATGTAGATAGTATTTTTAACATTAGCTGCTACTCCTTAGGTCAGTGGTCGGCAAACCGCGCCTCGCGAGCCACATGCGACTCCTTGGCCCCTTGAATGTGGCTCTTTCACAAAAATACCACAGTCTGGGCAAGTCTATTTTGAAGAAGTGGTGTTAGAAGAAGTTTAAGTTTAAAAAATTTGGCTCTGAAAAGAAATTTCAATCATTGTACTGTTGATATTTGGCTCTGTTAATTAATGAGTTTGCCAACCACTGCCCTTGGTAGTCAATAAGTGCCATTTTTTCTCCCCTGCCTCTCCCCTTTGTATTCAAATAGCTTCCATAGGATTGGAAGGAAAGTATGAAAGTCTCCCCACTATGCCTACCATTTTTGTTGCAACTATATCTGTGTCTTTTTACTCTTCCTCTCTCTTCAATCTCAGAAAATTACTCTAGCAATTTTTATTTCCTTGGGTTTTCATGAATGCCCTACCATCTAAACACAGTGATTTACTTCTCAAGCTGGGGTCATTTGATATCTGCCCATTATAGTTGTTTTTGCAGAGGTCATCAGTGACCTTTGGTTATATCCATGGACATTTTTCAGATTGCCACTCTCTCTGGCATTCTTGGTGTTTCCTCCTTCCTTGGTCATGTTTTCCTTTTGTCTCCATCTACTATTTCTTTCATCTTCTAGCCTTTTAAATACTTGTATTCTCCCAATTTAATACTTGTGTTAAATTCTTCTTATCAAAGCTGTTCTTATTAGCAGATGACATGATACTGTACATAAAAAACCTGAAGGACTCCATCCCAAAACTAATTGACTTAATAAATGAATTCGGCAATGTAGCAGGATATAAAATTAATGCCAAGAAATCTGTGGCATTTCTATACACTAATAGTGAAATTACAGAGAGACTCAAAAAGCAATCCCATTTACCATCGCACCAAAAAAATTAAGATACCTAGGAATAAACCTAACTAAAGAGGTAAAAGACCTATATGTAGAAAACTACAGGACACTGAAAAAAGAGATAGAGGAAGATGTTAACAGATGGAAGAGCATACCATGCTCATGGGTTGAGAGAATCAACATCATTAAAATGTCCATACTACCCAAAGCAATTTATAGATTCAATGCACTACCCATTAAAATACCAACGACATATTTCACAGACCTAGAAAGAATTCTTCATAGATTCATCTGGAACAAAAAAAGACCATGAATAGCCACAGCAATTCTGAGAAGGAAGAATAAAGTAGGTGGGATCTCAATACCAGATTTCAAGCTATATTACAAAGCCACTGTTCTCAAAAAAGCCTAGTACTGGCACAAAAACAGACATATCAGACCAATGGAATAGAATAGAGAACCCAGATATCCACCCAAACCACTATGCTCAACTAATATTTGACAAAGTAGGCCTGAACATACAATGGAGCCAATATAGCCTCTTCAATAAACGGTGTTGGGAAAATTGAACAGATACATGCAAAAAAATGAAACTGGACCACCAACTTACACCAAATACAAAAATAAACTCAAAATGGATACAGGACTTAAACATTAGAAGGGAAACCATAAAAATACTAGAGGAATTCACAGGCAGTAAAATCTCAGACATATGTCAAAGGAGCTTCACTGATACTGCTCCAAAGGCAATGGAAGCTGAAGAGAAAATAAACAAATGGGACTACATCAAAATACGTAAAAAGCTTTTGCACAGCAAAAGAAACTATCAACAAAACAACAAGAAAGCTCACTGTATAGGAGAACATATTTGCAAATATTATCACTGATAAAGGTTTAATCTCGAACATCTACAGCCAATTTATACAGCTTAATAAAAGGAAGATAAATGATCCAAGAAAAAAAATGGGCATGGACCTAACTAGAATCTTTTCGAAAGTAGAGAGAAGGAAGGCCAAGAGACACATGAAAACATGCTGAAAGTCACTAATTATCTGAGAGATGTAAATCAAAATGACAATGTGATACCATCTTACACCTGTCAGAATGGCAATCATCAACAATCAACAAACGACAAGTGTTGGCAAGGATGCGGAGAAAAAGGAACCCTTGTTCACTGTTGGTGGGAATGCAGACTGGTGCAACCACTGTGGAGAATAGTATGGAGTTTCCTCAGGAATCTAAAAATGGATCTCCCATTTGACCCTGTAATCCCACTCTTAGGAATTTATCCTAAGAAATTACAAACACCAATCAGAAAGGATTTATGCACTGTTCATAGCAGCACAATTTACAATAGCTACAATTTGGAAACAGCCTAGGTGCCTGTCAGCAGATGAGTGGATCAGAAAACTGTGGTACATCTACACAATGGAATTCTATGCTGCCATTAAAAAGAAGGAACTCTTACCATTTGCAGCAACCTGGATGGAACTGGAGAACCTTATGTTTAGTGAAATAAGCCAGTCAATGATCTCACTCATTTGTGGATAATAAAGAACATTGTAAACTGATGAAGAAAAGGATAGATACAGAGGCAGTAAAGCATCAAACAGACTGTGATATTATAGCAGGAAGATTAAGGAGAGGTGGGATAGATAAGAGATCAATCAAAGGATTTGTATCCACGCATATAAGCATAACCAGTGAACATAGACACTGGGGTTTGGGGTATGCCTGGGAGGGAGGGAGGGCAATGGGGAGATATGTATACATGTAACACAATAAAAAAAATCTTCTTATCCTCTCTCTGCCATTATTCTCCTTGGGCAAACACCATCTGCATCCGTGGCTTGTTGACCACCTTATTGCTAACTGCCTCTAAATCTCTGTCTTCAGTCCAACTAGATACCTTCACTCTGACCTTTTGTACCTTAACTCAACATGGCCAAAATAAAACACCTCATCTCTCAGATCCAACATCCTCCTTCTCAGTTTATTTTCCCCAGCTCAAATAATATAATCCCCTACTCAAATAGTTTGAAGAAACATTTTTTCCCCTAAAGTGAGGTTTTTTTTGTTGTTGTTTGTTTTGTCTTAGTTTTCAATAATGTAGCCCAAATATTGCCTCTTACATGACCCCCTCATGGCTGGCTGAAAAACTCCTATGTTTGCAAAGCACCAAGAGCATATATCTATTTATGGCACATCCATATTATGGTAGAATTTTGTTCTTCAGTAGACTATGAGTTTGTTTAGAGCAAGAACTTAATTTTTTATCTTTATATATTTAGAACCGAGCACATTGCGAGATACTTAGTGGGGCCAATAAATATTAGTTGAATGAATGAATAAGTGATGACCTTATTTGCTCTCCTCACCTTTCTCTTAATCTCCAAGCACCTTAACTATTTAGTTTGTTAGGTTACTATAATAAAATATAATAAAATATAATAAAATAAATAAGACTAGGTGGCTTAAACCAAAGCAATTTATTTTTTCACAGTTATGGAGGTTGGAAAATCAAAGTGTTAATATATTTGGTTTCTTCTGAGGCCTCTTTGGCTTGCAGATAGCCATCCTCCTGTTTTTTCACCTGGTCATCCTTTTGCATGTGAGTATCCTTGGTGTTTCTTCATGTGTTCTAATCTCCTTTTATGAGGACACTAATTGCTGCTTTAAAGACCCCCATCTCCAAATACATTCACATTCCAAGGTGGGTTAGGGCTTCAACGTAGGAATTTTGGGGAGGCACAATTCAGCTCATAACACTATTATCACTATTTTTAAAAAAAATTTAACTTATTTTTCAGTTTTTCCTGGATAGCCAGCAGTTAATAACTCCTTCTTAACTTTACATGAAAGTGATTTTTTTTTTTTTTGGCATTTCTTACTGGTTGCTATTTAGTGTTTGCTGAATGCCAGCCATTAATCATTCATACTTAAAAATTTATTCTAGTCTCTGTTTAAGGCAATTTCTAACCTGTTTGTCTGGTTATTAATTAATTTTATCAGCATTATTAGTAACTATTATAATAGTTACTGTTAGTAACTGTTATAATAATGAAATCTCACATGGGAAGGTGTTTCTTGCCTTTCATATTGCTGAATATTCTAGTTGTGAAAGTACAGGTTAATTATAGGAGTGGGTATAGCAATCTGAACCCTAGAAATCCAGCACTGTATAGGGCCAAATCATTTTAAAGAGGAGATTAAATTCTAAGACTAAAGATTGGCTCCTTTGAGCTGATATTCCCAGGAACATTGCACAAAACAAAATGAAAATCACCCTCTCCAGAATGCACATATCCCACGGACTTCTAACTCCAGAACTGTACTTTGCTAAGAGAATAATTTTGTGCTCATAGTAGCCTTGATTCTTAGATTCTGGGCTTCCCCAAGAATCTGCATTTTTGGTTTATTTTACATCCACTCCCCTGAGCTATTATCCCATTTACTTCCCACAAATGCTAGATACTTGGACGCTGCTTATTTTTGTTACTGCTCCTCTTACAGACTCCTAACTTTCACCACTTGTTCCTTGGGTTTCTCCTTTCTCAGGCTCTACTTTTATTAATATCTCATGGACTTGCCTTCTTCCTTTTTTATTTACCTTCTTCTTTCTTCTACAATAGTCTTCTCTTTTCAGAAACAAATGGAACGATTTCTAAGTTATTTTGACTATTTTCTCATCACCTTGCCATCTTGTTTTTCGTATAGAGCAGAGGTCAGTTCCTTATGGGTGAAATCCCAGTCCACTACCTATTTTTATAGGACCTGTGAGTTAAAAATGTTTTATTTTTTATTTTAAAAGGGTTGAAACAAAAACAAAATGAAAAAAATAATATTTCATGACGTGAAAATTATATGAAATTCAGATTTCATTGTCTGTAAATAAAGTTTTATTGGAATACAGTCCTGCTTACTTGTTTACATGTTGTCTATGGCTGCTTTCATCCTGTACCAGCAGAGTTGAGACCTTGTATCTGACAGAGCCTAAAAAATATTTACTGTGTGGCCTTTTACAGAGAAAGTCTGGCCACTCAAGAGCGAGAAAGGCTGGAAAATAGCTTTGCCTGACAGGAATCAAATTTGTTTACATTTCTTTTCTTGGTGCTTAACAGAGTGCTAGATTAAACCTAATGCTTAGTTCTAAAATTGTTTTGAGAGTCAAAACTGGAGAAGCCTTTCTTCAGGGCAGACTTTTCTTGTGAAAGAATGTTATTATCTTTGCCATTTCTTTTGAATTTAATTTTGCCAGAAGAGATTTATCATTGGAGGGCCATTGAACCTTTTCTTTCATTTCTAATATTGTGCATAATAGAGAAAGATTAGGTAAACCAAACAGACGAAATTCCTTTGTACTCCACATACTCACAGGAGGATTTAATTACAATTTCCTCATGGTTTAGTCTCAAGACTTTTAAGTATTGGGCCAATGAGATAATGTTAGCATTTGAGTACTAACCACAAAAAAAGTTAAGCAAAGTTTGTAGTCATGAGCATTTGCTTTTTGTTCCCATCCATTAGATATTTTGTGTATTTTTATGCCTCCTTTCCCGCCCTCCTTCTCTCCGGCCCAGCCAATCATGCCTTTGTTTTTACCTTCTTTGAAGGAAATAATTTATCATTGAAACTCAAACCTGACAGGTAATACCAAGCAAGGGTAAGAATTTCTTCCCATTCCCCAAGATAGCCATTGTGCTCTTTCTCTCTGTTTTCAGAAGTGTGGCTATATTGGATTTCTTAATCCCCTCAGGCATTTGTTAATAATACCTTTTTGAGTGTTCACCAAGTGCTGTAGCCTTTAAAAAGGTAGAGCCCTTGTTTTTCAAGAAGTTTGTAGTCTAGATGGCAGGAGAGGGTGACATGCATGTGAATTTCTGAACATTTAACAACAGGCTATAAGAATTATCAATGAATAGAGTTCCACCAGAGCAAGCAGTATGAGAATTGATAATGGGAAGGTAGGTAAAGTTGAGAATGCTCCTAGGGTGACTGAGTTTTTTAGGACGGCAGTCATTGATTACTAGGGAAGAGGCTAGTCTAGACAGAGCAGATGCTGAGTACTTTCTCCTAGACATCTTCCCAGGATGCCTTGTTAGAATGTTAAACCTATTATAGAAAATGGAATGAGTTTTTTTTTTCCTCCTAAATTCAGGCCTCTTCTTATCTTCAGTATTCTCATCAATGTCATTTTGTTTCCTGAATTATGCACCTATATTTACAAGTTCAGTTCTTGTTGTGAGGGGAAGGATAATAAATAGGTTGTTTGGATCAAATGAGTTCTTGTGTTTAAAAAAGAGATAGGTAAGAGAGAGGAAATGAGTTGATAGGTGATCTTGATGTCTAGGCACTGGATTTAGGCATTGGATTTGGGCTTGATAGGTAGGGGCAGGAGCCTTGAGTGATAGGAAGCTGGCCTAGGAGAAAGAAAAATATCACTCTAACTCCCATCTTCCAGGGCTGACTTCATTAATTGCCCCATATCTTCCAGATTTCTCCAGATTTTTGTTGAGGTAGAGACTTTCATTACACTTCTTTTCTTAACTAAGAAAAGCCATCCTGAATTGGCTTCAGGTTGATGCTGCTGATAGGCCTGACAGTGAGGCATTGGGGAAAACTGAGAATCTTATATGTTAGGTGATATTTGATGGTGTCTCTGCATGGCATGAAGATGCTCAAATTCTGCAGTTTCCTTTGTGAGAGGGAAGTATCTCAGCCTTTTCAGGGTCTTCCTGGCTCCAGACTTCTTAGTGCCTTGTTCACATTGTGCTGATGTTAGCAGCAATGTTGAACCTCGTTATAACAACCTCGGTTCTTGAGTTTAGCAAAGAAAGAATTCAGAGCCAAGAACTCTAGCACAAGCAGAGGTTTATTTAGCATGTCATTCAAAGAGAAAATTCAAGGGAGCTGCTCAAAGAGCTGTCTTGGTTTTCTAGAAAGAAAATCATAGAGGCCGAAGAAGTGAGCCAGTTGGCCTAGGTAGACTCAAGAAACAAGGTATAGTGGCTTAAGAAGGGTTCTAAGAGCTTAGGAGAAAGAAAGCAAAGATATACACCTGAAGAAAGAAGGTGTGGGTCCTTTGTCTTAAGGGTTTTTATGTGTTTTCTAAAGGGGGGAATTGTAGGGGAGGTCTACGGGGAGGATCTCAATAGAATACATATTCATCAGCTGTCCAAGTGTATCCTTTAATATGCTGATTCATCAAAATGGATCAGGGTGGTGGTCTCTATGATTGGTCAGTGCATAGGATCATTGGTCATTGCATCTGGTCCTGATGCCATCCATTGCCTTGCTTCATTTTGTCTTGTTGCTTTTCTAGGCCCGGAGCTAAAATACAACTGAGGCCTAGATTTTATCTCTAGTATGACCAAAACTCTGTTTCTGTGGTCAGTAGACACCAGGCTTTATTCCTAAGATTATTTGATGCTGATCAGAACATCATTGTCGTGAGGGCTCAATGCTTAAGGGAATGGTCCTGCAAGGGACAAGGAGGCAGGTGGTTCAGGGTGCTAGATGAGGCCAATTTGAATTAACTGCCTGCTCAGTTTCCCCATTCCACTTGCCAAGGAACTTTCCTGACTTCTTACTATTCTCACTGCCTTACCACCACCCTAATTCTGTAGCTCTTGTTTCTTCTCTACACTCTAAAAAACAAAGAAGCAAACCCAAAACCTCACAACCCTTTTACACAGAACTTGGTGGATTAAAATAACTTTTATTTTGCTCACTTTTTTGTTGGGGTAGGAATTTGGGAAAGGCTGAATTGGGTGGTTTGTCTCTGAACCACAGCTGAGGCAGTTGGAGCTGGATGATCCACTTCTAAGATTGCTTCTTTACTCATATCTGATACCTGGGCTGAAATGGCTGACAGTTAGTGTTGGCTCTTGGGAAGGTGATCAGCTGGGCCTGTTGGCTTGAGCACTGCCTGACAGGTGATCTCTCCATTTGTGGTTTTGTTACTCACAGCATGGCAACTGGGTATCTAAAGGGACCATTCCCAAAAGGTGTGGGTAGAAACGTTAAGGCTCAAGGCTTCTTATGATACAGCTTCATAAGTTCAAGAACTCCATTTCTCAAATAACTTATTATGATTAACCCAGACTCAGAGGAGGGGAATTATTCTCCACATTTCATTGGGAGAAGCAGCAAAGAATTTGAGGCCATCTTTATTGGCTGACAGTGGGATAATATCAGGATAGCATTTATTTAATATCAATTTATGCCCCTCCTGAGGTTCAAGAGGCTTAAAGTACAGATACTAATATTTAGTTTTGTGTAAGGGGAACCCATTCCAAGTGGCACATCCTTCATTTAAGCAAAAACTCTGATGTAATTCATCCCAGTAATTTGAAGAATGGAAACTTTAAAAGTACATGAGTGTAATCTCAAAATATCAAGAAAGATGTCAGTCCTTTGAAGTCATTGTGCTAACTACTTTGTCAAAAGAGTTCTAAGGAATCAGATCTTACAGCTGGAAAGGACTCAAAGGGATTGCATCACCATTTTCACCTTACAAAAGATTTATTGAGCACCAGAACCTGAGAATGCAAAAGATAGTAAGACAGAATTCTTATCCTATATCTTGAGACATAGTTGAGGAAAATAGGACTGGTGCTTAAAAGATGAATAGAAATCCATGGAATGGAATGTAGACTGAGTATCAAATAAAAATATAGGTGATATGTGTATAAGAAATGATCAGTAGAAGTTATTGGGGCTGGGTCGGGGCTGGGAAAGGGTATAAGGAGTTGGGTTTTTCATTATACTTAAAACATAAAATCCAGATTATAGGCCATTACCTGTATGCCATTACCCTGCTTCATCTCCTTTACTACCTCCTTCTTTGAATATGCAGGTGTTTCAAGATCTTTGCACTAGTTTCTTCCTCTGCCTGGAATGCTCTTTCCCCAGATATTCCTATAGTTAGCTTTTTCACTTCAATAGATCTCTGATCAAATATGCCTTTCTTAGGCCTTCTCTGATCAGCCACCCTATCTACTTCCTACCTATCTTTACTATTTATCTCCATGAAGGAAGGACTCTCATATGCCTTATTCATTGTATTTTTAGCACCTAGAACAATGTGTGGAAAATAGGTTGTACCCTATAAAAGATGGCTGAATGAATAAATGAGGGAATGAAGAACCCGGAAACAGGAGCAGGATTTCCCAAAGTGGAAAACAGATGATGTTTCTGGCTGCCTGCAAGGTAAAGTAAAAGAGAAGCAAAATGTATATGATACGTTTATAGATTATCTGTTTCAACACATGATATCAGGGTCCTCATTTTACAATTTGGGACCTTCAAATCACCCTCTTTCGTGCTCCATGTGATAAACATTATAATAGGGCTTACACAGGGAGTGATTCAGAGAAGAATAGCTACGTTGTGCCTGGTCTCAGTTGTAGGAAAACTTGCCATTTTTTTTGAAAAATACTCTGTACTATATACCACTTCTTTGTCTTTGCTCTTGTTCATATTTCCATCTGGAATATTCTGCTTTTTGTCTTAAACTATTGAAATTCCACATGAATGATTCCTTTCCTCCATTGTACTTACATATTTACATGATTTGATTATCACATAAACACATTCTTCTTCAACTGAAGTATTTGTATACATGTATTTCTTTCCCTTGAATATAAACTCTTAGAGGTAAGAGCTTGGGTCTAGTTTAGCTTTTATTTACCCATGTTAGTACATAAGAGAGTCTTACTAAAAATGTGTTAAACTTAATTGAATATGAGTAATCAGTACTTCAGCTTGTAATGTAAAATAAATACATATGTCTAGAAATTAGAAGAAGCAATGCTAAATTCCTGAAGAAACTAAACAATAATTAAATATCTTCATCAGGGTCTTTTTCTGATTGGTTTGATCTGTTTAGCATCTTCACATTGCATTCAGGTTTATAAAGGGCCTGCAGAATCAATAATTCACACATTTTTAAGTTACCTATTGCTGCCCAGCCAATTTGGCTCAGTAGTTGAGTGTTGGCCTCTGAACCAGGAGGTCATTGTTGAATTTCCAATCAGGGAACATGCCTGGATTGTGGGCTCGATCCTCAGGGAGAGCCTGCAGGAGGTAGCTGGATCAATGATTCTCATCATTGATGTTTCCAGCTCTTTCCCTTTCTATTCATCTCTGAAATCAATAAAAATATATTTAAAAAAGTTATTTATTGCTGCATAGCATACTATTCCCAAAATTTAGTGGCTTAAAACAATAACAGCTTATTATTTCCCATAATTTTGTGGGTTGGCTAGGATCAAATGAATGGTTCTTCTTTTCCATGTGGTGTTGACTAGTATCACTAATATAGCAGGTGCTTTGAGTTTCAGAGCTTGGCTGGGACTGAAATGTCCAAGAAAGCTTTACTCACATGTCTTATGTTAGCTATAGGCTAGGGCACCTTCATTCTCTTACTAAAATAAGAGAATTTTCTCCAGTATCTTGACTAGCCTCTTTCTAGCATGGTGGCTCAGTTCCAGGTGTCTGAATGTGGAAGATACCACTTCTCTTTAGATCTGGAACTGGAACAGTATAACTGCTACATTTTGTTGGTCAGAGGGAGTCACAAGACCAGGACATATTTAAGGGAGGGGAAGTGAATACAACTTGATGGGATAGGTATCAGGTAAGCAGATGGGAGAAATTAGTGACAGTGTTTGCAGATAGTCCACCTTAGAATGCTTAGATATTCATTAGTATAATTAATCTTTTCAATGAGAAATAAAGCATTCTTAAAAAGCAAAACCCAAAACAAACACTCTACTAATTTCTGAAATGGATAGAGAGATAGAAACATCAGTGATTAGAGACAATCATTGATTGGCTGCCTCCAGCTTCTCCCACCCTTCCTCCTGCCATCTAGGGTATGTGCCCTGTCTGGAAATTGAACTGTGACCTCCTGGTTCATAGGTTGATACTCAATCACTGAGCTATACCAGTCAGATAAATAAAACATTGTTAACTTTCAGAACTTCAAATATTATTTGAATCCATGGTTTTGAATTGTGAATTGTGTATAGAGAGAATTCTGTGTACAATTTGGGTTTAATTAAGCAGCAGCTGAAGATGATCACTGACTGTGTTGCTCTTGTTTTATGCTTTCCTTGCCTTTCAATTGTTTGTATATTTTCCCCTTGTTTGATTGGAGGTTGGAATGAGAAGCAAAAGGATCTGAAGGGTGGTCCTGGACTCTTCCCTGGTTCTCAATGTAACCTAGAGCAAGTGACTTCATTAGCAGGGTTGGAAGAAACAGGCCAAGAAGCAAAAGGAAACAAGCCTGATAATATACTGTTAACAAATGGCAGAGGGAAACTAGAACTACTCAACTACTGTTTGGCTTCTATTTTCTCTATTCCGTTTTCTCTAATTTCTTTTTTTCCTTCTGGATTTCCCCACAGCAACTATAGGAATCTTTTAAAAATGTAAATCAGATCATGCCATTCATCAGCTTAAAATACTCCAATGGATTTTCACTGCACTTATAATTAAATACAAACTCATCATTATAAATTGGCTCCTGCTCTCACTTCTCCAACTTCATCTTCTACTGCTGTCTCCTCCCTCTTTATGTTTCAGCCACCTCCTTTTATTTCTTTGTATTTCTAGAACCTCCCCCCACCCCCACCACTATGTATCCTGCTTCATTCATCCCATCCAAAGGCCTTTACACTTGGTATTTCCACTTTCTGGAACAATCAGCCCTGGACCTGTGGAAAACTCTGCCTCTGGATCTGTGTGTGGCTGGTGCTTCATTCAAGACCCAGCACACAGGGCCTCAGAGAGACCTTTCTTGACCTCCCAGACCATAGTAGTACACGAGGAACTCCCTTGAATTTCTCTGTTTCTCAACTTTCTCATCTATAAAATGTGGTTGATATTACATATATTACATGTATTTTGAGAGTTATAATGAGGATTAAATTATCTAATATTTAGAAGGGTATGTGGCATATAATATACTCTCAAATGTTAGCTATATTGGCCATCTTGAAGGGGAAAGTGTATGTTTATGGAAACCTGAAAATCTACAGCTGCTACACCCACTGAACAGCTACGAGCCCCAGAACACCAGTCCTCAGTCGGTGCAAACACTCGGATTCAGAGGAGATCTGTATTCCACATGGGAAGGTCAGATTTTGCCCGGGATAAGGAGAGAGAGAACTATATAACCAGACACCCAGAGAAGAGAGATTATTGGCAGACAAAGAAATAGCCTGCATATGAAAGAAAAGCAGGCATCACTAGAAAAGGAAGTAAACAAAATGGAGGCAAGCAATCTGCCAGAGAAAGAATTCAGAGAAATGGTCATAAGGTGGCTGAAAAGAATGGAAGACAAATTTTGAGTAAGAACCAAGAGGAAATGAAGAAAAACCAAGAGGAATGAAGAAGAACCAAGAAGGAAATGAAAAATAACATCACTGCTGTAAAGAACTCAATATAGAAAGCATCAAAAGTGGACTAGAAGGAGCAGAGGACCACATCAGTGAGCTAGAAGACAAGGTAGGAAAAAAACCCAAGTAGAGTAGCTTCTAAAAAAAAAACTCAAGTAGAGTAGCTTCTAAAAAAAAAAAAAAATTAAAAAGCAGGAGGAGAGCCTAAGGGAACTTTGGAATAACACAAAACAAAACAACATCTGCATAATAGGGGTTCCAGAAGGAGAGGAAACTGAGCAAGAAATAGAAAACATGTTTGAATAATGACAGAAAAGTTCCCTGATATAGGGAAGAAAAAACTCACACAAATCTAAGAAGCTCACAGTGTCCCAAGCAAAATGAACCCCAAAAGACCAAGACCAAGGCACATTATAATTACATTGGCAAACACAAATGACAAAGTAAGAATCTTAAAAGTGGCCAGAGAGAGACAGAAAGTTAACTACAAAGGAACCCTCATCAGACTAGCAACTGATTTCTCAACAGAAACTCATCAGGCCAGAAGGGAATGGAATGAAATGTACAAAGTTATGCAAAGGAAGGGTCTGAATCCAAGAATATTGTACCCAGCAAGGCTATCATCAATCAAAACTGAAGGTGAAATCAGGAGCTTCATAGACAAAAAAGGACTAAGGGAATTTATTACCACCAAACCAGCAATGCAAGAAATGTTAAAGGGTCTGCTGTAAAAAATAAAAAAATAGGAAGTGAACAAGGAACACTGGAATAAAGAAAAAAATAGATACAAATAAGCACCTATCAATAATAACTTTAAATGTAAAAGGATTAAATGCCCCAATCAAAAGACATAGGGTAACGGATTGGACAAGAAAACATGACCCATATATCTGCTGTCTACAAAAAACCAACCTCAGAAAAAAAGATGCACACAGACTAAGGGTGAAGGGAAAGGAAAAGGTTTTTCAGGTGAATGGAAATGAAAAAAAAACCCCCACAAACTGGGGTAAAGTAGATCTCAACGTGAAGGACATAAGAAGAAATAAGGAAGGCCACTTCATAATACTAAAGGCAACAATCCAACAAGAAGAAATAACTGGTAAACATATAAGCAACCAATACAGGAGGACCCAAATACATAAAAAAAACAACACAAACTCCTCGAGATATCAAGGAGAGATTGACAGCAATACAATTACAGTAGGAGACTTTAATACCCCACTATCACCATTGGACAAATCCTCTAAACAAAAAATCAGCAAAGAAACATCAATCCTAAATGACTTACTAGATCAGATGGAATTAATTAACATCTTCAGAACATTTCATCCCAAAGCCACAGAATATATATACATTCTTCTCAAGTGCACATGGGTCATTTTCAAAGATAGACCATATGTTGGGTCAGAGGAAAAGTCTCTTCAAATTCAAGAAGATAGAAATCATATCAAGCATCTTCTCAGATCACAATGTCATAAAAGTGGAAATCAACTACCATAAAAACAATGTAAAGAAATCAAACACATGGAGACTAAACAGCATGCTATTAAACAATTACTGGGTAACCAGAGAAATCAAGGATGAAATAAAAAACATCATGGCAACAAATGACAATGAAAACACAATAATCCAAAATCTATGGGACACAGTAAAAGCCGTCTTCAGAGGGAAGTTCATACAAGCCTATTGCAAAAAACAAGGAACAATGGTAATAAATTACCTAACCCTACAACTCAAAGAGCTAGAAAGAGAGCAACAAGAAGAGCCCAGTGTAAGCAGAAGGAAGGAAATAGTAAACACAAGAGCGGAGATAAACAATATAGAGAACAAAGAAACAATTCAAAAGATCAGCAAAACCAATAGCTGGTTTTCTGAAAGGATAAACAAGATTGATGAACCTCTGCCAGCTCACCAAGAAGCAAAGAGAGAGGATTCAAATAAACAAAATCAGAAATGAAAGAGGACAAATAACAACAGACCCCACTGAAATACAAAGGATTGTTAACAAATACTATGAACAACTCTATTCCAACAAACTGGACAACCTGGAAGAAATTGATATATAACCTTCTATAACTTAATCAGGAAGAATCTGAACATCTCAATTGGCCAGTAACTATGCTAGAAATTGAAGCAGTCATCAAAAAGCTTCCAGCAAACAAAAGCCTGCGACCAGAGGGCATCACAGCGGAGTTTTACCAAACATTCAAGGAAGAATTAAAACCTATCTTTCTCACACGATTCCAAAAAATTCAAGAAGGAATACTTCCAAGCACCTTCTATGAAGCCAGCATCACACTAATATCAAAACCAGATATAGACAACACAATGAAAGAGAATTACAGGCCACTATCCCTCATGAACATAGATGCCAAAATCCTCAACAAAATTCTAGCAAATCCGATCCAGCAGTACAGCAGAAAGATCATACACCATGACCAAGCAGTAGTTTTCACAGGAATGCAAGGATGGTACAATATCCGCAAATCAATAAACGTGATACATCACATAAACAAATTGAGAGATAAAAATCACATGGTCATATCAATTGATGCAGAGAAAGCATTTGACAAAATCCAACAACTTTTCTTGAGAAAAACTCAGCGAGGTCAGAATAGAAGGATCATACCTCAATATCATAAAACCCATGTATGATAAACCCACAGCTAACATCATACTCAATGGGCAAAAACTACAAACATTTCCCCTAAGAACAGGAACAAGACAGGGATGCCCACTCTCACCACTCCTTCAAGTATTAGCCATTGCAATTAGACAAGAAGAAGAAATAAAAGGCATCCAAACTGAAAAAAAAGTAAAGCTATCTTTATTTGCCAATGACATGATACTGTACATAAAAAACCTGAAAGACTCCATAAAAAAACTAATAGACTTAATAAATGAATTCGGCAATGTAGCAGGATACAAAATTAAGACCAAGAAATCTATGGCATTTTTATACACCAATAGTAAACGTACAGAAAGAGAGACTAAAAAAGCAATCCCATTTACCATTGCACCAAAAAAATTAAGATACCTAGGAATAAATTAAACTATGGAGCTAAAAGACCTATATGCAGAAAACTACAGGCCACTGAAAAAAGATAGAGGAAGATGTAAACAATAGAAGGGCATACCATGCTCATTAGGAGAATCAACATCATTAAAATGTCCATACTACCCAAAGCAATGCATTCCCATTAACATACCAACAGCATATTTCACAGACCTAGAAAGACCTCCCTAAAGATTCTGGAATAAAAAAAAACACCCCAAATAGCCACAGCAATCCTGAGAAAGAAGAATAAAGTAGGTGGGATCTCAATTCCAGATTTCAAGCTGTATTACAAAGCCACAGTTCTCAAAGCATCCTGGTACTGGCATAAGAACAGACTCATAGACAAATGGAATAGAATAGAGAATCCAGATATCAACCCAAACCACTATGCTAAATTTATATTTGACAAAGGAGGCATGAACATACAGTGGAGTCAAGACAGTCTCTTCAATACATGGTGTTGGCAAAATTGGACCGATATATGCAAAAAAATGAAACTAGACTACCAACTTACACCATACACAAAAATAAACTCCACATGGATATAAGACTTTGACATAAGATAGAAAACCATAAAAATACTAGAGGAATCCACAGGCAGTAAAATCTCAGACATATGCCGCCGAAGGAACTTCACTGATACTGCTCCAAAGGCAATGGAAGCTGAACAGAAAATAAATAAATGGAACTACATCAAAATAAAAAGCTTTTGCACAGCAAAAGAAATCACCAACAAAACAACAAGAAAGCCCACTGTATGGGAGAACATATTTGCAAATATTATCACTGATAAGGGTTTAATCTCCAATATCTACATGAAACTTATACAACCTAATAAAAGGAAGATAAATGATCCAAGAAAAAAAATGGGCAATGGGCCTAACTAGAATCTTTTCGAAAGAAGAGAGAAGGAAGGCCAAGAGACACATGAAAACATGCTGAAAGTCACTAATTATCCAAGAGATGTAAATCAAAATGACAATGTGATACCATCTAAAGCTGTCAGAATGGCAATCATCAAGAAATCCACAAACGACTTGTGTTTGAAGGATGGTGAGAAAAAGGAACCCTTGTTTACTGTTGGTGGGAATGCAGACTGGTGCAGCCACTGTGGAGAACAGCATGGAGTTTCCTCAAAAAACTAAAAATGAAACTCCCATGTGACCCAGTAATCCCACTCATAGGAATATATCCTAAGAAACTAGAAACACCAATCATAAATGATATATGCACCCTTATGTTCATAGTAGCCTAGGTGCCCGTCAGCAGATGACTGGATCAGAAAACTATGGTACATGTACACAATGGAATACTATGCTGCCATAAAAAAGAAGGAATTCTTGCCATTTGCAGCAACCTGAATGGAACTGGAGAACATTATGCTAAGTGAAATAAGCCAGTCAATGAAAGAAAAATACCACATGATCTCAGTCATTTATGGATAATAAAGAACATTATAAACTGATGAACAAAAAGATAGATACAGAGGCAGTAAAGCATCAATCAGACTGTCAAATTACAGTGGGAAGGTTAGGGAGAGGTTGGCTAGATAAGAGATCAACCGAAGGACTTGTATGTATGCATATAAGCATAACCAATGGACACAAGACACTGGGGGGTTAGGGGATGCATGTGAGTTGGGGGGGCGCATAGGAAGATATATACTCATGTAATACAGTAATTAAAAAATAAAAATAAATGTAAAATGAATGTTAGCTGCATTATTATCTTTACTACCTGAATTTTTCCTGTTTATTTATTAGCTTGCTTGTTTTTCATTCATCATGAGAATGTCAGCTCTTTACAAACAGGAACTGCCTTTGCTTGTCTTATCATGTGTCTTACCTGTATTTCCATTGTTCACACATACAGTAGATTCTCAACAAGTACTTTTAAAATGAGTAAATAAAATATAGGAATGGTTATCCTGAATAGAAAAAATTATTAGTGACTTGAAATTAAAGCTTGTAAGGTTGAATAGGTTGTACAAGACTGTTTAGTTGCTCAAAATGAGTTTAAGATTTTTGATTCAGAAGAACTCTATTCAAGGGTGCTAAAAAAACTTGGAGATCATTTATTAAGTTTTATTTTATGAAATTTTGATGAGTGGAAAAATATCGGAATTGTGAATGTAGGTAAATGCAATCCTGATTTCCAGTAGTGAGGAATATGATTAAAAAAACCATAGACTTGGAGGGAACGTTATGCTACTTGTGGAAATAATTCTAGAATGGATTATTGGAAGGATGGTTTGTGAATATTTAGAACAGTGTTGTTTAGTGAAAAAGTGGCATGGAAAAAAAATATAGTTTAATTTGATGGCAGAATTGAGGTGAGAATAAAGACCTGATTCTGCTCCAGCAGTGTTTTCAAAGTGGGATCTTAGTGCTCCTCAAATTCTATACAAAATAGGATATATTTTGTATGCACTTAGTGCTCCTCAAATTCTATACAAAATAGGATATATTTTGTATGTTTTTATTTTGAGGATAAGTGGGGAAAAAAGCTGCTTTTGAAGACATTTTCTCAGTTGAGGAACACTGACCTCTGGAACTACAAGGGCATAGTCTCAGAGGTCCATGAGATATAATTCTCTCTTGTAGTCCTTCAAAATAGATCTGTGCAGTACTCTAGATTCAGAAACTTGGCACTGTAGTATTTACCAATATATCTGATTAACTTCCTGTTATTCCTCTTCAGAAAACAGAATATATTCTTCCATTAGACCTGGGCTATCCAATACAGTTGCTTCTACCACATGTGGCTGTTGAACAATGAACATGTGACTACTCCAAATTGATATGCTCTGAAGTGGAAAAGGCATAATGGTTTTCAAAGACTTGTAGCAAAAATGTAAAATATCTCATTATTTATTTTATTTTGAGTATTGAACTAATATTTTTGATATATTAGGTTAATATAATATTGAAATTAATTTCCCCCTTTAAAAAATGTGGCAACTATTCCACTAGAAAATTATAAATTACATTTTTGAAAAAAAATATTTTCTGATTAGGCAAAAAAAATAAAATAAAATTACATTTTTGGTTGGCATTATTGGATGGTGCAGCATTAGAATTTGTTGCTTCATTCATGAGGAAAGATTGAGGGAATTTGTGAACATCACTGTGCAGATGAGGTGATATGATAACTGCTTTCAACCATTTGGATGGCCCGCGTTCATAAAAGAGATTCTATTCTTTTCTGTATTTCTCAGAAGGTAGAGAAAGACAAATATAAATGTCAGATTAATATAAGAAAGACCTTGCTAAAAGTATTGTCCAAAGATAGTACAGACTCTGTCTAGAACTAGTGAATTTCTCATCATTATACGTAACTAGAGGCCCAGCATGCAAAATCGTGTGAGACCCCAGACTCAACTGTGTTGCAAGACCCACAAATGCACCTCTTGGTGTCGGTCATTATGGTTTTATGGCCACAGACATTTTATAATATAGATTCGAGCAGAGGCTAGACAGCTGCCTATTTAGAGAGTTCAGGTGTTTAAAATTTAAATCCTGAGATGAAAACAGGCAAAGGGTTGATTTTATAGAATATGATATAATGGATTATGAAGTTTACTTCACTTTTTATGTTCTTTTCCTCTAAACTTGCATATGAATACTTTTTAGTTGAAGAGCTTTGTTGCATTCTTGGTTTCAGAAATATTTACTCTAAGCCTAGTAACTGTTGAGCAGTGTATTAGTAAAGAATGTGCTGGGCAACAAGTGGAAAAACAAATAAAACACAAAAACAAAACTGACAATGACAAAATAAGTAGGTATTTATTTTAATCATATAACAAGTCTGGTGTCAGCTGCATCTGGTATTGGTTCTTTGGCTCAAAGGCATCAGGGTAGATATCTTTACTTTCTTCTTGGCTTTTCATTTTCTCGTGGTAGCAAAATGGCTGCAGCTATCAACATGGTATCTGAAAGGCTAGAAGATAAGGGGAAAGAAACTGTCACTTTTATCAGAAAAAGCAATAGTCATCCCAGAAATACCAAGCACACCCCCTCTTTTGTTTCATTGGCCAGAACTGTCACATTGCAAGGGAGGCTGCAAAGGGAATGTTTTCTCTTCTGATATCTAGAATGGAGACAGTAGTACAGGAGAAGGAAATTGAAAATAGAAGTTGTATTTTGGGTTCCTTAACTCAAAGAGCAGGGTTTGCTATAGGTAGTCTTAGGTGTGATTGATAGCACTACTCCCAAGCCAAATTTAAGTGTTTGGGAGTTAAGAGAGAACATGATCAAATTCTCTCTTTTTATTAAAAAGAAATTCTTTCACCAAGTGGTTTTAGCTTCTACTGATGATTGTTGCTTAGGTTGAGTATTGTTAAATAATACTTTCTTTTTAGAGATTAAAAAACTGAGGACAAGAGAAGTACATCTCTTTGATTCTTATATAAATTACTTGTGCAGGAGTAAGACTTCTTACTTTGCTTTGTTTCAAATCTTCAATCTTCATTAGCAAGGAAAGCATATTCCTTCAAAATGTAGGATATAGTTGTTTCTAATCTCACCTCTTTTTACAATAGATTTGGACATTAGACATTTGTCTTACACAAAGGAATTCTGAGTATATGAATGTAACATGTATTTTATGTTCCTCTCTCCATTAGCATGTTATATTTTCCTATCAATGTTCTCTCTGACCCATTACTGGCAATATTGAGTTTCTGGTTGTCATTAGCTGTTGCACGTACTCCTTAGGTATGCAGTTGCATGTTCTGTTTTAAAGAAAAAAATATTATTGATTAATTAAGAAAATAGAATTGAACAAGATGCCACTATTGCTTTTTTTTTTTTAATCCTAACCTAAGGATAGATATTTTTCCATTGATTTTAGGGAGGGTGGAAGAGATAGGGAAAGATGGAGAAACATCAATGTGAGAGAAACACATTTATTGGTTGCTTTCTGCACACATCCTGACCAGGGCCTGGCGTGGGGAGGAGCCTGCAACTAAGGTGTGTGCTCTTGACCAAAATCCAACCTGGGACCCTTTGGTCCGTAGGCCGATGCTCTATCTGCCGAGCCAAACCGGTTAGGGCTACTACTGCCTTTAAAGACTCAAGGCCCCCCACCCCACTGTACCTTGCCCAACTCCTCTCTTGCACATCCTTTGTGAACTACTTTAGGAAATTATGGTAGTAATGGTATCTTCAAAAGAGCATAAAAATGAAAGGTTGGAAATGCATAAGAAACTCAAATTTTTTCTGAAGAGGAGAATTGACTTATGAAGTACTGTAATTAAAAATGAGGTTGGTGTGTTGTAACAGAAATAATTTGATATGTTAAACAGCAAGAGTTAGGAAGCTGGGGACATGTGTTTTCACCCTTTAATGTGCAGAGAATTTGGATAGAGAACTAGCTGTGTTGGGGAGTGCCTCCTCTGTCTTATCCATTGTTGGGCTTTATGTATACCTATTTCTCTTCACTCAAAATGAGGTAGTTATTTTCCTCATTTTAAAGAGGAGGAAGCTCAGAGAGATGAATATTTCCAAGTCTCAAAACTAAAACATCATAGTGATGTTATTCAAACCCACTCTAATACCTGTGATTCTTCTACTGAGTTCATCTGAATGTTTCTGAAGTTTGCAGCTCTAATTGTTTTTGTGGTTAAAGTTCTTGAACAGATAACAAGTAAAGAATTTAGCTACTTAATGGCTCTCAACTTTGTTTGAGATCATGCATTTTTTTATTTGGGACAATAAATGTAATTTTATATTTAACTAGATACAGTGGTACCTCGAGATACGAGTGCCCTAACATATGAGATTTTTGAGATACGAGCCGTTAAGCA
Source organism: Lasiurus cinereus (assembly GCA_011751065.1). Taxonomy (NCBI): domain Eukaryota; kingdom Metazoa; phylum Chordata; class Mammalia; order Chiroptera; family Vespertilionidae; genus Lasiurus; species Lasiurus cinereus. Next base: position 36,390,884 of record JAAGEH010000304.1, read on the forward strand.
AGCAATTTTTTGCTTTGAAATACGAGCAACATTTGAGATAGGAGTAATCAAGCGGATCGGCCGGCTGCACAAGACCAACCAGTTTACCGCAACTCGTGCGTCTCATAGTTTCCCATGTCTCAATCAGTGTGCTTGTTTACCTCATTGTCGAAGCATCTTTTGTGCATTTACCTACTTTATCACATTTCTTTTTATAACCATGGGTCCAAAGAAAGCGAGTGGAAAGGCCAGTGCTCAGAAGAGGATGATGTCTATTGAATTAAAGCATGAAATCATAGAAAAATATGAGCAAGGTGTGCGAGTGGCTGACTTGGCGAGGCAGTATGGGCATAGTACTTCAATGATATGCATTGTGCTTAAACAGAAGGAGTTGATAAAGGGTATAACATCAGCTAAGGGTGTTACAATAATTTCTAAGCTCCGTAGCTCTCTCCATGAAAAGACGGAGAATCTACTGATGGTGTGGGTGATGGAGAAGCAGCTTAAAGGAGATACATTAACACAGGGCATCATATGCGAGAAGGTGAGAGCGATTTATGGTGATTTGCTAGAGCAGACCCCGAGCACTTCCACGGACGAAGCATCGAAAGACTCATTTAAAGCCAGTAGAGGCTGGTTTGATAACTTCAGGAAAAGGTCTGCATTCACTCCATCGTCAGGCATGGTGAGGCAGCAAGTTCGGATGTGAAGGCAGCTGAGGATTACCTCAAAAACTTTTTCCGAACTGATAGAAGCCAAAGGATATATCCCCCAACAAGTCTTCAACTGTGACGAGACAGGGCTTTTCTGGAAGAAGATGCCGAATAGGACTTATATAATGCCAGGCCACAAACCCATGAAGGATAGGCTAACTCTCGCACTGTGCACCAATGCGAGTGGCGACTGCAAGATAAAGCCTCTGCTCATATACCATTTGGAAAACCCCAGAGTCTTTAAGTCACATAAGATTTTAAAAAATAAACTGCAAGTTATGTGGAGGGCAAACCCAAAGGCATGGATCACTAGGCAGTTCTTTGTGGAGTGGGTAAACCTGGTTTTCGGCCCTTCTGTTAAGAAATATCTACAGGAAAACAACCTAACCATGCAAGCCCTCCTCGTCCTTGACAATGCTCCTGCTCACCCACCAAACCTTGAAGATGAACTCCTCGAAGAGTTCAAGTTTATAAAGGTTGTCTACCTACCTCCCAATACCATTCCTATCCTGCAGCCCATGGATCAGGAGGTGATTTCTAATTTTAAAAAGCTGTACATCAAGCACCTGTTCCGGCGCTGCTTTGAGGTGATGGAGAACACAAACCTCACCCTTTGAGAGTTCTGGAAGAACCACTTTAACATCGTGATATGCCTCAGAATTATTGATCAGGCCTGGCTGGGTGTTACAACGAGGACTTTGACCTCTGCATGGAAGAAGCTGTGGCCTGAGGCCATAGCCAAAAGGACCTTCGAAGGATTCGAACCCGAGGTGCCAGTGGAGGAGGAGATAGTGTCTCTGGGAAAATCCATGGGCCTGGAGGTGGATGAGAGAGACGTGAATGAGCTCGTCGAGGAGCACTCTCTGGAACTCACCATGGAGGAGTTACAAGAGTTGCAGTCTCAGCAACACGAGGAGGTTCTCCAAGAAATTGGTTTTGAGGAGGAGCCAGAGGTGCAGGAGATCTCTACAAGTAAGATAAAGGAGATCTTAGGAATGTGGGAGAAGGTGTCACACTTTGTGGAAAAGAAACACCCAGAAAAAGTTGCTACTGGTCGTGCATCGGAGCTGTTCAATGAAACTTGCCTCACCCATTTCAGAAACATTCTGAAAGGGAGAAGAGGCAAACCTCGTTGGACACTTTTTTTTGAAATGGGCCAAAAATGCAAAGACCAGTAGCAATTAAGTTCAGTGAAGATTAGCTAAGTTACATTCAGTTTAGGGATAAAGTGTAGCATTAAGAGTGTAACGAGTAGGTAAATACACTTTATAAAACCAGTTTATTCCTTTATATTCTCTTTTATTATGTTTTTATACAATATTTGTCATTTATAAATACATTTTCTTATTCAAAAACACGTAACAAGAACAACTGGGGTGGCATTTTGGGGGCTGGAACGGATTAACGGCATTTGAATTGATTTCAATGGGGAAATTTGTTTTGAGATACAAACAACTTGATATACGAGCAAGGTTATGGAACGAATTAAACTCATATCTCGAGGTACCACTGTATATGTGATTTTTCTCAGATCTTGCATTTTTTATTAGAGAACCAGGCTTTACTAGTAGTACTCTTTTTGGAGGGGTACATTTCTTATGAGGCAAACATCTTATTTGGATAAATACACTCCATGAAAATTGAAGTCTAAAGGCCTACTTATTGCAAGTTGTAATTTTTTCCTGCTGTGAATCTTATCATATCATGAATCATATCACCAGTAGCAACTTTGTGAACTGTGGCATTTGAGATTAAAATGATAAACAGGATGGTGTACTATATTACCCTAGTTACCTGAAAGGAATAGAGGTGCTGCCAAAGACTTAGGAAGATCTGTTGTAACTGAAAGTAATCTTTGGCCATCTCAGTTTCACGATAACATGAAGAAGCAGGAACCTTGAAATTGTTCTTCTTTATATGCCTTTCCTGGATAATCACCAATTATACTCAGGTTTTGAAAGTGTCTTTTATTTGTGATTGCATCTTTCAGCAACAACTCTTATTATCCTATTATGCAATTTGTTTCATTTATTATGCTCAGGTGGGAAAACTTTTAGTGTGAGCAATTGAGAAGATCACTATGATTGAGTATTTTGAGGTGTTTTCACTTATTTTGCTGTTGAGCAAGCAGGGTTCATGACAGGTGAATTCTTTCCAGATGTGCTGTTGACTAACTGGACAGATCCCTTGGGTCTCTTCAGGAATAACACAAGTGACTGTGTATTCTCACCCCTTCCTTCATGCACAGCTTCCTGTAATCACTCTGTAAAGGACCCTGTAGCTATGCAATGATTCTACAGTTAATACTGAACTGAGGAAAAATGGTAGATAGTTCATCTAAGCAGGGAATCTCTGGGTTTTGCTAGGTCTTCTTACTTGGGTACCAGAATCTATCACTATCCAGGAGACACATAGAAGTTTTGCTTTTGTTTGCTCTGTTACTATTTTAGGCATGAAATGGAACCATTTTATCCCCTAAAGTAATGTCTCTCTGTGGAAATAAGTGATAGCACTTTATGGGATGTAAGGGAACTGGAGCCAGGCCCATTAGTAACTGAAGCTATAATGAACGCCACTTGACCTTGATGGTCTTTTCCTGAAGTTATTGAAGAGAGGCAGGTATGGGAAATGTGGCTCCTTGATCTATAGTGCCTGGTTTTCAGCTCCGAGACAGGCAGCATGGATAGCTGAGCCAAGGAGAGAAGCCTTCAGGTTGCAAGGATTTGCTTCGTTGTTCAGAAATGAAAAACAGCATAACATATTCAGCTCTATTTTAATGGCACTCATTAAGTCTGGAGGATTTAATGTAGTTTCTATATGTACTTACTCATTGCCAGGCATGTGCAAGAGTGAAATTGGGACCCACCTCAGGACTTTGGGGTCAGTTCATGAGGAAATTTTTCCTGACAGTACTCTACTCCTGGAGGAGTGAGGGCTTTATGTTTTTCTCCTGGGTTCTCCTCTAATACAGAACTTACTTTGCTCTATTATGCTTGCATGTTTCCCTACTTATTTCCCTCCCTAGATTTTGAAACTTTGAGGATAGGGATAATGTCTTATTGCAGTTTGAATATTCACTGCTTGGTATATATGAGTTAAATAATGTTTTAAGTTAATGAAATAGTGATATTTCACTGCTTTCTTCCAGATAGTACTCCATCCCTTCCAAGAAAAAAACTATACCAGTTAGCCACAGTTGATAATCAGAACTAATAAAACATGGTAGCATAGACATGGATAAAGTTGAAAAATAAAGGAGATTATAAAATATGTAGGAATTGGGTAGGTAGGACATATATGAAGATGACTTCCAAATTCATTGGAGGCACATAAAAGAACATGAATAAATAGAGAAATATGTCATGTTGACTGATAAGAAGGGTCACTATAGTAAATATATCAATATGAATTCCACCCACATTAATCTAAAATTTGATGCAATTCAGACAAAAATTGCAATGCGATAAATTGTTGTATGGTATTTGATAAAATAATTCTAACGTTCAGAAAAATATTGTTTGAGAGTAGTGAAGAATGAAAAAGATGAGATTTAATATTTGATGAGATAAGATCATTATACATTATAAAATATAGTACATAAAACAAAAGAGCATATAAACTTAGAAAATAGAGGCAGTGTAACCTTGACAGACATAAGAAAAAATTATAGAATTCATTAACATAGATGCAAAAGTTCTTAACAAAATACTAACAAGTTGAATCTAACACAACAGAAAAAGGATTATATTTTATACCGAATGGGATTTATCCCAGAAATTCAAGATTGTTTAGCATTCAAAAGTCAATGTCATTTATTATATTAACTAGAAGCCCACTGCATGAAATCTGTGCAAGAGAAGTCCTTCCTTCGCTGCCAGTACTGACTTCCTCTGGTATCCGGGACTCAGGCTTCCCTCTGGCCATTGGCAGGCACCTAGGACCTGGGCTTCCCTCATTGCCCAGCTTCATCTGGAAGGCTGTCCTGTCTAATTAGCATATTATGCTTTTGTTATTATAGATTGTATTAACAGAATAAAAGAAATTAGAATGGCGTGGCTACAATAGGAAGTCAAAAAGCAGGTTTGAGTATATATGGAAACCTAGTACAGGTTTACAACTCCTTATATGAAATGTTTGGGGCCAGTCATATTTCAGAATTCGTGTTTTTTAGCAACATTTCACAGTCAAATTCATAGTTGTTTTCACAAAACATTAATAATAATACTAAGTTGAATAAATAAAGACTAGAAATGGCCTCAAAATTAGCTCAAGTCAGGCTTTGCTATTAAATAAATTTTGGTACCAAGCTTTAAAAAAACATAAACAAATATTCTTTGTTTTCAGAGCTTTATGATTTCAGAATCTCAGGTAAAGAATGATAAACTTTTTTAAATATCAAGGTGAATCAATGATGAAAGGGTTTCTGAAAGTGTTGGGATTACATAATAGCATGTAAGAGAGCAAAGATAAAGTTAAATCTTACTTATTAGTAAAATTAATTCTGATTAAAGATATTACTATTGAAATATTAAAGAATCTATAAAAGTTATAGAGTAAATTATATTCTCAATCTTTATTTATAATCTTGTGGTAGTGAAGATCATTGTAAGCATGAGGTCAATGGCAGAAATTAAAGAGGTTTTTTAAAAAGAAAGTACAGGGAGAATCCAAGATGGCGGCATAGGTAAACACCTACACTGCTGCCTTGCACAACAATTTCAAAACTACAACTAAAAGACAGAACAGACATCATCCAGAACCACAGGAAAGCTGGCTGAGTGGAAGTTCTACAGCTAGAAGGAAAGAGAGGGGCTCACAGAGACCCAGAGGAGCTGCAAAAAGCTGAGGTACGGAGACGCGCGCGCTGAGAGAGCGGGTGCCTGAGTACCTGGCTGGCTTTCTCTGGCGGGAGGGAAACGGAGACTCCCAATGGCATTGAACCCCTTATCTTACGACACTAAACCCCAGATCCAGCCGAAACTCATATGGGGGGAGTTTGGACTGTGAAAAGGGAGAGGTACATGGAAATTTAGGGGAGTCGCAGAAGATCAGGTCCGGTCTCGCACGTGCACGGTGCTGCTCGGAGGACAGATTGCTGATTGTGCCGCTGGCTTTCGCGAGTGGGCGGGAGACAGACCCTTGGAACTGTGCCACTTCTGAGTCCACTGGGCCCCTGTTTCGGGCAAAACCCTGGGGACCTAGACTCGTGTGGTCCTAGTGCACAGGGGAGCTGGAAAGGCAGTGGTTAGAGGCACTGCGGGTGCGCGCACGCACAAGGACCGCTCCAGGGATTACCCAGTCATGTGAGACTCAGGGGCTGTGGAGGGCGGGGCCAACTGAAAGGCAAGGCGGTCCCTTAAGCCCTGAGACTCCACCCATCCCAAGCTCAATAGAGGCTTCTGCGGCTTTGCGTCTGGTATCATAAAGCTGAATTCAACACAGAAGTTTCCCCGGCATAGGGAAAATGCCGAGACAAGGGAAGGGATCACAAACAAAAGAAATGGAGGAAAAAAAACGAATGGATATAGAGTTCAAAACCACACTTATAAGGTTTTTCAAGAATATGCTAGAAAAGTTGGATAAATTTAGTGAAACCCAAGAGGAGATGGAAAAGGTCCAACTAAAGATGATAAAGGACCAAATAGAAATTAAACATACACTGACTGAAATAAAAAATATTATACAGAGTCCTAATAGCAGACTAGAGAAAGGCAAGAATCAAGTAAAAAAATTGAAATATAAAGAAGCAGACAACATTCAACTGGAAAAGCAAGAAGAGAAAAGAATCCAAAAATGTGAACATAATGTAAGGAGACTCTGGGACAGCTTTAAGCGTACCAACATCAGAATTGTGGGGTTGCCAGAAGAAGAGAGAGAGCAAGATACTGAAAACCTATTTAAAGAAATAATGACTGAAAACTTCCCACATCTGGTAAAAGAAATAGACTTACAAGTCCAGGAAGCACACAGAACCCCATATAGAAGGAATCCAAAGAGGACCACACCAAGACACATCATAATTAAAATACCAAGAGCAAAAAAGAAAGAGATAATATTAAAAGCAGCAAGAGAAAAGCAGTTTATTACCTACAAGGGAGCACCCATACGACTGTCAGCTGATTTCTCAACAGAAACGATGCAGGCCAGATGGGAGTGGCAAGAAATATTCAACATGATGAATAGCAAGAACCTACAACCAAGAATAATCTATCCAGCAAAGCTAACATTCAGAATTGAAGGTCAGATAAAGAGCTTCACAGATAAGAAAAAGCTAAAGGAGTTCATCAACTCCAAACCAGTATTATATGAAATGCTGAACAGTACTCTTTTAGAAGAGGAAGAAGAAAAAAGTAAAAGCCAAAAAATTATGAACAACAAATACATATCTATCAACAAGTGAATCTGAAAATTAAGTGAATTAAAAATTTGATCAACAGAATAAATTGGTGAATATAATAGAATCAGGAGCACAGAAAGGGAGTGGACTGACAATTTTCAGGGGGGAAGTGGTGAGGGGTATACAGGGAGAGACTGGACAAACATCATACACCTATGGATGAGGTCAATGGGAGGGAGCTAAGGGCACAGGGAGGGGTGGGAGCTGGGTGGAGGTGTGCTATGGAGGGGAAAAAAGAGAAACAAATGTAATAATCTGAATAATAAAGATTTAATTTAAAAAAATAAAATATTAGCTGAATTATCTCAAAAAAAAAAAAGAAAGTACAGGGAAAGAGAATTAACTTCTATGTAATTAATAACACCAAAAAATGAAGTAAAAAACTAATGCTAACATTGGGAAAATGTTGGCAACATATATAGCAGCCAAAAAATTATTGCCCTTCTATACTAATAAAATAGTCATATGCTAATTAGAGTGGGTAGACCAGAGGTCTTCTGGACGTCATTCCGGACATCCTTCTTGACAAAGCCTGGGTCTGGGTGAAGCTGCCCAGAGTCCCTGTGTGCCTGTGCCTGGCCAGAGGGAGGGAAGCCTGGGTTCTGGGTGTGGGGCCAAGGCAGAGGTGGTTAGGGATAATCAGGCAGGTGAGCAGTTAGGGGCAATCAGGCAGGTAGGTGAGCAGTTAGGGGTGATCAGTCAGGTAGAGCAGTTAGGGGAGATCAGGCAGGCAGTCGAGTGGTTATGGATGATCAGGTAGGCAAGCAGGCGAGCTATTAGGAGCCAGTGGTTCTGGATTGTGAGAGGATGTAGGTTGGGCATTAATTTTGTGCACCAGGTCACTAGCAATTTATATTGACCACTTACAGGTTAATAAACAAAATATGAATTCTCTAGCACAAAATGGATATGAAAAGGCATGAGTAGAAGTACAAATGGCTGCCAATACTACTAAAATTCTGATGACAATTATGACTACTATAAAGTACTGAGACAGGTGTAATTGTCTGCAGTGAGAAAAGTCCAATTTAGGGAGTCAGGGCAGGATGTTTGAGGTCAGACATTTAGTAGGGTTTTTGTAACTCAGGACCACCTCCAAAGCATTACTCTTCAGTGGACACTGACTTACTGCCTCTTTATATCAATATGCTTATGAAAAGAAAATGCAGATGAAAGCAACCTGAAGTTACCATTTGTTTTTCTATCAGATTGGCAACAATTTGAAGAGAATACTCATCACTAGGGAAGGTTGGGGTGTGGAGAAGCCTGCACTCTCTTCCTTTGCAGGTGGGAGTGTCAATTGGCATGATTTTTCTGGAAGGCAATTTGGGGTGTGGAGAGGCCTGCACTCTCTTCCATTACTGGTGGGAGTGTCATTTGGCATGATTTTTCTGGAAGGCAATTTGGCAATATGTATCAAAAGCCACATCCTTTGACATAGTATTTCTACTTCTAGGAATTTGTCTGAAAGGACTAATTTGGCAAGTACTCATATATACAAGGATGTTTAATTTAGTATTGTTTATAAAAGCACAAGATTGAAAGAAACTTACTTATCCATCAATGAAAAATTGGTTAAATCAGTTATGGAAAACTGAACATGTAGAATTATATTTATGAATTTTAAAATTTTATTCCTGATTTCTTATTGGATGGGAAAATAAAACAAAATAAAGGCAGGTTGCAAAACAGTACACGTGGTGCAATCCTATTAATTGAGAAATTCAAAAGTGTTTACCCTTATATGCCAGGGAAAAAGTTGGACACGGTGTTGACAGTGGTGTAATTATAAGTGATTTATGTCTTCTTTATATTCTCTGCAGCATTTATTGATTTAATTTTACTATGCACATATACTCTGAATTTTTAAAAGTACTTAAAAATACATATGATAATTTTCCCATATGATGGAATATCCCAATTTGAAGATTAAGTATAGAATTTGGTATTTCATCCTGGTTTGCTTATTTACTTTGCTTTTGTTAGGCAATACTTAGGTACCTCCTGTACTTACATTTTACTCTTTGAGAGTTCACATAGGCATGATTTCCCACATGTTTTTCCAAGAATTGCCAGGCTTCTTTTTCACTAATTTGTTTAAAGTAATAGTTTGCCAGCTATTTGGTTTATAAATCCAGCCAATGTGAAATTGACATGAGTAAACTTCTCAATAGATAGAAGGAAGTCCTATTCATGTTTGCTCAATCAGTAGATCAACAAGGACAGGTTGCCTTATTGGGCCAACACCCTCTTAATAACAAATATAATGCTTGAAAATAGTTTTCACTAATAATACTGAGTAGTCCTGCCCAAGGAGACTCCTGGTTTAGAAAAGTATTGTTTCTAATAGGGAGACAGTCATGTTGGGAATATCTTAAAAGCTTTGCTATAACCTAGAATTTATTATGAAATTGTGAAAACTAGTGTTTTATATGGCATGTGAGCAATTTGCACAGTGACTTTGAACACCTTCCTAACCACTCAACATTGTTTAATGATGAGAATTGTTGATTAAGTAACTCATATACATTTTGGTGGTATCTGAAAATTTGGATGCAGAGATATGAGTTCTATTTTGATTGGACTAGATGTTTAAGAAATAGATTTTTAAATTGCATGCAAGTGAAAAAGGAAAGCACTTGTAATGAAAATGCTGGTTGTAGATCATTCTAAAGGCCATTTGGGGTAACAAAACAAGGTGACAAGTGCCAAGAAAGTAGTTAGTAATGGATTCTTAAAGCCAGTGTCTTAATGTAGTAGTTATTTTGAATTATCGTTAAAATGATTTATTGACCCTGTTGTTCTACTTTGACATTCACTTTCAAAGGCATACAAGTTACACTGATAATATTTGAATAGTGGAATTCTTATGCAGCAATTAAGAGGATGCATTTTGGAGTCAGGCAAACCTGAGTTAAAATTCAGGCTCCACTACGGAATAGTTTTTTGACCTTTGGAAAGTTACCCACCTATCTAAAGAATATCAGCCTTATAAGGCTGTTGAGAAGATTGAATGAATTTTTTTTGTAAAGAGCTTAATAGCATCTGGCACAGAGTAAATGCTCAGGTTGTTCTTATACAGGATAGGGTAAATAATACGATAATTATTTTGTGAACTCACAATTGTAAACTTACTTTTGCCGCACCTTGTATTATATTTCAATCTCTTTTAGAATCCTTTTAATAATAATACTAGAGGCCCCATGCATGGATTCATGCACACCGAGTAGGGTTCCTCACCTGATCTATGGGGATCAGGCCAAAACTGGCAGTCTTATATTCCCTGAGGGGTCCCAGAGTGCAAAAAGGCACTCTGCAAAGTTGCTGTCACTCTGCAGCTCCTGCGTTGAGTGTCTGCTCCTTATGGGTGTCATAGCTACTGGCTGGTCAGCCAGTCACTTAGGCTTATATATCTATAGATTGATATAATCGGTTCAGATTTGAGCCCTAGCTTAACCCTGTAATTGTAGGCAAGTCATTTATACTCTGAGCCTTAATTTTCTCATCCATGGAATGGCATCAGTAATGCGTATGTTGTCAGATGTGAGGATTAGAGATAACAGATCAAGTGCCAAACTCTATGTTTGGAACAAAATAGGTATTCAACAAATGCTAATTATTATATTGCTATAAAGTTAATATCAAAGCACATCTTAAGGCTTTTTATATATTCTTTCTTATCTTTTTTGCTTTTAGTTATAATTTTTTAAGAAATTGGATGTACCTATTCAAGATGATGCAATGTAAGAAAAGTTTACAAAGTTATATGAAACTTGATCATTAAGAGTACATTTGGTGCCCAGCTGGCGTGGCTCAGTGGTTGAGCATCGACCTATGAACCAGGAGGTCACAGTTCTATTCCTGGTCAAGGTACATGCTCTGGTGACTGGCTCAACCCCTACTAGGGTGTGTGCAGAAGGCAGCCAATCAGTGATTCTCTCTCATCATTGGTGTTTCTCTCTCTCTTTCCTTTTTCCTCTCCTGCTTCCTTTCTGAAATTAATAAAAAAGTAGTACATTTAGTAAACAAAAAGAATATGAATCTGAAGTGATGAATTATATTAGTAGAGAAGAATGTGTTGCATAGGGCCCAGTGTTGGGTGCTTGTCAGGGATTAGTCTCTTAGGAAGAAGTATGAAGGGTGTGTCACAATCAACCTCCTCACTTACTTCACTGAGGAAGTGGATGTCATGGGCTTCTGATCCTGTGTGGGGTGGCCAGCTGGCCAGTCATAGAATAGTTGCTGGAGGTGGCAGAGCACTGGCACTGAGGAAGGCCAGGCTGGCTCGCAGGCACCTGTGATGTTGTGCTGTTGAGGCCCCCTGTGGAGGCTGCCTTCCTAGGTAGACTTTTGTCCACACATGCTGTATCTTGCTTCATATTTGCACAGTAAGGTGCTTGATATGATCCATTTGTCCCCCCATCCTTCCCTTCTTTCTACCTATCCTCTAGGCACTACTAGGTATAGCAGTAAACAAAACAGGTAAAAATCCTTGCCTCAAAGAGCTTATATTTTAGAGATTCAAAGCATTTTCAAATGTATTGGCTTTTTATAAGTATATGCATTTTGAATTTTTTAAAGTATTTTTATTTGATAGATCAGGAAATGTAGATATTTTAAAATTAAATGCCCTACCCAGGATAATATTGCTATGAATAGAACTCATTATTTTTCATTCTTAATTTAGTACCATTTCTTCTATGATACTCTGCTGTCTATTTTTAATATGTGTTCCATCTTAAAAATACTTTTTTACACTGTTGTTTCCCCCCAACCTCTACCCCTTAATACATCAGTCAGAGGTAGCCAAGGGAATTGGAAAGAATATTAAATGAGTTCAGTGGGCCGGTTGTAACCTTTCAGAACATTTCCATTGCTTTTTGGGTGAGGTTTGAAATCCAAAATGTAGGCTACAATGCCTGGTATCATCTGACTGACACTTTTTGAGTTTTATCTTGGAATGAAGATATGCTCTTCCTCTTACTACATTTTGGTCTTCTGAACATTTTGGTCTTCTTCCAAAGAAGAAGCAACATTGTGTTCTTTCCATCTTTAGGCCTTTGCATATTTTGTTCCCTCTGCTTGGAATGATCCTCTATTCCAACTTCCTGTCCCTCCACCTCCACCTTCATCAAGCTTCACTCAACTCACAGATTTCAGCTTCAGTGCTTCTTGTGAAGAGAGGCCTCCCCTCCTCCCCCGCCCCCAGCCAAGATCAGGTTCCTGTGCCATATGCAATTTCTTATAGCACTTCGTGTTTTTCCTTCATAGCATGCCTATCCCAATTCATGGATCTGTTTATTGCCTTCCTCCCTTCTTAGAAAGGTTAGAAGATAGGCTTCATGGGGGCAGGAACCCTGGTTATCTCAATCTCACTGCTGTTTCCCCAGCTAGCACTTAGCCTTATATTAGATTTTATTAAAATGAAAATATGTGAATAAATGAAGAAATGAACAATTTAGCAGTACAGAACCAGGAGCGCAAGAGGAAATTTAAATGCTATGGTTTGTTTTATTTTACTTCCTTCCAGAATATAATTCCCTCCAGAAAGTCTGTTTATGAAATGGTGTAGGTTTGTCATGTTTTACTAATGTTTAACTAATGAATGGAAAAGCAACAGACAAGATTTGGAAAATTAGTAAAATTGCTGCAAAAAGTGACAAACAAGGAAAACAAAACCCAATACAGAATCCGGGGGTAAAGAGAATAAACCAAATTACTTGTTTTTGTATCTCTTTTCCACCAAATTGTGAGCAGTTTGAAGTCAAGTACCAGAATTTGTGTTTATATCCTCAGAGAGAGCATTAAACCTGGCTCATAGTAGCTGCTGAGTAAATATGAAATGAATGAATGATATACCTCTTACCTTTGAAGCTGACTTCTTAAAGCAGATATTAGAAATAGGAATAGTGTGATTCCTGGAAAGGATACTGGATTTAAGATCAGAGATACTTAGGTTTAAAACAGGATTGAAAATGAGAATAATGATGCCTTTCAAGTGGGTAGTACATAGGTGTATAGAAAGTGTTTAGCAAATGTCAGGGACATGTATAGGTCTTCAGGAGATTTTTGCTCCCTTTTCTGATTCTCTCCCTTTAGTCTATTCCTAGAAAGACTTTTAAGGAATATGATCCATAATTGTTAGGGAAAGAGAACCCCAGAGCAGAATCATGGCAATGGAGTTATAACATGAATCAATATACTAGTATAGCACTTACGTTTATCAAAGCAACCTTAATGCTGGGATGCTAAACCATAGTGCAGTACATTGTGTAGGAATTTGGGAACTATATTCTTATAATTCTTGTCTGTGGTCAGTCTGTTACTAAAAAAGAGAGAACAAGCTGATTTTAAAGTTCTTATGTGCAAAACTTTCTGTTTTGGCTGCCATCATTTATTTTTTCCCCAACTTTACTATAAGTATCATCTAACCCCACCTCTTCCTCAATTATTTCTACTAGTTTTGTTCTGTTCTTCACAGTAAATTCTCTCTTTTATTTCCATGAATGCAGATTCAAATAGTATGCTAGGTAATAGAGGGTATGTTAAATTTTTTGAAAGATCCACTGATTTCCTTGAGTTCCACACATTTCTTTTAGGATGTGAGTAGGTAGGCCAGTAATTCTCTAGTCCCCCAGCTGTCAACCCTCATTTAATTGTGATACAGAGGACAGAGAACTGTGGCCAGATTTTTTTTTTCCTTTGAGAATAAATATTTTCAGAATATAGCATGACAGACTTAGCATCAACCAATAGGATCTACATGAGCCTTCTGCCAGGTTTATTATGGTTTAAAAGCTAGAAGTCATTTTATAGCCACATCAGTTTAGTTCTCTTGTATAGCACCTATTTTTGGGTGCAAAATATGTAAGTCACAGGAGATAGATATAAAGATAATTAATTCCTAAAGGAACTTGAGTCCCATAAGGGAGATGGACACATGAACAAACATGCTACTGTGTGACAGGGGCAGTAAAGGCACATATACTAGCAACAAAGGAGGCAGTGATGACAGGTTTGGGACAGGTGAGGGTAGTGGCATATACTGAAGAATAAGTTAGAGTTTGCAGTATTCACAGAGTTGAAGAGGGTATTGTAAGGAGAGGAATCAGTACATGGAGAGACAGGAAGACATGAACTATCTCATGACATGTATAAGGAACTCCGAGTAATTAGATCTGGTTAGGCTAGAGGCCTGTGCATGGGTAGGGTCCCTAGGCCTGGCCAGTGATCAGGGACAATTGGGGCCTTCCTTCCCCTGGCTGCTGGCCGCTGGCTGCTGGCCAGGGTCTTTCTTTGCTCCATGCTACCCCCTGCATTCCACACTGCCCCCTGGCGGTCAGCATACATCATAGTGAGTGGTTGAAATCCCAGTTGGTCGAACTCCCCAGGGGACAATTTGCATATTAAGCCTCTTATTATATAGGATTGTTAAGTACAAAGGCTGTTATGATGTCTGTCAAGGCCAAGGTAGGTTATGGAATCTCTTTCTTTGGGATCTTAAGAATCATAAAAAGGATGATTAGTATGGTTTGGGTAGTATTTTTCCCAGAGGTAGAGACATATACTCTATGTATCACATAGAAGTCAATGATTGTTATGTAACATTGAAATTGTATTAATTAATTTAAAAGGAGACTCAAACTTTGCGCTTTTCTGTATTTGCTATTCTGGTATATATAGCTTTCAAGTCACCTGACAACGGCAGTATTTTGTATGGGACTCTGCTCCCTCTTGGTGAAACAAATGCCTTCATAAAATGCAGTATAAATGCAGAGTCACCCTTTTCCTGTGGAGGGATGGTTTCTTTTGCAGCAGAGGAGTTCCTTAGGAATCAGAGTAAGAGTCAGAGAAAAATGGAAGGTGGCCTCTCCTTTGGCTACCTGGGAGTAAAATGGAACCTTGGACATTGTATAACTTTTTTTAAAAAAAATATATTTTATTGATTTTTTACAGAGAGGAAGGAAGAGAGATAGAAAGTCAGAGAAACATTGATGAGAGAGAGACATCGATCAGCCATCTCCTGTACGCCCCACAGTGGAGATGTGCCCGCAAGCAAGGTACATGCCCCCAACCGGAATCGAACCTGGGACTTTTCAGTCCGCAAGCCGACACTCTATCCACTGAACCAAATCCGTCTCGGCCATTGTATAACTTTAAATCATCTATGTGGCTTGGTTCACGGCCTTCCCAGGTTGAGGAACTGGGTAGTCAGTTTATAGTTCTAAGAACTGGAGCAGGACTGCTGTGCTTGCAGATGCATACTTTTTATGGAATAGGGTCTGTTGTTTGGGGAATTTAGGCAGCTGGAACCTGCTGTATTAGCAATTTGGACTAAGGAAGAATTTCTGAGTGAGAAAATGAAGCTCATTATGTAATTTCATTTGGGCATTTAGGAGACTGAGAGGGGAGGGGATGAGAGCATTATGAAGGCAAGCAGGAAAGTTTCATAAACAGCTCCCTCTCTATTCATTTTTACTGTAAGAGCTAGATTTAAATAGGGTGATCATGTGGCCCATTTTGAAAAGGGCAATCATGTTCTGCTATTTCTTAGCTGTTCTGTCGGTTGGAGCAAAACAACAGCACTGCTCATTTTTTGCAGGGTTGGAGGAAAAACAAAGGGTTGGCAGAAGAAGCGGGTGGGAAGCTGTAGGACAGTTGAAGAAGTCAAAAGTGTAGGACTGTGGGGACAAGACCTGAAGGAGCCCCGCTTGGCCTCAGGGATGGGGACTGGAACTCTGCCTTTCTGAAGCCTGTTGACAACCTCATTCTAATTTAGTCTTTTGTGGAATCTTCCACTAGCTGCAATTGCCAACTTCAGTCTTCCTAGAGAATAGAACCTGCTGACTCTGTTATGAAGTCTACCCTGAAGGGCTGGCAGAGCAGTCCCGTTCTAAGAACTAGGATAACCCCAGCATGAAGTAAAAATCCTCTCCTCCTTCAAGAAAACACTGGGTTCCTCACATCTGCCTCACCCACCCTCATTCCCATGTCCCTGTAAAAGAAAACACTAGCCCTCAGCAAAACTAAAACTGACGTCACTTAACCTTTGGTTATTCTTTTTTGTCCATAAAGCGTCAACCTCCTGTTTAATCTTTATAAACAACAGAAATCTTTCTTTCTTTCCAGAAAATCACAAAAGATAAACAGGGACCTGATTCAAACAGAATAAAATTATTAGTAAGTCAGAGTCTGGCTTTAAAAAAAAAAAGGAAAACAAAAAGTAAAAGGAAAGGAAAAAAGTGTCCTCTTACTGGCTATAAAATGTGTCTGAAGGGGAAATTATTTAGGTTACTGGTAGTTTCTGTATCATACTAACTTACATTAGTAAAGTGTGATTTGAAAGGATATAGGGAATTTGGGAACAGAGACTTTTATAGTTTTTGGTTTTCCCCTGCTTCTGACAGCAGAATACATAGGTATTTGACTGTAGATATACTTGAACTGAGCTATTCTGAATGTCTTGGACAATAGGACATAGAAGCAAATGTGTTGCCATGGGATAGGCAGGTATCCCGATAAAGAACTGAGCTGGCCCTACATATTTTCTTTTCATGTCTTTCCTACACTCAAATGTGAAGACTTTGAGCAGGGGTAATATAACCTTGTCTGCTTTAAAAATATGTACTCTGCTCATTGCCAACACATATTTGAGGTTGGTACCCACTAACCTTAACAGGACATGTATATTAAAGTATATAACATATATTATTTAAAATATAATACAATGTATTATTTAGGTTTTATAAATTATCCTATTTTGGGGATATGCCACTGGGTTAAATTTGTCTGAACTACTGAGATTTAGATTATCTGGATTTTATTGGCAGTGAGGATTTATTTTCAAAAGTTATTAAGATTAAATATGAAAACAATTTAGAAAAGATTAAATATCAATATCACATAAATCTTTCTAGGAAAATATAATTGAAAGCATCAAGGCTCTCTCCTACAATTGGTGGTTTCTATTATCTTGGTTCTCAAAGCTCTGACAATGTGATTCAATTTAAAAAGATAAATAAAAATAAAACTTGTAGTTTTGAAATGGAGAAGGGGAAAGACCCTGGAAATTGTCTTCTGTTTTTAAAATAGTCATTCTCATCTGAAAAATAGGAAAAAACCAGAAAATTATTTTTCATTTATTAAGAAACCAAGCTTGTACTTTTGAGCTAATATAAAGACCAGCCAATATATTATAGATAAACATTAATAATCATTGTGAAGGCTACTAATTGCAATTATCTTGATTTATTATAAATATGCCTTCAATTTCCTTCTTTATTACCAATCATTTTCCTTAGCGATAAAAAGGCCTTCATTAAAACATTTAAAACATTTATTTTGAAGCATCTACCTTTATAGCATACTTTTTGTTTTTTATTTTAGTATACAAATTATAAATAAAAACTTTACTGAGGGAGTTTGGCCAAATATACAAAAGTATATAGAAGGGAAAGTATAACTAAAACTGCACAAATTTTTACAACAGAGTATATGGTATTTAGATTCAGAGTTTCAAATAGTAGTAACTTCATCTGCTTAGTAATGATTTAAAAAAAAAAAATCTGCCGAGGCAGACCAGGCACTTAATTAGATATTTAACTTCAAAAAGCTGAATTAGATAATAAAGTAGGAAAATTAGAATAATTTTTAAAAAATCAACATCTAAATATTTCTTGTTTTCTTTAACATTTCAGTTAAATTTGGAGCAATCCCAGAAATGAGATACCCGTTAGCTATGTGAAAGGAATTCTGAAGATTAAAGCTATACACATTTTTCTATGGCATGAAGACTCTTTTTTCAAAAAATAATTTTTAGGAGGATTTTTAAATCTTCCCTAATGTATGACTTACCAAAGGTTTTATTTTTAATAAAAGTTTTTATAAGAAGCTTTCTGATTCAATTCATTTTTGTTTGTAGATTGTTTGATTGTTACTGTGAGTAATACATGAAAATAAGGTTAGAATGAAATATATTTTATGAAACCATATTCTTAAATTAACATCAATATCTACCTAGAAAATATAGAAATCACATTTGATTATTAATAATCATTTTGAAATTCTCTGATCACTTTTTAAAAAGCCAACCAATAATATTGTGTGGCTAGTTATTCTTATAGCAGTTTAGTTATTTTTGTGTAAGTATATAGTTTTTTCCTAACAGAAATAAATCTACTTGTGATATCAAAAAAAGTATATGCATTTGATAATTTTGTTGTATGAAATATTTAATACCTGTTAAAAGCTGACTTTCGGTTTTAAAATAGCTCTGTAGTTTGGTGAGTCCTGCAGTTTCTGGCTTTCTCCATGGCCTGCCAGCCAGATAATTTTTGAAGCATTTTTCTTTGCTTTCTTATAAACACTTAAAATTTTTACTTGCTTTGCCATAAGTCCAACCATTAAGTTAGAAAGCTCTGAAGTTATTATGAAATTGCCCTTTGTTTTTCTCATATATCAAGGAGGAATGATTGATTTTGTGTATCCCTGAGTTGTTAAAACAGAAATACTTAGGGCTGCTATTCTCATGGAGCTGTATGTATACTTGCTTTATTACAGATGAAATGATTTGTCTTATTGTCTTACTTTAAAATGAGTTTGTTGCTTTCATGCTTAAGCAACATATTTATATTATGCTTAGGCAAAGATATTTAATTTTATTTTTGTTGAGAATATACATCTCGTACTCACAAATTTGGGATAAATATAGAATCCTTTTTGGACTGCAGGTTATTGTCTGATTTACTAGAAAGCATGACATGTAAAATAGTGGCTAAGGATTATGGAGTCCTGCCTTAAAAGTTATCAAGAAAAAACATTAAAATAATCAAGGAAGGTATGACTGCCGTCAAAACTTTATTTCTTCTATGAAAGCCTGATCTCTCATAGGAAGCTGTGGCTTTTAATCTCGGCTATCAAAAATGTTTAAATATGAAAGTAAAGATAATATGAATGTGTAATACATTCTGTACTAAAGGCCTACTGTTCTCAAGGTGTGTGCTTATTAATCTTGGTTTTATATTTACAAATTATATGGTATGTGATTAATTTGCAGATAGGGTCAATGGGGTTAAGAAAGAAGAGACTGGTAAAATATTACTCAGTTTTCTGCTTCTGTTTTTGACTCTGAAAATGCTATTAGATAGTTTCACTCCTTTGTGTTCTCATAGCTGTGGTCAAGGTAAATAGGCTTAAAAATAAAACATATATTATTTTCTCCTTTGTAAAAATAAAAGGTCTGGAAAGTGCTCCTAGTTTCCAGAGCTCACCACTCCTATGCTCCACCTTTTTACTTTCCCTGCCAACTGATTTGCAAGTCAATGTTATGGAAAGTTCTGTATTGTAATGCAACAAACTTCAGCTTTGGGTCCTTGCGGTGATCTGTAACCCAAAGGCGCTATTCAAACCACATCGGAAAGAAAAATCTTTTTAAAACTTTGCCTTCACGTTAGCCCAAAATGTAGCATCTGGCGGTGCTGGGTAATTCAATCTATTTTAATGCAAAGATTTTCCAAGAAGGCAGGAAACAGTCAAGGGGAAAGCTTTCGGGCATCTGCTGTTTCGTTTCCAGATCCCTTGTGTTAATTTAATGTTTCTAGGGAACTGGGTTCTTTCTATTTTCTCAGAATCCCTTCTCTAGGAACTGGTGAGTGCGGTGGCGCTGTTCGAACAGCAGATAAGCACCGAGCTTGGCTCCGGGCGCTTGGCGGTCCTGTGCAGCCTGGTCGGCGAGGCCGCGAGTCACCCTGCCGCCCCCATGGCAGTCTCCTTCTCCCCGGCACATTACGCAAAGGCGGCGCGAGTGACAGAGGTCTACTTGAAAGACGTGTTTATTTGCATTTGCCCAATTTGGCTTTAGTGGAAGGTAAATAGGAAGTGATTGGCTCATTCTCACTCCACCAAAACCAGTGAAATTCAGCCAATCTCAAGGAAACAAACCAACCAAACGCGAACCTGAGTGAAATGTGAACCTTGCATAAACACTTGCATTTGTCTTTAGGAAAGAGAATACAGGGCAAACTGGCGTTCCTTTCAATAGCCTGCCGCCCATCTTCTGTAAATGAACAATCACAGGTTGCCGGGAAATTTATTGTTACTGTGATGAGCGAGTTCCCCGGATTGATTTTGTTTGGAAGGGGCAGTTGGTGCTAGTAGAGTCCGGTGTCTGTGCCACTCAAGAACATTAACAAGTTGTGTTCCGAGTCCCTTCTCACGGCAGGTTCGCCAGGTCTTTCTTCCGTTCTCATCTACCTCAGAACCAGAAGGGTACACTCAGACTTTACTTTTGAAAAGGAATTCTGCAGAACCAAAAACAAGTCTGTTCTTTAAAATAGTTTTGTTTTGTATATTCTGTATGTATTATTCCTGTTTAGAAACTTGGACTGCTAATAATTTATATTGCTGTGAAAATTGCTCTGCTTACCTAATGTTAAAGTTTAATGAGTCCACCTGGCATGGAGAATAATAGTAATTTAGTGAGTACTCTGATAATGCCAGTGTTTTTGTAGCAGCCAGTATAACTGTTACTGAGTAGATCACATTTTGGAGTTGGAATATAGTGTGGAGGTCATTTAGGCCAATTTTTCTTGGAATTGTAAGAATCTCTTTTATAACATTTCTGGCTGCTTTTCTTTTTTTTTTTTTAATCCTCACCCAAAGATATGCCTTTTTATTGAGAGAAAGAAGGGAGCAATTAGAGATAGAGAAACATTGATGTGAGAAACATTGTTTGCACCCTGACTAAGAATCGAATCCTCTACCTTTTTGTATACCAGATGCTTCAATCAACTGAGCCGCACCTGCCAGGGCTTGACTGCTTTATAAGACACTCCATTGCATTGCTGGAGAACTTTAATTATTAGAATGTTATTCCTTATATTAAGTTGAATTTTCTGTTCTTGTCCCCCTTGGTTCTTGCTCTTTCTTAAATAATACAAATATAATACTATTATTTACAAATATTTTTAATTGAGTTTATTGGGATGACATTGGTTAATAAAATTATACAGGTTTTAGGTATACAATTCTATAATACATCATCTGTAGATTGTATTGTGTGTTTACCACCCCAAGTTAAATTTATTCTTATTCATATATTTTAGTGATTGTGGTATATACTTGAAGATCATGATAAAATAAGAGATTAGATTCATAGTAATGATAACCATATTTTAGGTTCCAAGTTCTTGCTTTATCTCTTATGAACCTCCCTTGGAATTGCTTCAAAACAATGAGAAAATTTCCCATTTCAAGGTAGTATTTGAGATTAAACAGTAAAATGTTATATTGGCAACATTTTTTATTTTAAAAATCCCTTCAATGATTTCACACTTCTATTCTAATTGTGTGTTCTATGTAATGTTCTGTGTTTTAGCTGAATTCATGAAATTAAGATAAGTAAGTTTAATAGAATCAGAAATGCTAGTTTTTGTGGTTTTATTTATTTACTAGAGGCCCAATGCACGAATGGGCTTTCCTTCCCCTGGCTGTCAAAACTGCCTTCACTACAGCTAGAGCCGCCTTTCTGCCTTCCCACTCTGCCCAGAGGCCCAGAGCTGCTGGGGTGGAGTGGAACGCCTGTGTCATCGCCAAGATGCAAGTATCCTGCCCCGACACCTCGGCGCCTGCACATGCAAATCAACCAGCCATCTTTGTTGTGGTAATTTGCATACCCACTCTTTTTTTTCTTTTTATTAATTTTTATTAATTTTTTATACATATCTCCCCATTGCCCCCCCCCTCCCTCCCAGGCATACCCCAACTCCCCAGTGTCTGTGATCATTGGTTATGCTTATATGCATGCATACAAGTCCTTTGATTGATCACTTATCTACCTCACCTAACTTTAATCTTTCTGCCGTAATTTCACAGTCTGTTTGATGCTTTATGATTTTTGTCCCCCTGAGAATTATCAGTCTACTCCCTTTCTGTGCTCCTGATTCTATTATATGCACCAGTTTATTCTGTTGATCAAATTTTTAATTCACTTAATTTTTAGATCCACTTGTTGATAGATATGTATTTGTTGTTCATAATTTTTTGGCTTTTACCTTTTTCTTCTTCCTCTTCTAAAAGAGTACCTTTCAGCATTTCATATAATACTGGTTTGGAGTTGATGAACTCCTTTAGCTTTTTCTTCTCTGTGAAGGTCTTTATCTGCCCTTCAATTCTGAATGATAGCTTTGCTGGATAGATTATTCTTGGTTGTAGGTTCTTGCTACTCATCACGTTGAATATTTCTTGCCACTCCCGCGGCACAATCAGCAATCTGTCCTGTGCATAGTGCCGTGCGCGCTGCCAGGCCCCCGATCCTTTGCGACTCCCCCAAATTTCCGTGCACTTCTCTTTCCCCACAGTCCAAACTCCCCTCATATGAGTCTCGGCCGGATCTGGGGCCCAGTGTCGTAAGATAAGGGGCTCAATGTCTTTGAGAGTCTCCGTTTCCCTCCTGCCAGAGAAAACCAGTCAGGTACTCCGGCACCTGCTCCCTCCACGCGCGCGTCTCCGTACCTCAGCTTTTTGCAGCTCCTCTGGGTCTCTGTGAGCCCCTCTCTTTCCTTTTAGCTGTAGAACTTCCACTCAGCCAGCTTTCCTGTGGTTCTGGATGATGTCCGTTCTGTCTTTTAGTTGTAGTTTTGAAATTGTTGTGCGAGGCAGCAGTGTAGGTGTCTACCTATGCCGCCATCTTGGATTCTCCCTCTGCATACTCACTCTTGATTGGCTGGTGGGTGTCGTGAAGTTACGATCAATTTGCATCTTTCTCTTTTATTAGTGTAGATTTATTTTTTATTTTATTTTTTTACTTTTTTATTGTTTAAAGTATTACATATAGTAGTACATATATCTCTTCCCCCTCCTCCCATTGACCTTTTCCGTGCCTCTCCTAGACCTTGTTTTATGCCCTCATCCCACCTTCCCCCAGTGTCTTGTGTCCATTGGTTGTGCTTATATGCATGCTTACAAATCTTTTGATTGATTTCTTTCCCCCTCCCCAACACTCCCCAGCCTTTCTGCTGTAATTTGACAGTCTGTTTGGTGATTTACTGCCTCTGTATCTATCTTTTTGTTCATCAGGTTAGAATGTTCTTTATGTTTCATAAATCAGTGAGATCATGTGGTATTTTTCTTTCATTGACTGGCTTATTTCACTTAACATAATGCTCTCCAGGTCCATCCATGCTGCTGCAAGTGTAAGAATTCCTTCTTTTTTATAGCAGGATAGTGTTCCATTGTGTAGATGTACCATAGTTTTCTGATCCAGTTATCTGCTGATGAGCACCTAGGCTGTTTCCAAATCTTATTTCATTTAGCATAATGCTCTCCAGTTCCATCCATGTAGTTGCAAATGGTAGGAATTCCTTCTTTTTTGATGTAGCGTAGTATTCCATTGTGTAGATGTACCACAGTTTTTTAATCCACTCATCTCCTGATGGGCACCTAGCTGTTTCAAATCTTAGCTATGGTGAATTGTGCTGCTATGAACATAGGGAGGCATATATCCTTTCTGAATGGTGTTTCTAGTTTCTTGGGATATATTCCTAGGAGTGGGATTGCTGAGTCAAATGGGAGTTCCATTTTTATTTTTTTGAGGAAACTCCATACTGTTCTCCATAGAGGCTGCACCACTCTGCATGAGTATTCCTTTTCCTCCACGTCCTTGCCAACACTTGTCATTTGTTGATTTGTTGATGGTTGCCATTCTGACAGGTGTGAGATGGTATCACATTGTCATTTTGATTTGCATCTCTTGGATAATTAGTGACTTTGAACATGTTTTTTTAAAAAAATATGTTTTATTTATTTTTTACAGAGAGGAAGGGAGAGGAATAGAGAGCTAGAAACATCGATGAGAGAGAGACATTGGTCAACCACCTCCTGCATGCCCCCTACTGGGGATGGGCCTGCAAATAAGATACATGCCCTTGACCAGAATTTAACTTGGGACCCTTCAGTCCTCAGGCCGATGCTCTATCCACTGAGCCAAACCGGCTTCGGCTGAGCATGTTTTCATATGTCTCTTGGCCTTCCTTCTGTCTTCTTTCAAAAAGATTCTAGTTAGGTCCATTGCCCATTTTTATTTTGGAACATTTATCTTCCTTTTATTAAGCTGTATAAGTTGCCTGTAGATGTTGGAGATTAAACTTTTATCAGTGATAACATTTGCAAATACATTCTCCCATACAGTGGGCTTTCTTATTGTTTTGTTGATGGTTTCTTTAGCTGTGCAAAAGTTTTTTTTATCTTGATGTAGTCCCATTTGTTTATTTTCTCTTTAACTTCTATTGCTCTAGGAGTGGTATCAGTGAAGAAATTGCTTTGGCATATGTCTGAGATTTTGCTGCCTGTGGATTCCTCTAGTATTATTATTGTTTTCCATTTTATGTTTAAGTTCTTGATCCATTTTGAGATTATTTTTGTGTATGGTGTAAATTGGTGATCTAGTTTCATTTTTTTTGCATGTATCTGTCCAATTTTCCCAACACCATTTATTGAAGAGACTGTCCTGACTCCTTTGTATGTTCATGCCTCCTTTGTCAAATATTAATTGAGCATAGTGGTTTGGGTCGATATCTGGATTCTCTATTCTATTCCATTGGTCTATGTGTCTGATTTTGTGCCAGTACCAGGCAGTTTTGAGAACAGTGGCCTTGTAATACAGCTTGAAATCTAGTATTGAGATTCCACCTACTTTGTTCTTCTTTCTCAGGATCGCTGTGGCTATTCGGGTTCTTTTTTTATTCCAGATGAATCTTTGAAGAGTTCTTTCCAGGTCTGTGAAATATGCTCTTGGTATTTTAATGGGGAGTGCATTGAATCTATAGATTGCTTTGGGTAGTATGAACATTTTAATGATGTTGATTCTCCCAATCCATGAGCATGGTATGTTCTTCCATCTGTTTACATCTTCCTTTCTTTTTTCAGTGTCCTGTAGTTTTCTGCATATAGGTATTTTACCTTCTTTGTTAAGTTTATTCCTAGGTATCTTAATTTTTTTTGGTGTGATGGTAAATGGGATTGCTTTTTTAGTCTCTCTTTCCGTAAGTTCACTATTGGTGAATAGAAATGCTATAGATTTCTTGGCATTAATTTTGTATCCTGCTACATTACCAAATTCATTTATTAAGTCTAATAGTTTTTTGATGGTATCTTTTGAGTTTTTATGTATAATATCATGTCATCTGCAAATAAGGACAGCTTTACTTTTTTTTTTTCCAATTTGAATGCCTTTTATTTCTTCTTCTTGTCTAATTGCAATGGCTAATGTCGAACAGTGGTGGTGAGAGTGGGCATCCCTGTCATTTCTGTTAGTGTAGATTTATTTATTTATTTATTTTGCTTTACCTCTGTAATAGTTTTCTGTTGCTGCTATAACAAATTACCACAAAATTAGTGGCTTACAACAACATTTATGTATCATCTCACCATTTCTGTGGTCAGAAGTTTGGGCACAATCTGGCTGTTCTATGTTTTCTGCTCAGAGACTCATAAGGTTGATGTCCAGGTATCACTAGGCCTAGGTTCTTATCTGGAGGTCCTGGGGAGAGAATTTACTTCTAAACTAATTGGCAGAATTCAGTTCTATGTGGTTGTAGGACTGAGGCCCTGCTTCTGTGCTTCTTGTCAGCCAGGGGTCTTTCTCAGCTCTGTATTCTTTAACTCATGGCCCTCTACCATCTGCAAAGCCTCTAATGGTGTGTGTGGACCCTCATGCTTCAAATATCCTACTTTCTCTTTCTCCTTTATTCTGCTGTTTTTAAAGTACTCATGTAGCCCATTTGGTGTGGTTGAATGTTGACCTATGAACCAGGAGGTCACAGTTTGATTTCCAGTCAGGGCACATACCTGGGTAGCAGGCTCAATCTCTAGTGGTGGGGTGTGCAGGAGGCAGCATGTTTATATTTCTCTCTTGTCATTAATGTTTATATATCTCTCCCTCTCCTTTTTTCTCTAAAATACTGTATGTATGTATATATATTTTAAATAAATATTTTACCTTATGCCCATCTGGACAATCAAGGATAATCTCTTTGAAGTTATCATTTTAAAGAGATTTGAAACATCTTAATTCTCAAACCTTTGCAAGGTAAAATTAAAACTAAAAAGGCCAGTTAACATCAAATATTACTTATAAGGAATTTTTTAGAGGTTTAATAAAACAACAAACACTCATCTATAAATTGTTTTATTTAAAAACTCAAACCTCTACATTACAAAAACTTCCATAATCTTGTTTTGGCATCATAATAGGATAGCACCAGAAGCAGTCATTTTATACCATACTAGAAGCCTGGTGCATGAAATTTGTGCACTGGGGGGTGGGGGTGGGGGGAGGGGGGATGGAATCCCTCAGCCCAGCCTGCACCCTCTTCAATCTGGGACCCCTTGGGACTTCTGACTCCTAACCCCTCATCTGTCTGCCTGCCTACCTACCTACCTGATTGCCCCTAACCACTTCTGCCTGCCAGCCTGATCACCCCCTCCCTATCACTTCCCTGCTAGCCTGATTAATACCTACTGCTCCCCTGCTGGCCTGATTTCGCCTAACTGACCTCTGCTGCTGGCCTATTCACCCCAATTGTCCTTCCCTGCAAGCATGGTTGCTCCAAACTGCCCTCCCCTGCCAGCCTGATCTTGCCCTCAATGGCCCTCCCTGGCCAGCCTATTCTTGCCCCTAACTACTGTTTCCTGCTGGCCTGATGACCCCCAATTGCCCTCCTTTGCTGGCCAATTTGGTTCTGATTGGTTAGTTTCTATGCCAGTCAGTGTCAAAAGCTCCACCTCCTAGGCAGCCATTGACTCCTGATAGTTCACCCAGATTTGGTTCTGATTGGTCAGTTTCTACGCCAGTCAGAGTCAAAAGCTCCGCCTCCTAGGCAGACATTGGCTCCTCACAGTTGACCCAGATTTGGTTTCTATGACAGTCAGCATCTTGGGGCCTTCTCAGAAAGGCAGGATTGATCAACGACCCTGGTGGAGGCCTGGAGAGAAATGAAGGCGTGGCTGCTGACCAGGCCCAGAGCTAAAGAGAGAGGCAAGTGCTGATCAATAGATCAGATTCTGCTTCTCTCTTCAGGCCTCTCTCTGGGCCTGATTCGCAGCCCCCTCAGCAGTCAATGCTGGGTCACCAAGGCAACCCAGAGCTGACTTCAGGACTGACTTCCAGTTGGTCGAGCCTCCTGGTCATTGCAGACCCAGGGTTTTTATATATTAAGATTATAAACACTACTAACAATTGCATTTTAAAAATAGTGGTGTTCCTCTGCAGTCCCATTTTAGCCTTGTAGAGTTTGTGATATGTTCAAATTAAATTCTATTGGAGTCTAATTTTGGATAAGAGATCAGGTCCCCTGACTTAGCTGCCACTACTCATACCTAAAATGTCCTTGAATATGCAACTTCCTCATTGTAGGGCACATGTAAATCCCCTCCTCACTTCTTGTAGAGCTTCATGGTTCTTATAGTTTGGAGCAGGTGGAGGGCAGGGTTACATTGTATATTCTAATTTACTATTTATAAATCTTGATTACTACTTGTTACTTAAATTCTATTTCTTTTCTTTCAGAAATGTTAACTAAGTAACTATTCAGAATATGGATTACACTTGAGAAAATTCTAGTGCTATGTAACTACAAAAAACAATCACCAGAATGTAGCAGTAAAACAGAAAGTGTTTGGCTTTCAGAGGAGTTTTATGAATACTCTTTGGGATTTCCCCATCTTTCAGTTACTCCAGTGTCTTCCAGTAACTCCAGCAAGTAGGAGGGCCTTGTGTGAGAAGTGGGGATGTCACAATCTCTGACTCAGATGTGGTGCTCTGAGGAAGTAACTACTAGAGAGAGATGTGGGGCAGGGGATAGACAGCACGTGTGCTGAGACTGGAAACTCAATCTCCTCAGCCCTCAGGGTAACATGATGGCCATATCTTTTTTTTTTTTAATATATTTTATTGATTTTTTTACAGAGAAGAAGAGAGAGGGATACAGAGTTAGAAACATCAATGAGAGAGAGACATCGATCAGCCGTCTCCTGCATGCCCCTACTGGGGAAGTGCCCACAACCAAAATACATGCCCCCAATCGGAATCGAACCTGGGACCTTTCAGTCCGCAGGCCGACGCTCTATCCACTGAGCCAAACCAGTCTTGGCTGATGGCCAAATCTTTTTTTTTTTTTAAATATTTTATTGACTTTTTACAAAGAGGAAAGGAGAGAGATAGAAAGTCAGAAACATCGATGAGAGAGAGACATCGATCAGCAGCCTCCTGCATGCCCCACAGTGGAGATGGGCCTGCAAGTAAGGTACATGCCCCCAACCGGAATCGAACCTGGGACCTTTCAGTCCGCAAGCCGACGCTCTATCCACTGAGCCAAACCGGTCTCGGCTGATGGCCAAATTTTAACCACATATCTTTGTGTGACTATAAGAAACAGAGCATAGCTAAGATGCTCATTTTGCTTTTCCTACTTTATGATTATTTTCATGTCAGAATTATGGTCATGGTATTCGGTATAGAAGGTTTTAATTATGGATCAGAATCCATGCATATTTTGACAACTGGAAGTAAATGGATCTATACCAGTATATTATTAAGTGTACAATTACTTATTTATTTATCCATACTCTACTTTATTACAAAAAGATTTTGTGAAAATTTACACATACATACACACACACCACCTCCATTACTACCATCCCCACATAAAAGAACTGAGGCAAAAAGAAAGTAATGTCAGGAGAAAAATAATAAGGCTGGTATGGGTAGGGTTAGTGTAAAGAACATCCTATATAGTAAAAGCCCAGTGACCATAATGGCATAACAACAAGAATGACTGCTCGACCAGTCGCCATGATGTGCATTGACCATCTTGCAGTCCCTCCCCCTGGCCTGTAGGTTCTGATTGCAGCATGGCACACAGGGAACTACCGGGAAATGGGTGGGTGGCAGCGGGGCGGGACTGGGGATTGGCAAGTGGGCAGAAGATGGCTCTGATTGCAGGCTAGACATAAGGACCCTACCCATGCACAATTTCATGTGCTGGGCCTCTAGTATAATATAAAATTTTATACAGTTCCTAGAACTCAGCTATACCTTTGGTTCTAGGTTTTCTAGCAGCCAAAAGAAAATGGGAGATAGATAATAGGCTACAAGATTCATCACATTTGTAAGATGATTGTAAAATAATTGGGATTTTCCCTTGAACTCATCTTGTATTGAAAAGGGCAGTTGATGCTTTCCTTCTGCTAGAAAGATTAACTTTGAATTGTAATAAAAGTAATAAAAACATAATTCTGGCAAAAAGATAAATGAATAGAATGACAGAATGGGAGCAATAATAGGATTTCTAGTGTTGCTTCTCTTTTCTTTGGTTCGTGTTCTAATATCCCAGCATTCTCCTCAGTGCACAGAGGGCACCAAGAAGATTGGCCATTCTTTTCAAAAGCTGAAGACTCCCCTAAAGAGTCTGTGGAATGGGAAGCAGAATCTGATCACTGCCCTCCCCCCTTTTTTTTTACAGAATGGAAAACTTCTACCACAAAGAATATTTCTTTATGTATATTTTTATGTAGTTTTCAATTGATGAATTGTGATGTTCCAAAAGTTCATTTATAAGTTGTTTGATTTTTGAAATCCTATCTAATAAAGAGGCATATGCTAATTGTCCCTCACACCATCGCAAAGATGGCAGTGCTGACAGCCAATAAGGAGAGAATATGATAATTGATTGCCATGCCCTCAAAGATGGCAGTGCCCACAGCCACAAGACGGTGGTGCAGAGTCCTCTCAGTCCCACCAGGGTGGCAGTCATGTGGCAAGCCTTGGATGGTGGCTGCCCAGGGCTGTCCAAGGCTCAGGTAACCAGGGTCTTGTTACTGGGCTGCCGGCAGCGGCAGCAGCAAAGGTGTGATGGGGTGTCACCTTCCCCTGATCACTGGGTTGCCTCCCAACCCTGAGGGCTCCCAGACTGTGAGAGGGAACAGGCGGGCTGAGGGACTTCCCTTCAGTGTATGAATTTTCATGCACCAGGGCTCTAGTAAAACATCTATTTCCTCAAAAGAAATGATGTTGTTTACAACTTAATTTCATATTTGCAATGAACCCAAAGTTTAAAGAGGTTAAATCTGAATAAATGCAGATCTACAATTCTGTATTCGAAACCTTTAAGGTCTGCTTTTGCTGACTTTGTATTTTTTTCATTTTTTTGTGTATATACCAATTATTACATAGCACTGCAGTGTGGTCTGGAGCAGGATACTATAGTCAAACACATTAATATTTCTGCAGTGAAACTGATGAATATTCACACTCAGTGGGATAAATAAAAACTATAAATAGCCTCATGTCAATTCAGGTCGTGTTTTGTCGCCAAATGAATTCAGGCCAAATGAGTTCAGGTCAGGTCAGGTTTTGCTGCTAAATGAATTATGAAAAAACTTTTTGTTTTCAGAGCATTTTGGGT
Source organism: Lasiurus cinereus (assembly GCA_011751065.1). Classification (NCBI taxonomy): domain Eukaryota; kingdom Metazoa; phylum Chordata; class Mammalia; order Chiroptera; family Vespertilionidae; genus Lasiurus; species Lasiurus cinereus. The sequence goes on from JAAGEH010000304.1 coordinate 36,421,432, forward strand.
TTCAGATGAGTAGATCTCTATTATACTTTTTCTTTTTTACTAAAAAGCCACTGGTATTATAAATTCTAACCACAAGGTAATGTTATTTTATGGAAAAATATGTTGAATTCCAATTAGGGAAGCCAATAAGTCATTTGTGTGCCGACCCTGCAGCAAGAATGAAGCATTTCTGTCTGGCTGTAGTCAAGCAGAACTGCCCTCCTGTAACCTAGGAGAGGACTTTTGTCAGACAGGTGCTGGTGAAGGTGCAAGGCCAAGGGCAAGGGATAGGTATGAAGCATGGAGATGGGGAGATGGAAGAGCAGGGGTGGGGACTTTCTTTCTTGTCTCCTATTATTCATTTCTCTACTCTTCCCCTCCCCCTCTTTTCTCTTAATTTTTCTTTCCTTCTAATGTTAGGGCAGGGGGCACTATATCCGTGTGGCATTTTCCCTCTCCTTTATTCTCATCCTTTCCTCCCAAACTGTCTATAAAGATAATAATAAATGGTGCCAGAAGTAATATTGTTTTTAAAGTTAGTTAAATCTTGTTACCTCTGCCACCCTCTAGTTGTATGACCTCAGGTAGTTTGCTCAACTTGTAAAATGGGTAAAAAAAATCGATCTGCTTCCTATGGTAGTTGAGAAGACTTTAAGTTCTGAAGTCACTGTGATGCTATACCCAAGTGCCTCACACTGAATGGGTGTTTAATAAGTGCTAGTATCTTTCCTTCAGCATTGTTGTCCCCTCTTATATTTTCTGGTAATTCTTTCCCTCTCCTCCTAAACATTGGTAAGAAGCACAGGGATCTGAAAGGGGCTGGGAGAAGCTTCTCAGGTGATGAGTATGATAGCTGTGATGGAGAAGTGGTCCGGAAAGCCATGAAAGCTTCAAAGTGTGGGTATTTGTATCTGCCCCGAACAAGGCATCCAATCCCCCTTTGGAGCTCAATCTTGGCTTTGGTAAACCATAGGAATTGAAAGTTTTTGGAAGAAAGAATAATCTCCACACTCTCTGGGAGTTAGGTGGGAAGCAGCTATATTTTGGGCTTACCTGAGCAGTTTGCAGCCACAATGGTTGATTTTGCCTCATTGGCCAGGGCCAACCAGGAGTCCACAGTAAGCCTTATAAAAAACGATTAACAGTATTACAGATATCTCCCATTTCCCCTTCTCATTTTACCCACTCCACCCAGCCCCTACCCACCCACCATGGGTCTTCACCAAACAATTCTCTGTGTCCATGGGCTATGCATATCTATAATAATAAAAGGGTAATATGCTTATTAGACTGGACATCTTCTGGACATCATTCCAGATGTCCTTCCTGTCAAAGCCAGGGCTGGAGGGAAGCCAGACAAGGTCCCAGGTGCCAGCAGGTGGCTCAAGGAAAGCTGGCCCAGGTCCTGGGTACCTGTTGGTGGCTGGAGGAAGGAAGTAGCCTGGGTCCTGGGTGCTGGAGGGAAGCCAGTATGGCAGCAGGGGGAAGAAAGCCTATTCTTGTACGAATTTTTGTGCATTGGGCTTCTAATAAGTATATAAGTTTGTTGGTTTATCTCTCCTTATCCTTCCCAACCCCACATCCAGATATGTCAGTCTGTCCCATGCCTCCATGCTTTGGGTCATATCTTTTTTTTTTTTAATTAAATCTTTATTATTCAAATTATTACATTTGTCTCTCTTTTTTTCCCTCCTTAGCTCCCCTCCACCCAGCTCCAACCCCTCCCTCTACCCTTACCTCCCCCCCATTGATGAGTCCATAAGTGTATGATTTTTGTCCAGTTCTCCCTATACACCCCTCCCCTCTTTCCCCTTGAGAATTATCAGTCCACTCCCTTTCTGTGCTCCTGATTCTATTCACCAGTTTATTCTGTTGATCAAATTTTTAATTCACTTAATTTTCAGATTCACTTGTTGATAGATATGTATTTGTTGTTCATAATTTTTTATCTTTTACCTTTTTCTTCTTCCTCTTCTAAAAGAGTACCTTTCATATAATACTGGTTTGGAGTTGATGAACTCCTTTAGCTTTTTCTTCTCTGTGAAGCTCTTTATCTGCTGTTCAATTCTGAATGATAGCTTTGCTGGATAGATTATTCTTGGTTGTAGGTTCTTGCTATTCATCACGTTGAATATTTTTTGCCACTCCCGTCTGGCCTGCATCGTTTCTGTTGAGAAATCAGCTGACAGTCGTATGGGTGCTCCCTTGTAAGTAATTAACTGTTTTTCTCTTGCTGCTTTTAATATTCTCTCTTTGTCTTTTGCTCTTGGTATTTTAATTATGATGTGTCTTGGTGTGGTCCTCTTTGGATTCCTTTTATATGGGGTTCTGTGTGCTTCCTGGACTTGTAAGTCTATTTCTTTTCCCAGATGTGGGAAGTTTTCAGTCATTATTTCTTTAAGTAGGTTTTCAGTATCTTGCTCTCTCTCTTCTTCTGGCACCCCCACAATTCTGATGTTGGGATGCTTGAAGCTGTCCCAGAGGCTCCTTACATTATCTTCATATTTTTGGATTCTTTTCTCTTCTTGCTTTTCCAGTTGAGTGTTTTCTGATTCTTTATATTTCAAATTTTTGACTTGATTCTTGCCTTCCGCTAGTCTGCTATTAGGTCTCTGTATAATATTTTTTATTTCAATCAGTGTTTGTTTAATTTCTGTTTGGTCCTTTATCATCTCTAGTTGGTCCTTTTCCATCTCTAGTTGGATCTTTTGCATCTCTAATTGGTCCTTTTTCATCTCCTCTTGGGACTCGCTAAATTTATCCATCTTTTCTAGCATATTCTTGAAAAACCTTATAAGTGTGGTTTTGAACGCTATATCCAGTCGTTTGTTTTCCTCCATTTCTTTTGTTTGTGATTCCTTCCCTTGTCTCAGCATTTTCACTATCCTGGGAGAAGTTCTGTGTTGGATTCAGCCTTATGATACCAGACTTGAAAAACTGCAGAAGCCTCTCTGTTGAGCTTGGGATGGGTGGAGTCTCAGAGCTTAAGAGACCTCTTTGCCTTTCAATCAGCCCCGCCCTCCACAACCCGAGTCTCACGTGACTGGGTAATGGCTGGAGCGGTCCCTGTGCGTGCACGCTCTCTCGCAGTGCCTCTAGACTGCTGCCTTTCCTGCTCCCCTGTGCTCCGGGACCACACGAGTCTGGGTCCCCAGGGTTTTGTTTGAAACTGGGGCCTAGTGGAGTCAGAAGTGGCACAGCTCGGAGGGTCTGTCTCCCGCCCACTCCCGAAAGCCAGCGGCACAATCAGCAGTCTGTCCTCCGCGCGGAACGCCTTGCACGCCATCGGACTTCTGATCTTTTGCGACTCCCCTAAACATCCGTGCCCTCTCCCCCTTCACAGTGCAATCTCCCACCATATGAGTTTCGGCTGGATCTGGGGTTCAGTGTTGTAGGGCAAGGAGTTCAGTGCCTTTGAGAGTCTCTGTCTCCCTCCTGCCAGAGAAAGCCAGCCAGGTACTCCGGAACCCGCTCTCTCCATGCATGCATCTTCGTACCTCAGCTTTTTACAGCTCCTCTGGGTCTCTGTGAGCCCCTCTCTTTCCTTCTAGTTATATAATTTCCACTCCTCCAGCTTTCCTGTGGTTCTGGATGATGTCCGTTCTGTCTTGTAGTTGTAGTTTTGAAATTGTTGTGTGAGGCAGCAGTGTAGGTGTTTACCTATGCTGCCATCTTGGATTCTCCTTGGGTCATATCTTGTTGGTCAGTTTGTGTCATTACATGCCACAAATAAATGAGATCATGTGAAAATTGTCTTTCTCAGATAGGCTTATTTCACTTAGCATAATAGTCTCCAGGTCTATCTATGTGGTTCCAAAGGGTAAGTTATCCCTTTTTTATATAGCTGCATAGTATTCTATTATGTAAATGTCCACAGCTTTTTTATTTATTCATCAACTGGTGGGCACTTGGGCTGTTTCCAAATATTAGTTATTGTAAATAATGCTGCTATGAACAAATGGATGTTTTGGGGTTTTTAGGATATATTCCCAGAAATAGGGATCACTGGATCAAATAGAAGTCCCATTTTAAAATTTTTGAGGAAACTCCGTGCTGTTTTCCTTAGTGGCTGCATCAATCTGGATTCCTACCAGCAGTGAACTGGGGTTTCCTTTTCTCCACAACTTTGCCAACATTTGTTTGTCTTCCTTTTGTTGAGTTCTATGAATACTTTATATATTTCAGGTATTAACCCCCTTATCAATTGTTATATCACCTCTTTGATTTCCAACTTTATGTATTTGGGTCCTCTCTCTTTGTTTATTGATGAGTCTGGCTAAAGTTCATCAATCTTGTTTATCATTTCAGTGAACAGCTCTTGGATTCATTAATCTTTTGTACTCTGTGTGTGTGTGTGTGTGTGTGTGTGTGTGTGTGTGTGTGTGTGTTTAGTGTTTTATGTCATTTATTTCTGCTCTGATCTTTATTATTTCCTTCCTTCTACTTCCTCCGGGCTTTTATTCCTATTCTGTTTATTTGTAGCATTACATAGTTATTAGTGCTTTTGCTTGTTTCTTGAGGTAGGCCTGTAATGCTATGACCTTCTCTTTCAGGACTGCTTTTGCCATGTCCCATATGTTTGGGATGGTTGTATGTTCATTTTCATTTATTTCCAGGAAATTTTTAATTTCTTGTTTTATCCCATTGATATTCCACTCACTGTTTAATAATATGCTATTTACCCTCCAGATATTTTAGTGTATTTGAGTTTTTTTTATTGTAATTGATTTCTAACTTCATGCCATTGTAATCTGAGAAGTTGCTAGACATTATATCAATATTTTTTAATTTGTATAGCTTTTTTTTGTGTGTGTGTGAGTGTTCTAACATGTGGTCTATCTTTGAGAATACTCCATGTGTGCCTGAGTAAAATTTATTTTTGTTGCTTTGGGATGAAATGTTCTGTAAATATCAGTTGATCTATCTGATCTAGTGTGTTTTTTAAGGCCTCTGTTTCTTTGAAAATATATCTAGTGATGTTATTGGGGTATTAAAGTCCCCTATTAAGACTTGCTGTTGGAGAAAATAAATGACAGTGGAATAGATAGATGTGTCCTGAGCCTTGTCCCGGAGCAGACAGTGGGAACAGCTGAGGGTCACATAGGGAGTGTTGGTGAGTTGAGGGACAGCTATTCTCCAGGGAAGGTGGGGGACTGCTGGATGGGGTTCTCCTGATTGGCAGCCTCTACTGCTGCAGAGAAACATCCCAGAGCTGCGAGCTTGGATGTGGAGACCATGCCATCTTGAAGGGGAGGGTGGATGTTATCGGAAGCCTGAGAATCTACAACTGCAGCACTATTTTTATTTTCAATCAGTACTTTTACTACTACTATTTTACCTTTTTGTTATAAAAAAGTGTCATTTTCATTATTTTACTTTGGGATTAGTGTTCTACATTCTATTTTCATCTTTCCTTTACCATCATTTTACTCTATCTCAACTCTACCTTTATACCATCACTTTCTTCCTAACATTTCCCCTTTTGTTGCCCTATTTCTTTTACCCTTTTCCTACTTTAGATTTTCCTTATTCTTTCTTTTTATCTCCTGTTAAAATTTTACCCTACTTGTATATTTAATTCCCAATCCCCTGCTCCAAGTCCATACACACCTCTCTCTTCTCTGTCTTCACAATCTAAAAATTGCTTTTCTCTCCATCATTTTGTTGGTGTTTGCTTGAATGATGATTATATCGATTTTTTATGCTATTTATGTTTTGCTTATTCTTTTTTATTTGTTTTGTTTGCTTTTTTTATTGCTTTTCTTTGCCCTCACATCACTTAATATTAGTTGTTGTTCATAGTTTGTATTAATCTCCAGGTATTTGTTGCTGGCATTTGTTTGGATTAGTGGCTGTTCCATTGGAATTTTCTCCCCATATTTATACTTTGTTCCCTATCTCTTTCTTATTCTCTTTCTCTTCTCTCTTACTTTTTTTCACCTTACAATTTCATTTTGGCTCTTGCTTTCTCTTTCTTCCTTTCTTTCTTTCTTTTTTCTTTTTTTCTCCTTTTCTTTCCTATCCCCTAATTTGCCTCTCTCTGGGGTCACCTTTATTTGTGGTTATGAATATCGTGAATACATTTCTATTCAGTACATTGTGTGTTGTACCTGGTTGTGTTGTAATTTGTGCCTTGAAATCCACACAGGGGAGAGAAAACTACATAGTCAGACACCTGGAGAAGAGACCAAGGAGAGACAAAGAAACACCCCGGATATGAAAGAAAAGCAGGCATCACCAGAAAAGGAATTAAACAAAATGGAGGAAAGAAACCTGCCAGACAAAGAATTCAGAGAAATGGTCATAAGGTGGCTAAAAAGAATGGAAGACAAATTCGACAATATAAGTAAGAACCAAGGGGAAATGAAGAACAAATGAGAAATAAAAAATGACATCGCTGCTAGAAAGAACTCAATAGAAAGCATCAAGAGTAAGGTAGAATAAGCAGAGGGCTTCATCAATAAGCTAGAAGGTAAGAAAAAAATACCAAGTAGAAAAGCTTCTAGAAAAAAAAATTAAAAAGCAGGAGAGAGCTTAATAAAACTCTGGGATAATGTGAAACAAAACAACATCCACATAATAGTGGTCCCAGAAGGAGAGGAAACTGAGCAAGAAATAGAAAACGTGTTTGAAAAAATAATGACAGAAAATTTCCCTGATATAGGGAAGAAAAAACTCACGCAAATCCAAGAAGCTCACAGAGTCCCAAGCAAAATGAACCCCAAAAGACCGACATCAAGCCACATTATAATTAAATTGGCAAACATCAATGACAAAGTAAGAATTTTAAAAGTGGCCAAAGAGAGACAGAAAGTTACCTACAAAGGAACCCTCATCAGAGTAGCAACTAATTTTTCAACAGAAATTCATCAGGCCCAAGGGAATGGAATGAAATGTACAAAATTATGCAAAGGAAGAGTTTGAATTCAAGAACTCTGTACCCAGCAAGGCTATCAATCAAAATTGAAGGTGAAATCAGATTCTTCATAGACAAAAAAGGACTAAGGGAATTTATTACCACCAAACTATAGTTTGGCAAACAAGAAATGCTAAAAGGTCTGCTGTAAAAAAACAAAATAGGAAGAGAAGAAGGCAGACAGGGATAAAGAATAAAAATGGCGACAAATAAGTACCTATCAATAATAACTTTAAATGTAAAAGGATTAAATGCCCCAATCAAAAGACATAGAGTAACAGATTGGATAAGAAAACATGACCCATATATCCACTCTCTACAAAAAAAACAACCTCAGAAAAAAAGACACACACAGACTGAGAGCGAAGGGATGGAAAACAGTTTTTCAGGCAAATGGAAATGAAAAAAAAGATGGGGTAGCAATACTTATATCTGACAAATTAGATCTCAAAGTGAAGGACCTAACAAGAGATAAGGAAGGCCACTTCATAATACTAAAGGCAACAATCCAACAAGAAGAAATATCTCTGGTAAACATATATTCACCTAATACAGGAGCACCCAAATACATAAAACAACTCCTGGATTTATTAAGGGAGAGATTGACAGCAATACAATCATAGTAGGAGACTTTAATACCTCACTATCACCATTGGACAAATCCTTTAACAAAAAAATCTCCAAAGAAACATCAATCCTAAATGACTCATTAGATCAGATGGAATTAATTGACATCTGCAGAACATTTTACCCCAAAGTCACAGAATACACATTCTTCTCAAGTGCACATGGGTCATTTTCAAAGATAGACTATATGTTGGGTCATAGGAAAAGTCTCTTCAAATTCAAGAAGATAGAAATCATATCAAGCATCTTCTCAGATTACAATGTCATAAAACTGGAAATCAACTACCATAAAAACAATGTAAAGAAATCAAACACATGGAGACTAAACAGCATGCTATTAAACAGTTACTGGGTAACCAGAGAAATCAAGGACGAAATAAAAAACATCATGGCAACAAATGACAATGAAAACACAATAATCCAAAATCTATGGGACACAGTAAAAGCCGTCTTCAGAGGGAAGTTCATACAAGCCTATTGCAAAAAACGAGGAACAATGGTAATAAATTACCTAACCCTACAACTCAAAGAGCTAGAAAGAGAGCAACAAGAAGAGCCCAGTGTAAGCAGAAGGAAGGAAATAGTAAACACAAGAGCGGAGATAAACAATATAGAGAACAAAGAAACAATTCAAAAGATCAACAAAACCAATAGCTGGTTTTCTGAAAGGATAAACAAGATTGATGAACCTCTAGCCAGGCTCACCAAGAATTAAAGAGAGAGGATTCAAATAAACAAAATTGGAAATGAAAAAACAAAGAAACAATTCAAAAGATCAACAAAACCAAGAGCTGGTTTTCTGAAAGGATAAACAAGATTGATGAACCTCTGCCAGCTCACCAAGAAGCAAAGAGAGAGGATTCAAATAAACAAAATCAGAAATGAAAGAGGACAAATAACAACAGACCCCACTGAAATACAAAGGATTGTTAACAAATACTATGAACAACTCTATTCCAACAAACTGGACAACCTGGAAGAAATTGATATATAACCTTCTATAACTTAATCAGGAAGAATCTGAACATCTCAATTGGCCAGTAACTATGCTAGAAATTGAAGCAGTCATCAAAAAGCTTCCAGCAAACAAAAGCCTGCGACCAGAGGGCATCACAGCGGAGTTTTACCAAACATTCAAGGAAGAATTAAAACCTATCTTTCTCACACGATTCCAAAAAATTCAAGAAGGAATACTTCCAAGCACCTTCTATGAAGCCAGCATCACACTAATATCAAAACCAGATATAGACAACACAATGAAAGAGAATTACAGGCCACTATCCCTCATGAACATAAATGCCAAAATCCTCAACAAATTTCTAACAAATCTGATCCAGCAGTACAGCAGAAAGATCATACACCATGACCAAGCAGTAGTTTTCACAGGAATGCAAGGATGGTACAATATCCGCAAATCAATAAACATGATACATCACATAAACAAATTGAGAGATAAAAATCACATGGTCATATCAATTGATGCAGAGAAAGCATTTGACAAAATCCAACAACTTTTCTTGAGAAAAACTCAGCGAGGTCAGAATAGAAGGATCATACCTCAATATCATAAAACCCATGTATGATAAACCCACAGCTAACATCATACTCAATGGGCAAATACTAAAACCATTTTCCCTAAGAACAAGACAGGGATTTTCATTCTCACCACTCTTGTTCAACATAGTATTGGAAGTATTAGCCAATGCGATTAGACAAGAAGCAGAAATGAAAGGCATCCAAATTGGAAAAGAAGAAATAAAGCTGTCCTTATTTGTAGATGACTTGATATTGTACATAAAAAACCCAAAAGGCTCCATAAAAAAACTAATAGACTTAATAAATGAATTCAGCAATGTAGCAGGATACAAAATTAACACCATGAAATCTATGGCTTTTTATACACCAATAGTGAGCTTACAGAAAGAGAGATTAAAAAGCAATCCCATTTACCATCGTACGAAAAAAATTAAGATACCTAGGAATAAACTTAATGAAGGAGGTAAAAGACCTATACGTGGAAAACTACAGGACACTGAAAAAAGAAAGGAAGATGTAAACAGATGGAACAACATATCATGCTCATGGATTGGGAGAATCAACATCATTAAAATGTTCATACTACCCAAAGCAATCTATAGATTTAATGCCCTCCCCATTAAAATACCAAGAGCATATTTCACAGACCTGGAAAGAACTCTTCAAAGATTCATCTGGAATAAAAAAAGAACCCGAATAGCCACAGCGATCCTGAGAAAGAAGAACAAAGTAGGTGGAATCTCAATACTAGATTTCAGGCTGTATTACAAGGCCACTGTTCTCAAAACTGCCTGGTACTGGCACAAAAACAGACACATAGACCAATGGAATAGAATAGAGAATCCAGATATCAACCCAAACCACTATGCTCAATTAATATTTGACAAAGGAGGCATGAACATACAGTGGAGTCAAGATAGTCTTCTATCAATACATGGTGTTGGGAAAATTGGACAGATACATGTAAAAAATGAAACTAGACCACCAAATTTCACCATACACACAAATAAAACCTATATGGATACAAGACCTAAACATAAGTTGGGAAACCATAAAAATACTAAAAGAATCCAGTATAACTTCAGACGTATGCTAAAGGAACATCTCCACTGATACTGCTCCTTGGACAATGGAAGCTAAAGAGAAAATAAACAAATGGGACTACATCAAAATAAAAAGTTTTTGCACAGCTAAAGGAACCATCAACAAAACAAGAAAGCCCAGTATATGGGCGAGTATATTTGCAAATGTTATCACTGATAAAGGTTTAATCTCCAACATCTATACGCAAGTTATACAACTTAATAAAAGGAAGATAAATGATCCAGTAAAAAAATGGGTAATGGACCTAAATAGAATCTTTTCAAAAGAAGACAAAAGGAAAGCCAGGAGACACATGAAACCATGCTGAAAGTCACTAATTATCCGAGAGATTCAAATTAAAGTGACAATGTGATACCATCTCCCACCTGTCAGAATGGCTATCATCAATAAGTCAACAAATGACAAGTGCTGGTGAGGATGCGCATAAAAAGGAACTCTTTTGCCCTGCTGGTGGGTATGCAGACAGGTGCAGCCTCTGTGGAGAACAGTATGGAGTTTCCTCAAAAAACCAAAAATGGAACTCCCATTTGACCCAGCAATCTCACTCCTAGGAATATATCCTAAGAAACTGGAAACACTAATCAGAAAGGATATATGCATCCCTGTGTTCATAGTAGTACAATTCACCATAGTTAAGATTTGGAAACAGCCTACGTGCCCGTCAGCAGATGACTGGATCAGAAAACTATGGTACATCTATACAATGAAATACTATGCTGCCGTAAAAAAGAAGGAATTCTTACCATTTGAAGCAGCCTGGATGGAACTGGAGAGCATTATGCTAAGTGAAATAAGTCAGTCAATGAGAGAAAAATACCACATGATCTCACTCATTTATGGATAATAAAGAACAATATAAACTGATGAGCAAAAAGATAGATACAGAGTCAGTAAAGCATCAAATAGACTGTCAAATTACCGCGGGATTGTTAGGGAAATGTGGGGTAGATAAGAGATCAACCTAAAGACTTATATGTATGCATATAAGCATAACCAATGGACGTAAGACACTGGCAGGGGAGGTCATGTATGGAAGTGGGTTGGGGTAGGGCAATGGAAAGATATGTACACATGTAATACATTAATAATAATTTAAAAAGTCTTGCTGTTGTCTTTTAAAGTTCATCAAGAGTTTCTTTATATATGTTTGGATGATCCTGTACTGGGTGTATAAATGTTTACCAGGGTTATATTTTCTTTGTCTTTTGTACTGGTCTTTGTTTTGAAGTATATTTTTAGCAGATATGACTATTGCTATCCCAACATTTTTTTTCCTTTTCATTTGTGTGGAATATTTTTTTCTATCTGTTCACTTTCACTCTGTATCTTTTGTCCTGAGGTGGGTCCCTTATTGTCAGCATACGTATGAGTCATGTTTTTTTATCCATTCAATCACTCTATGTCTTTTGATTGGGCATTTATTACATTTATATTTGAGGTTATTATTGATAGGTCTTTATTTATTGCCATTTTTATTTTCTTTTATTTTCTATGATCCTCATTCTCTCCTTTTGTCTTCTTAAAGCAGTCCCTTTAACATTTTTTTGCATACTGGTTTGGTGGTCCTGTACTCCTTTAACCCATTTTTGTTTGGCAAGCTTTTTATTTCTCCTTCAATTTTAATGATATCCTTGCTAGATACACTAGTCTTGGATTCAAGCCTTTGCTTTTCATTACTTTAATACCTCATGCCATTCCCTTCTGGCCTGATGTGTTTCTATTAAGAAGTCAGCTGAGCCAAGACCGGTTTGGCTCAATGGATAGAGTGTCGGCCTGTGGACTGAAAGGTCCCAGGTTCGATTCTGGTCAAGGGCATGTACCTTGGTTGCATGCATATCTCCAGTAGGGGATGTGCTGGAGGCAGCTGGTCGATGTCTCTCTCTCATCGATGTTTGTAACTTTCTATCCCTCTCTCTTTCTCTCTGTAAAAAATCAATAAAATATATTAAAAATAAAGTCAGCTGATATTATAATGGGAATTTCTTTGTAGGTAATTATCTGTTTCTCTCTTACTGCCTTTAAGATTCTTTCTTTGTCATATATATATATTGAGTTTAGAGAGGAAGGGAAAGGGAGAAAAATAAAAATATCAATGAAGATAGAAAACTATTGATTAGCTGCCTCCTTCCCTTGACCAGAATCAAACCCAGGACCCTTCAGTCCGCAGGCTGATGCTCTATCCAAACTGATTACAGCTTTCTTTGTTTTTAATATTTGCCAGTTTAATTATGAGGTGTCTAGGTTTGGTCCCTTTGGGATCATCTTGATTGGGACTCTCTGTGCCTCTTGAACTTGTGTGACTTTTTCCTTCATCAGTTTGGAGAAGTTTTCTGTCATTATTTGTTTGACAGAAGAAACAGGCTTGCCACGTGACTGCCACCCTGGTGGGACTGGGGGGACTCTGCACCACTGTCTTGTGGCTGTGGGCACCGCCATCTTTGAGGGCACGGCAATCAATTATCATATTCCCTCCTTATTGGCTGTCAGCACTGCCATCTTTGTGATGGTGTGAGGGTCAATTAGCATATGCCTCTTTATTAAATAGGATTTCAAACAAACAACTTATAAATAATAACAATAAAAAGACAAAAAGAGAATAGAATCAAAGAAAGAAAATTAGAGATATGCAAGAAAAAAGAGAAGCAAGGAAATAAGGGAAAAGCAAACAAACAACAAAAACAAAGCCACTCACTTGAGCACGCGCGCGCGCGCACACACACACACACACACACACACAAACCAAATCCACACACACTTATACACTCTAAAATCTTTTGGTGCACATTTGGGGAGCTCACTGGATTTTGCTCTGATGTTGTTGAATCTAGTCCCATTGTGTGTATATCCTGGGCCTACCAGGATTTTTTCCGGTACAGGCCAGTGTGAGTTACTATCCTTTTCTGGCTCTGGGCAACATACAGATCTGAAGCCTCTTTAGTATTCTCAGGTCTTCAGTTCTAGTAGGTCCAGCATAAGGGAGACTATATCCACCTCCCCAGCCGTCAGCACAGTTCCTGTCCCTGAGCGTTGGCAGTGTAGCAGAGCAGCGGGGGTCTAGAATGACTGTGGCAGCATAGTGGCGGTAGCAGCACAATAGTGGTCACAGTGGGTAAGTCCGCGGAACAGGCGAGAGTCCTGCTGGGTCAGTGGCGATTGTCTGGGTTAGACGTGGGCCGTGGTGAATCTGAGTTCTGATGAGGCCACTACCACTCCCCACAGCCTTCTCCCAAAGATGACCTTGAAGATGGCGTGGTTTCCAAGTTGGAACTGTGCCTGAGGAGTGGCTGTGGCAGTAGTAGTGGGTCCCAGGCCAGGAGAGACCAAACCACTCACCCTTGAGCCTCCCACTTGTGATCTGACTGACCTTCACACACACACACACAACCACACACACACACACACGACCACACAAGCACGCATGCACGCAGGCCTACACAATCACCCTCTCCCTCCCTCACTCCCTCACTCATACTCTTACACTCACAGTAAGCCTTTTAGGAAGCCAGTAGATGTGAGAAGTCATTAGGTTTTTATGGAACTGCAAAAGACCCCAAATAGCCAAAGCAATCCTGAGAAAAAAGATCAGAGCTGGAGGTATTATGCTACCTGACTTCAAATTGTACTACAGAGCTATGATAATCAGAAGAGCATGGTACTGGCAGAGAAACAGACAGATCAATGGAACAGAATAAAGAGCCAGGCTATAAAACCACATGTATTTGGACAGATAATTTCCAACAAAGGAGCCAGAAATGCACAATGATGTAAAAACAGTTTCTTTAATAAATGGTGCTAGGAAAACTGGAAAACCATATGCAAATGAATGAAACTGTATTACAGTTTGTCCCCATGTACAAAAATTAATTCCAAGTGGATCAAATACCTAAATATAAGACCTGAAACAATAAGTTACATAGAAGAAAATATAGGCACTAAACTTATGAACCTGGGTTGTAGAGAACATTTTATGAAGTTGATCCCAAAGGCAAGAAAATAAAGGCAAAGATAAGTGAATGGGGCTATATAAAGCTAACAAGCTTCTGCATAGCAAAAGAAACTGACATCAAAACAAAGCAACAGCTAACCAGATGAGAGATGATATTTGCAAACACTAGTTCTGTCAAAAATTTAATTTCCAAAATATATAAAGAGCTTGTAAATCTCAACACCAAACAAATAAGCAACCCAATAAAAAAGTGTCCAGAGGACCTGAAAATATACCTCTTCCAAGAAGATATATCAGCAGCCAATTGATATATGAAAGATGTTCAACCTCACTGGCAGTTAGGAAAATGCAAGTCAAAACTATAATGAGCTATCTTGCTAGAGCGGCCACTATCAACAAGACAAGCAATAACAAGTGTTGGAGAGGTTGTAGAAAAAAGATAACCCTCATTCACTGATGGTGAGAATGGAGGCTGGTACAACCACTATGGAAAGCAGTCTTGCTATTCCTCAAAAAATTAAGAATAGAGCTACCATAGGACCCAGAAATCCTACTCCTGGGTTTATACCTGAAAAACTCAAAATCATGTATTCACAAAGATATATATACCCTTATGTTCATTGAAGCATTATTTACTGTGGCCAAGACATGGAAACAGCCAAAGTGTCCTGGGGTAGAGGACTGGATAAAGAAGATGTACTGTACACAATGGAATACTATCTTATTAATAAAAGGCTAATATGCAAATTGATGGGATGGCAGAACGACCAGTTGCTATGACGTGCACTGTGACCTGATCTGCCAGGCCCTCCCCAACCCTGGCTCAGCTGTTGAGCATCTGCTTCTCCCAGGCCCTTGGTGTCCTGGGGCTGAGGCCACTCCAGCAGGTGATCTGTGCCCATGTCTACAGTGCCCTGGATCAGATGGCCCGCAAGATCAACTTGGCCAAGTTCACCCATGGCAAGTGCTCCACTCTCATTGTGACTGACCTGGTAGCCCGAGACCTGGACATTCCACTGCTGGACAACATTATCAACTTCAACTTCCTGGCCAAGGGCAAGCTCTTCCTGCACCTTGTAGGTTGTGTGGCCCAGGCTGGCTGAAGTGGCACAACCTACTCCTTGGTGGTCCCAGATGAGGTTCCCTACCTGCTGGACCTGCACCTGTTCCTGGGCTGTGCTTTCATCCTTGCCCTCCCCCATGAGAATCCTTTAGGTGCAGTTGGTGTGGATGGTGTGCTGGGCCAGGTGCCACAGAGTGGTGGACTTCGAGGACTGTGGCCTGTGGAATACCCTGGAGGCATTGCTGCAGCTGTGGAGCTTGGGCCGTGTGGCTGGCAATGCCCAGCAGCAGTACGTGTGTTTGCAGCTGGTGCCCTCGCCAGAGTCCATCAAGCAGGCCAAGGAGCTGGACCTTGTGGAGCAGGGCCTGTACCCCCTCTTCAGCCTAAGCTTTGAGGAAGAGGAACTGCAGCAGCTGAAGCTAGTGGACAACATCAAGTAGTATTGCTTGCGGGTGACCATCTTTGAGATCAATGCCTCCAGCCAGGACCTGAGCAGTCAGGTGATGTGGGCCAAGTGGCAGAAGGACTGCAAGGCAATCACCAGCTTCCAGCAGGGCCAGCAGGAGCAGCAGAATGGCCTGGCTGGCCCAGCCCCGAACTGCCCAGTGCAGCAGGTGTCACAGCCTGGGAAAGAGGAGGAGGTGGAGGAGGTAGGGAGAGATAGCATGGAGGATGTCTTCACAGAGGTCATGGGCCAGAAATGGCAGCAGCCAGGACTTGAGTAGGGAGCCAAGAGGCAGAAGGAGGAGGCCTGGCTGTTGGACCAGGATTTCTATGTCCCCTATCAGTCCAAAGACTTTGACAGTGAACGGTGTCTAAGCATTGGTGGGGACAGATGTGCCTTTGAGCAGCAGGTGGCTGGCACTGTCCTGAACCTGATGGGGGATGAGGCCCAGACCTGACCAGGGACTGCAGCTGCTCAAGTGGGACTGGAGGAAGAAGAAGCGGTTTGTGGGACAGTCAGAATAGGAGGACAAGAAGATTAAGACAAAAAGTGGTTGCTACATCAGCAGCTCCTACAAGTGGGATCTCCACCAAAAGTGGAAGCAGAAACAGAAAATTGCCATATGCTCAATGGCTGAGCCCCAGTGGGTCGCCAGCAGTCAGCTTTGTTGGGGGCGCTGGTTCTGCCAGTACATTTGGGCATGTGCAGAAGGCAACCAATTGATGTGTCTTCCTCACATTCATGTTTCTCTCTCTGTCTCTCACTTTCCCTTCTACTCTAAAAATCAATGAAAAATGTCCTCAGGTGAGGATTAACAAAAAACAAAAATAAAATATGCATACATCCTATATAATAAAAGGCTAATATGCAAATTGCCCAAATAGCAGAATGACTGGGCACTATGACATGCACTGATCACCAGGGGACAGACACTCAATGCAGGAGCTGCTACCTGGTGGTCAATGCACTCCCATAGGGGTAGGGCCGCACAGCCAGAAGCTGGTTTCATGGCTGGTGAATGCAGCAGTGATGGTGGGAGCCTTTTCCGCCTCTGTGGCAGGGTTAAGGCTGTCTGACTGCTGGATGTCCCATGGAGAGTGGGCCTAAGCCAGCAGTCGGACATCCTACAAGGGCTCCTGGACTGCGAGAGGGTGCAGGCCAGGCTGAGTGACATTGCCTCCTCACCTCGCCCCCAAATGCATGAATTTCATGCACTGACCCTCTGGTACACAAATATACATAAATATATGAAGAGTGGGTGCTGGGGGGCGGGGCCCCACAGACTCACAAATTTTGTGCACTGGGCCTTTAGTTCAACCATAAAAAGGATGAAATAGCGCCATTTGCAACAATAATGATAGACTTTGAGAACATTATACTAAGTGAAATAAGTCAGAAAAAGCTAAGAATGAGGGATATAAAATTGAAACTCATGAACATACCCATACTGTAAGCAGCAGTATGGTGGTTGCTAGAAGGAAGGGGTGGGGGAAGTAATGGGTCCTAATATAACATGACAGGAAAAGATTTGACTTTGGGTGGTGGGCACATGGTGCAATATACAGATCTTAAAACATAGAAACCCACACCTGAAACTTATATGTTCATGTTGGCCAATGTCACCCCAATCAATTTAATAATAAAAAAAATAAGCCACTAGAAATTTTACAACTATTCTACGGATTTGCCATGGGCCCTGTTTGGTGCCTATCTAATTCTTCACATTGATTACATGTATCCTTTCAATAATATTAAGTGTTTAGTGTATGTCAGGCACTGTTCTAGGGATATAATGGTTAAAGACATATATAAGATCTCTACTGTCATGGAAAAAATTAGGGTACTATATGAAAAAATAATAAGATGTTGATGGGTCGGTGTGGATGAGGCTCCTTGAGATAAGGTGGTCAGGGAAAATCTGCTCAAAAAGATGATATTGAAGATGAGATCTGGAAGATAAGTAGGAGTTAGGCCCACCAGAAACTTCATAGAGAGAGGGCCCAATAAGTTCAAAGGACCTAAGACGAGGAGGAGCTTGGTGTGTTCTAGGACCTGTTGAGAACTGTTTTGTTGTAGCTTCATGAGCAAAGAGGAGAGAATCAGGGGTGGAGAAAAAGGCAGACTGGGGCTCGATCTTGCTGAACCTTGTAATCTCTGCACAGGAGTTGTGTGAATTTCAAAGAATAAGAAACCCCTGGAGGTTTTTAAGTGTGGGGTGGGAATGTGGAGTCTTGATTTGCATGAGTCCACTTTGCCTCACAATTGGATGCCATGCAGTATTCACTAGCAGAGTACTAGGCTCCTCTGGTAATATTCCAGTGTTCCCATTTTGCATTCAAGTATAAATGATTTAAGCCACTTCTCTCTTTATTATTAAGATTTTTTCCCTTCAAATCCAATGAACTATCATCATTAACTTAGCTTTTTGGTGAAAGAATACATGACCAATTACCTCTGAAATATTGAGCAATTCTCCTATTACCTGTGTTTTTGTTTCCTTCTATGGATTTTTTCTGTTTATCTTCTAACACACCCATCCTTTGCTACCAGCTTTTACATGCTGCCTCTTCTAATCCTTTTTGTTTTCCTTCCCAGTTTTGAATTGTAATAGATTTTTTTTTTTTGTGTGTGTGTGTGTGTGTGCGCTCATTTCTTAAATGACCTTTGGGTCATTCTCTCTTGGCCATGCAGATTTCCTGTATAGAACACAGTTCAATATAATCACCAAACACAGCTCTTTTATAGGTACACAGTGAAGCTTTTTTATATGAACCAATGAACCTTTAGGAGGAAGATATTCTGGGTTTGTGATGAAAAGGAAGATTAATGTTATGTTGATGCCCTTAAAGCTGTTGTCTAAGCAGGGTCACTTAAGAACCTAAAGTCATAGAGCCCTAATAAGGGAAATGAGTACAGTGTGGAAAGGAATTTGGAATATAAATGTGATATTAGAACTAGTCTCTGTTTAGGCTTTTTAATTAGGTGGATTTTTTAGGGAGAGAGAGGTATAGTTGTTATCTTTATGGGCAGCTGGATGAGAATTTTATTTTTATTAAGAAAAGTGATCTGAAAATTGGTAATAAGATAACAAAATGAAGGTATAACCTTTCAAAGTCATAATATAGTGTGTCTAACAAAACATAAGTATCATCTAATTATCTAGAAAGTATAACTTTGTCTTACTTACTATTGGCTATTAGTTAGTAATCACACTGTGTTAAAGTTAGAAGTTAACTTACAGAAAATTGTTGTGAAGCAAATGATTTCTTGCAGGTAGAAAGATAACCTCAAATCTTATGTTTTATTGCTCTATAGACTATTAACTAGTTTTGTATATAATTTAGCAATCTTGTACCAGAATTTTAAAAAATGCTCTATATGAACTTCTTTGCCACCTTGCTGTTTTTATCATGAGTTACATATCTTTAATATGTGCTCATTATATCTTTGTATGCACATTATATAACCTTTTAAAATTATTTCAACATTCACATTAAGTCCTGAGATATGAATGTATATGTCACTACCCAAATTACCTAGTTGTGTGCTACCAAAATATTTCTGAGTAGAAATATCATAAATGTCACAATAGGGGGAATTACATACAGAAGTAAAAATGTCACTAACAGAAAACCTGTACTTTAATTGAAGAGGTTCTCTGAAGGCATCTGTCCCTACAGTACACACAATCTTAATGAATTTTAGGCCAGTCTCAGGGAAGGCTCTCATTGAACTGGGAATACTGGTCTGCTTTCATGTATAGTGGGAAAAATAAATAAGTAAACTTGAGGGACATTCCACAAATACAAATCTTGCTTCTTTGACCTTAAAAACACACACAATACAACAGCATGAACACAGTTATAGAAGTTGTTTACCATAAAGACCATTAGCATAAGAAGTCACTAAGTATAGATCACAAAAATTTCACCAGTCACATTTGAAAGTGCAGTGCTGGATGGCACTTATTTCCTCAAAGATCCTTTCCTTACAAAGAAGGCAGGCTGTCGCTAGCCTGTGCCTTATCAAGTTCAATGAAAGTCACTATTAAGCCTACATAGTAAGTGTACTGCCTCATTAAAAACTGAAGAAAAAGAAGATTGATATTTGAATAGATGACATGTTAAGAGGAAAAATAAGGAAAGAAATCATTCATTTATTAGTTTTTGATAAATTGTTACCTTCCCAAACACTGCTTAAAGAAATCCTTGTACTGACTTCAGTTAGTTTTTTAGTATAATGCTTTACGCACTTGACTCTAAACTCTTACCCTTGATTATTCCTCTCAGGATTGCTCTGGAACTTGATTCTCCTTTCCAGAGATTTATTCTCAACTGCAACAGTGATTTTTATACTGTAGTTATGTAAGGGTGTTTATATAACTTGTTTGCTAGGAATGGCCCTGATTTATGCCTGTTTTGTTAATACCATTCTTAATAGGGCTCCTTTTCACTCCCAGAAGTACCCTTGTTTCTATTATAAATTATATGATCACCCTACTTTACTGTGGCCAGGTGATCATATAATTTTCTTTGGTCTCTCTGTCACTTTTTTTCTTCCCAACATGTGGCAGAATTGCTCCCCACCGTTCCCCCCCCCAAAAAAAAAAGAAGAGGCAATGGCCAAATGAGTGTGTTTTCCAATCAATTTTATTGTTATTTTTCCCTTTTATAAGGAACATCCTTGTTTATTTATTCATACATTATAATAGCTAGCATCAATTGAACAGTCAGTATGTTCCTGATACTGTTCATTACTAGGAATAACTCTGTTTTTAAAAAATATATATATATTTTTTTATTGATTTCAGAGAAGAAGGGAGAGGGAGAGAGATATAGAAACATCAATGATGAGAGAGAATCCTTGATAGGCTGCCCACTGCACACAACCTGGGCATGTGCTCTGACTGGGAATTGAACCGTGATTTCCTGATTCATAGGTCAACACTTAACCACTGAGTCATGCCAACTAGGCAGAGTTAACTCAATTTTCACAACCACCTTATGAGACAGTATTAATATTATGTCCACTTTATAAAATGATATAGATAAATAAATTGTCTTGGGTCCCACAATATAGAGCATTAGCTTTGAACCCAGTCAGCCTAACTTTAGAGTCTATGCTGTTAGCTACAAGTTTATATGCATTGTTTATTCAAGTGTATGTACTTCTTGGACCTAATATAAATTAATAGTTCACATCTTGTGGTTTATTTGTCAGCTAGGAACTTAGCAATGTAAAGTTTTATGTTAGTTATGTATATCACTATATAGCTAACTAATTACCCCCAATCTAACAGCTTGAAGCAGTAAGCATTTATTATCTCACTCAGTTTCTCTTGGTCAGGGATTTGGAAGATCTTAATTAGATGAATAGTTTTGCCTGGAGTCTCTCATGACATCTCATGTGGTACAAGTGACTAGAATTAAGATTTCTGATTATGATCTAAGTGGCTAGCATTAAGCTTTAGATTCCAAAGCATACATTTCAAAGATATCCAAATATGTTTTAATAAACATATTTTTGACTGTATAATACAGCTACTAGTAAAACAGCTAGATTAGAAACCAAGGCCTCCTATCCCACCCATGAACTTCCCCTTTTAGAAAGTCCTGGACCTAGATAACTGACCACTTCAGTGACCCTACTTCTCCCTTTCCACACCCTAATTTTTGCTCATATCCTTTAAATTTATTAATAAAGAGTGGCCCTATAAAATCCTAGACAGCTTTCTTCTTCAATCTCAGACTCCATAATAAAGACAAAGCTCTAGGTCTTCACTTCCTTTCTCTCCCTCTGTCTCCAAGATTTTGCTGTGTGGCCCTCGTGGTGCCACGGACCCTCTAGGACCTGTGAGTAACAAATCTTATTCTTCAGAGTTCTCTGACAGTTTGTTAACATATGTCCTGTGATCATAATAAGAACCACAAGGGCCCATCCAGCCAAAACATTGGCATCAGTTTGGGGGCTCACTATAGTCATATAGTGGCCCCAATGAGTACCTTAGACATTCCTAGCCGCTAGCATCACTATCAATGGGGTGAGACTGTCATAGCAGTTCACATGGTACTGGTTGTTGGCAGGTCTCACTTTCTTCCCATTTGGGCCCTCTGTGAGCTGAGTGTCCTCCTGGCACGGAAGTTGGCTTTCCTCCAGAGCGAACAATCCTAAAGAGCAAGGTGGAAGCCACAATGCCTTTTATGACTTAGGCTTGGAAGTCACACTCCTTCATCATATCAGCAATATCCTATTGGTTACATAGGTCACCTTGGGTAGGTGGTGTAGGAGGGCTACACAGGCATGTGCAGGAATCACTGGGTCATTTTGTAAGCTGGCTATTACAAAAGGGCTAATACGTTTTAAAACAAATAATTTTTTAAGGCTTACCATTTTAAAACCTAAAACTTCGGCTCTTTTACTCACAAACTAACAAAGTTTTTAAGTATACCCATATCCGTTGTTTTGCTCAGTTTCCATTGATAATAGAATACCTTTGTATTTGTTTTAAAATCTACAGTTACGATTAATCTTCTGGTACAGACTGAACTTAGAAGTGCTATCCAAAAATGTTTGGCAATAAACAACAGCTTCCGAATACCTGACTCTGACGATGGTAGTAGAGAAATAAGAAATAGAATAACTTCACCTTCTGAGGGTGAGATAGAGGGCAGGCAAGTAGCTGCCTGCACTGTACTTGAGGAACCCCTGGGCGTGGCTTTACTTGCCAAGTGTGGGCCCTGGCCATTTTCCTGGGACTTTATTTCTACTGAACTCCAGGGGAGGGTAAGCAGGGCTTCTGCTGAAGGTTTCCAGATAGCATTTCAAATTAGGATTATATTTTTAATGCTTCCCACATGTCTGCCTCAAGAGCTTTAGTCCCCAGCAATCTATTCTCTCTGGTTGAGTGAAGTTTGTCTAAAATATGAGTGGACATTAAGGTATGGACTTCGGGATAGCCATGACTCTCCTTTCTTGTTCCTCACATCTCTGGTTCTTCCCAGCAGTGTTTTGGATAATCAGACATATGGCATTAGTGACCTGCAATTTTTCTGTTCCAAATTTTGAAGATAGGAGAATATTACTACTAAAAATATGCTTATTTGGGGGACCACTTTTCTTAGTCCCATTCTCATTAGAACTTGAGAAGGAGAAAAGAACAATAGGATGTTGTTTAACCTCTTTATTTCTGCAGGAAAGGAAGGATGAGGAGGAGGAAGGGGAGGGAAAATGTGCAGGTGAGTGTCATGTTCTTAGATAGTTTTGAAGATTCCTCAGGCTTTGGAGTGGAAAAATGGATTGTAGGCGATTAAGGAGGGAGCCAAGAGGTCAGTCAGGAAGCCATGGTAGTTGTCCAAGGGGGATGTTGGCTTGGATGAGAGTGGAAATGGTGCAGTTAGGAAAGGGTGGTTAGGCTAAGAGTATGCAATGTAGGCAGAGCCCACATGGTCATGTGCTGGGCCTGAGTAGATATTATGGTTCATTGCTCCTATTATTGGACTTTAATGACGTGTATTCACACTCTACATTTGTTTTTTTTTTTTGCTAAGAAATTAAGTGTGCGAGCTTATTCTCATTACTACTATTATTACTGTGGCTGGATTTGCTTCAAAAAGTATATTACTGCCCAACCAGTGTGGCTCAGTGATTGAGCACTGACCTATGAACCAGGATGTCATGGTTTGATTCTCGGTCAGGGCACATGCTTGAGTTGCAGGCCTTATCCCCAGTGTGAGAGGTGCAGGAGATAACTAATCAATGATTCTCTCTCATTATTGATTGATGTTTCTTTCTCTCCCTCTCTCTTCCTCTGTGAAATCAATAAAATATATATATTTTAAAAGTATATTACCAAATATAGCATGAAAACTGTCCCAACCCTATGGGCCAGCAATACAATTATGTGATATTAGAATCTAGAATATAGTTCTGAAGATTTATCAGATCATGTGTTTAGCAATGAATATAAGATTCCCCTTCTTGCTATCCTTGTTATATTATTTATCAAATAGATAATTTGGGGGCTTGTTATAGAAACTTGAAAATTGACCATTTTTAAGGAAATACACAAATATCCAACCCAATAATTAACTATTTCTCATAGGCTATTAAGAAATACAACTTATAATTTCACTCCTTTCTTTTAGTTAAAATTTTTGTGGTTCTTTAAAGTTGAATAAAATAAGATCATCTCAGTGTTTCCAAGAAATGTAGTGGAAAGTAATATACTTGGCATTATTCAATTTGTTTGATTTGTTCTTAATTTGATTTGCATGAAAATGTTATTAATTTTAGATTTGTTAAATTTTAACTTGATATCACTTTATATCAATTTACATTTGGAACATTCATTAAGATCTTTGGGGTATACAATTTAACCTGAAGTGTTGAATATGATTATAAGAAAGAAAAGTTTGGTACCTTAAGGCTGGAATGGTTCACAGCTGACTCTTATGAAATCAAATAAGTTCTCATAATCATTTGCAGCCATTATTTGTTTGCTTTTGCAGTACCTTTTTTCTTCTGAGCTATCCTTACATGTTTCAGGAATTCAAGGGCTAAGGAACATTGTACTAAGAATTTGAAATAGAACGCATTTAATTTTGTGGGAGTGTAGGGTGTTTATTAACTTTTATGTTTAAGGATCAGCAAAATGGAGAAGTGTATTGTGTTACACAACATATTTTGTTATAAGTATATTTACTTTTATTGTACATGATGTAACCAGAATGGAAAATCACACACAGAAACAGTAATTGTGGGTATAATTTGCCTCAGAAGGGCATGGGAAATGGGGAGTATGGTGTAAGAAGAGAAAAAAAAAATCTGTTAACTCATTAGAGTAAAATTACTAGTTAACAAAGAGTTGCATAGGTGAATGAATAATAATAAAACGTTCACTTACCTTTTCTGAAAAATTACAAACTTCTGTCTTTCTTTGCTTAGGTATTTGGTAAAGGAATAAAGTTTATCTGGTTCACTGGAAGCTCTTCACCTTTCATTTTAATCATCAGAGGATACTATTTGGCTATTTTGAAATCATTTCTGTTTTCAACTTGCACTTTGCCCAGTGAGAGCCTTTTCTCATCTCATTCTTCCTTTTCTTTTGTCCCACTGCTCAGTTTACGTCCACCTCTTTTCCTATAGCCAAGGAAGAAACTTGTTAACCAAGACTTCCTTATGAACTGACTGAAGAATCTTTTATTTTAAAAATATATTTTATTGATTTTTCACAGAGAGGAAGGGAGAGGGATAGAAAGTCAGAAACATCGATGAGAGAGAGACATCGATTAGCCGCCTCCTGCACACCCCACACTGGAGATGTGCCCTCAAGCAAGGTACATGCCCCCCACCGGAATCGAACCTGGGACCTTTCAGTCCGCAGGCCGACGCTCTATCCACTGAGCCAAACCGGTCTTGACTGAAGAATCTTTTTGATATGATACATTCATAGGCACCATAACTCAGTATGATCCCAGAAAAAACAAACAACAGGAAGTACAGGAAAATATACAGCTCAAACAACAGGAAGTATAGGAAACACACTCACCTCATATTTGGAAGGGTCTTCATTCCTTCAACACAGGTAGAAGTGGACAAAGAATGAGAGAACAACAAAGACTGTTGTTGATTTGATCTCCAGGAATGGAAATTGTTGGTTTTCTATTTTTTCCAAAATAAACTTTGATCTAGAGTTGACTGCCCTGTTACTTACTCCCTTCTGATGCTGAGGAGTGTCAGCTACCCTTTTTGGGTTTTCAAGGTCAGTCTGCTAAATTGTGGATATACTGGACTACCCATCCCCAAAAGAAGTGGAAAATACTAGTCACTTGTCAATATGGGTCCCAAAGTAAAAACAACACAAGGGAATGGGAGGATGTTTAGTTGAAATGAAAAAAAGATGGAAAAGATGATAGGGAAAAATAGAGAAATGTTGGACAAAAATTTATTAGGATAAAACTATCACTGTACTAATCTCTGTGTCATTAACCAGTTATAAATAAATATTTTCTAATATTCATATTCCCTCTAGACTCACTTCTTATCTCTTTCTTTTGATTTCTTTCCCATTTTCCCCTCTCCTCTGTTTTTTCTTTCTTCTTTGCTTTCTCTCTTGATTCTCCTCCTCCTCCTCCTCCTCCTCCTCCTCCTCCTCCTCTTCCTCTTCCTCTTCCTCTTGTTCTTTTCAAATCTTCACCCAAGGATATGTAATATTGATTTTGGGAAGAGGAAGGGAGGCGGAGAGGGAAAGAGAAAGAGGAAGAAGTGGAGAGGGAGGAAGGAGTAGTAAGGGGGGAGAGATAGATAGAGAGAGAGAAAGAAAGAGAGAGAGAGGGAGAGGGAAAAAGAGAGGAGAGAGAGAGAGAGAGAGAGAGAGAGAGACCTGCTTTTTTGGTGTAGGGGACAACGCTCCAACCAACTGAGCCACCAGCCAGGGCTGTTGTTTTTATGAGCTAAATATGGTACTGCAATCAGAGATGATTAAGTACAAATTTAGCTTGGTTTATGATGAATTCACAAGGAAATAACTGCCATATAGCACTCCATGAGAATATTACCAGAAGTAGAAAACTAAATTCCATGGGGGTTCTGAGAAAAATGACTTTATTTGATGTGGAGACAAAGAATTAGATATGATTTTTTTGCACTCTTTCATTCCTTCATTCATCCCCATGTGGTAGGCATTCTCCTATGAACTGAGGGGACAATTGAACAACGGTTATAATGCCGGTGTGGTCACCACCTCCCAGGAGCTTGTATGCCAATGGATAGACAGAAAACAAACATATAAATAGTAAATAGCTACAGGTTGTAAAAGGGCTAGAAAAAAAAGAATTTCTCTCTTTGGTGGCAGAGAAGTAAGGGAGAAGCTGTCTTTCTAGAGCAGGCTGGGAAGGCACCTTGAAGAGGTCTATTTCAGGAGACACCTGAAGGATTAGAGGAAGCCAGTTTTGGGGAGAGCCAAGAGAAGAATTTCCTGATTAAGAGGGAATGGTACATGCAAAAGCCCTGAGCATGTAAGAGTGGGCACTCTGTTTAAGTGGCAGGAGGTGGGGATGGGTGAAACTAGCAAGATAGGAGTGTTTAAGATAAGATCCAAGAGGGAGGTGGGCCTGGAACCATAAATACTTGAGGTTGTGTTTTAAGTGCAGTGGAAGCCCCTGAAAGGGAGTGTCTTGCAAGAATTTTAGCTTTAAAAGTACAAACTTTTTGATGGATAGAGAATACATTTTATGGAGCCAGAGTAGAAGCATGGAAATCACAATAAAATCTCTAAACTATAGGAAAATGGAGTATTAGGAACTTACGGGATTAGGAATTGTGTTATAAAATGTGGTGACATTTTATTTGGGGTTCTAAGAATGGTTGGAATTTGGACAAGCAGAGATTTGGAGAGAAGATCATTCTAGAGCAAGAAGCAGGATATCAAAGTATGGATGGAGAGTGAGAGGTATATGCAAGATTGGAAAAGGGCCGTCCTAGTTAGTATGACTGAAGAGGAGGGTGTATGTAGATTGCCAGTCTACATTTTTGGGGAGTTTGGCTAATATATATAGAAGGGTCATTGTTTATTTTATTTAGGCATGTTTTATCTATAATAATAAAATCATAATATGCTAATTAGACAGGACAGCCAAACAACCTTCCGGATGTCATCCCAGACATCCTTCCAGACAAAGCCACAGTGGTGGGGGATGAGGCAGAGGCAGGTGGGGCGATCAGGCAGGCAGGAGAGCAGTTAGGAGCAATCTGGCAAGGAGACAAGTGGTTAGGGGTGATAAGGTAGGCAGGCAGAGTGGTTAGGGGCAATCAGGCAGGCAGGTGAGCAGTTAGGGGTGATCAGGCAGCCAGGCAAGCAGGGGCAATCAGGCAGAGAGGCAGAGGTGGTTATGGGTGATCAAGCAGGTAAGCAGAGTGGTTAAGGGCAATCAGGCAGGCAGGCAAATGGTTAGGATCCAGTGGTCCCAGATTGCAAAAGGGATGTCCTACTGCTGGCAGTTGGATTTCCCCTGTGGGGTCCCAAATTGCGAGAGGTGTAGGCTGAACTGAGGCCTCTCCTCCTCCCCACACAAATTTCATGCACTGGGTTTATAATCTACCATAAGAAATCTTCTAGCTCTGACCTTGGTAGCTCAGTTGGTTGGGCATAGTCCCCTACACCAAAGGGTTGCTGATTCAGTTCCTAGTAGGGCACATGCCCAAGTTGCAGGCTCAATCCCCAGTTGGGGGCATGCAAGAGGCAGCCAATCAATGTTTCACTTTCACATTGATGTTTCTTTCTCTCTCTCTTTCTCTCTCTCTCTCTCTCTCTCTCTCTCTCTCTTCCTCTTTCTCTCTTTCTCTTTGAAAAAAAAATCAACAACAGAATCTTTTTAAAAAGTCTTGCTAGTTCTTGCTTTTATTTTGTAGAAAAATTAGCAATTTTCATTGTCTTTTTTTAGAAAATAGGATGTTTGAGGTGTTAGACTCTTCATATAATTTTCCCTCTCTGAAAGTCACTGGCAGTTTATATCTCACCACCCACAGAGCCTGGATATATAGAAGTGGCTCCTCAGTAGGAACTTACATTTAAGGGTTTGTGTCTTCATTCATTCATTTATGTGACAAGCGTCCACTGAGCACCAGCACTATTGCAGGCACTGTTTATCCTGAGTGAGTGTGAGAGGTTCTTGCTCTTTATGTGTCTTGCCGCTTTCTACTAGTTTCTTTAGTGACAATTTAGGGATACAGTGCACAGTGGGAAACAGCTTTCACCGAGGTCAGGAGAGCCTCCTTCAGCAAGTGACATTTGAGCTGAAACCTAAGTGATGATCAAGGTGAAGACTGGTTCAAACAGATGGTCTTAAAATATAAAGGCTGTAAGGTAGGCATGAGCTTAAGGCAAGTGAGAAAGGGAGAAAATGCCCTTTGGTTGGGCTCCAGTGAATGAGGTGGGAAGTAGTGGGAGATGAGACTGAACAGGTGGCAGTGTTCTCAGCTCTGGCTGCACATTGCAATCCTCTAGCTGGCTCAGGTCACACCCCAGACTAGTTAAATCAGAATCTCTGCTAACACTAGGCATTAGCATTTTTATTGATTGATTGATTGATTTGATTGACATTGGTTAATAAAATTATGTAGTTCAGGTATTCAATTCTATAATACATTATCTGTATATTGCATTATGTGTTCCCTCAAGTCAAGTCTCATTTCATCTCCATTTATTTCCTCTATTCCCTCTTCTACCTCCTTCACCCCCTTTCCCTCTGTGAATTACCATGGCATCAGCATTTTTTAAAATTCCCCAGGTGACTCTCTTGTGAGTTTGGATTTGGTCTAATTGTCCTGGGAAGCCTTGGAGGGGAGTGATATAATCAGGTTGTAATTCCTTAAAAGATCATTTTGAGTCTATGTGTAGTATGAAGGGTAAGCTGGAGAAAGGTAAAGGGTATCATCAGGATGACCAGTTAGGAGGTTCTAGGAGTGGGCAAGAGAGGATGGTGGCTTTAACTAAGGTGGCAGTGGGTTTATATATTATCAGGGTAGTGAATTATAATATGAGGCTGGGGACAAAGCTCCTGTTTAGCAGATATTCCCACAGGCCATTTCTTTTTGATTTTGGGAGACTGAGTAGATTTGGGTAAAAAACATGACCTCTGGGTTTGAATCCCACATCTTCCACTTACTAGTCATGGTACCTTAGGCAAGTGATACCCACAAAATGAGGGATAGACCAGAGTGTTTGCCTCAAAGCTTTAAAAAATGAATTTAATGAGTATATAACATTTAAAACAGTGTTTAGTTCAAAGTAAATGTATTTTTGGCTATTGTTATTATTTTTATTAATCCCACCCCATTTTCTAGTTTTTTTTCCTACTTTCTTCTTGCCTAGAATGTGTTTGCAGTGTCTGTGGCTTTCATCTGGGACCTAAGGGAGAGGCTAAAGGAATAGAAGATACACTGGCTCAGAACCAACCTGATGTTCACCCATGGCTCCTTCCACTTACCTATGGCCTTCTTGATCAATGAGAAAAAGGAACCCTATTTCTTAGGTTTCTATGTAATTCCTACAGCTCAGAAGCAGAGAACAGGAAATTTTTAAGGATTTCAGAAAGGTTAGTGGGCAGAGTGTGAGGGGCCAGCCAGAGTGGAGATATGACACCGAAGACATTTGCATGCCTCAGATTTGGAAGGGTCTTATAAATCACATTACAGATTTAGGACTTTTTCCTTGTGAGTTAATAAGGGGATCAGACATGATTAGGTTTTTGGTTTAAGAACAATCTCTCTGGCTGCTCTGTGAACAGTGACTTGGAAGTAACAAAATTGGAAGTAGGGAGATCTGTTTGAAGGTTATTACAGCAATCCCAGTGAGTGGTGATCATCACAGGGGGGATAAGGGAAGTGAGAAAATTCTAGAAATGTTTAGGATTGAAAAGAACAAGGCCTAATGTTGAGGAAGAGGGAGTTGGAGGACTCAAGAGTGACTTTGGCTAGGCCATGGTGGCTCAGTGATTGAGTGTCGACCTATGAACCAGGAGGTCACAGTTCGATTCCCGGTTGGGGCACATGCTCAGGTTGAGGGCTTAGTCCCCAGTGGGGTGTGTGCAGGAGGCAGCTGATCAATGATTCTCTCTTGTCATTGATGTTTCTCTCTCTCTCCCCCACTCCCTTCCTCTCTGAAATTAATAAAAGTATGTATATTTTTAAAAGAGTAACTTTGGAGTTTGATTTTTATAACTGGTTGGATCATGTTCTTTTTAAAAAAATATATTTTATTGATTTTTTACAGAGAAGAAGGGAGAGGGATAGAAAGTCAGAAACATCGATGAGAGAGAGATATCGATCAGCCGCCTCCTGCACACCCCACACTGGAGATGTGCCCGCAACCAAGGTACATGTCCCTGACCGGAATCGAACCTGTGACCTTTCAGTCCGCAGGCCGACGCTCTATCCACTGAGCCAAACCAGTCTCGGCTGGATCATGTTCTTAATTGACAAGCAGCATAGAGAGGGATTTTAATAAAAATAAAGCATCTTAGAGTTTAAATACCACATTTCTTCATGCTCTCTCCCTTTTTTTCTTCTTAATTTTTCATTGGAGGAGGGTTTAAGAATCTTGGTTGCTCAGGAAATTCATTTTCCTGTTAGAAAAGAGTCTATGGTATG
Organism: Lasiurus cinereus; assembly: GCA_011751065.1. Classification (NCBI taxonomy): domain Eukaryota; kingdom Metazoa; phylum Chordata; class Mammalia; order Chiroptera; family Vespertilionidae; genus Lasiurus; species Lasiurus cinereus. Next base: position 36,452,195 of record JAAGEH010000304.1, read on the forward strand.
CTAAGAACAGTTTTTTTCCTAACTAGAATACTTTGTGGTATTTAGTAATTATTATTATTAATATTATTATTATGGTCATCATCATCATTAGGGAGTGGGATGGAAATCATTATAGTATATAAAAATTAATCTTATCTTTCCCATTCATTTTTTAAAAATTTCTTTATTGATTAAGGTATTACATATATGTCCTCATCCCCCCCATTCCTAACCATTTTTTGATTCAAATTTTATGTGTAAGGGAATTATCCTTATGGAATTCAACCTTCGGTGAATGTGGTAAAGAAGATAACTATCTCATATAAATGAAAGGCATACATCCAATTTTGAATTATTTGGGAACAAAATCCCCATGTAGAAATGAACTTAAGGGATCAATAAATATTTTCAATTCAGAAATTGAGATAGGGCTGAATGGATATTTTAAATCTTGAATATGGTTATAAATTGAAAATGTAAGGTTAATCTAGGACCAATCCAGAGAGCAAAAAAGGCTCAATATTTTTGAAATTATCAATGATTATATTGTGTGCTTGATATGCTTATATATAAACATTTTAGCACAAATTGCCTATTCCATCAAATAAAGTTTTCATATATATACACATAATGAGTGGCCAGATTATGATGATCTCTGAATGCATAATAATCTGGCCACTCATTGTATTATCCTATATAATAAAAGGCTAATATGCAAATTGTCCCCTTGACCAGGAGTTCGACCAGCAACCAGGCTGGCCAACTGCCCATGTCCCCTCCCCCTGGCCAGACTGGCCAGACCCCACCCATGTATGAATTCATGCACCGGGACTCTAAAATACAAACACACACACACACACACACACACACACACACACACACACTGAGTGGCCATATTATGTCTTCAGAGATGATGATAATCTGGCCACTCATTATATATATCTTATCTAATAAAGAGGGAATATGCTAATTGACCCCCACACCATTGCAAAGATGGCAGCCCCCACAGCCAATAAGGAGGGAATATTCTAATTGCCACACCCTCAAAGATAGCAGTGCCCATAGCCACAAGATGGCAGCACCCAGTCTCCTCAGCCCCTCTAGGATGGCAGGCATGTGCCTGTCTCTGGAGTCTCCCAGTCCTCTCAGCCCCCCAGACACCAAGGGCTACCTGAGGCTCAGGTAACCAAGGCCGGCCAAGGCTTGCACTACCAGCAGTGGCAGCAGCAGAGGTGTGATGGGGCATTGCCTTCCCCTGATTGCCAGATCAAATCCCACCCCTGAGGGCTCCTGGACTGTGAGTGGAGGCAGGCCAGGCTGAGGAGCCCCCTTCCAGACCATGAATTTTCATGCACTGGGCCTTTAGTTCTAGCTAATAGAAGGTAATGTGCAAATTAACCATCACTCCATCATAAAGATGGTGGGTGCCCATAGCCACAAGATGGTAGTGCCCAGTCCTCTCAGCCCCACTGGAGTCCTCCAGCCCCGGGGGTGCAGCTGCTGAGAGTGGGCAGCATGAGCAGCCTGGTGGTATGCTTGCTTCGTCACTGCAGTGCCTAGGCAAGTGTCCCATTCTGGCTGTGAAGGGCCTCTGGGCAGCAGGCACGGAACAGCTGGGTGGGGTAGGGGGATGTTTGCGTCATTGCCCCTGTGATGAGGCAGGCATTCTGTGCCCAACCACGGATGGGCTTCTTGGCCATGGAGAGCCTCTGGGCAGTGGGGGCAGAGTGGACAGGTCCCACAGAGAGCTACTGGCGCATAGATTCATGCACAGGGTTACTAGTATATATATATATTGATTTCAGAGAAGAAGAGAGAGGGAGAGAGAAATATCAATGATGAGAGAGAATTATTGATTGTCTTCTACATACTCCTCACTGGGAATTGAACCCGTAACCCAGACATGTACTCTGACTGGGAATTGAATTGTGACTTCCTGGCTCATAGGTTGAAGCTGAGCCACATCAGCCAGGCATAAAAGCCTTTTTTTGTACAGTTATTCAAGAGGTCAAGTGGGACTCAGTGGTGGGTTTTGTTTTGTTTTTGTTTTTTTTGCTTTTAATGAAGGTTTTAATTAATAATAAAAGTAATAATAATAATGGCTTATATTAATAGTGGCACTTTTTAGTTTATATCGTTGAAAATGCATGACCCATTTAGCCTCTGTGAAGGAGACAGGGCAATATTATCTCCATTTAGGAACCAGGAAACCAGGATCCAAGAAATGTACCTCAGGTCATTGATTCCTGGAACAGTATTTTTTCCAGCAAATATCAATGTTCTCTGTGCTAACAGTGGTATCGCAGTGTGGCTGTGTTCAGAGAGGGTAAGCCTCTTTATGGAGGGTGAGGGAGTGAAGGGTCTCCAGATTGTGTTCTCCTAGGATTATGTTAGAGGTTTGTAATATAAAAAGCACAGCTCCAATCACACATGTGAATGGAAAAAAAAAAAAAGATGTGGACTAAGCATGATCAGCTATTATTTTTTTCCAATATAATTTATTTGTTCTTTGTTTCCTTATCTCCCTCTGGCATTTTTTAGGGAAAGCATTAATAGTACCATAGATTTAAGAAAAAAAAGAATACCTTACATCGAGAATGTTTTATTTATTCTTATCTGTGAATTGGTAAAAGACTGCTGTGTATGATTTTAGCTGATTATCTGGTCCAGATACAGAATTCCAACCAGTTTGAGGCATAGTTTGAGAACCACTAACAAATATTTTGAAAGTGTTTGAAATGACATTTCTTGCCTTCTGAGAAACATTTGTGGAGATATTAAATTATTTGTATTTGAATTTTCTCACAGAAAATTTTAAGTTCCTGTCTGTTCTACTTGTCTTCCTTCATCTTCTATCTTAAAGAAGCCTTGTTAAAATCTCTGTAATTTTTGACTCTTTTATCCTAAGATGTCCTTAGGTAATTTTAAGATTCTGGGGCCAATTTATTGCCAGACTGTGTCTTCTCCTCACCCCTCCCATGTGCTCTTGAGAGGAATGTGTATTCTGTTCTGTTGCATTGAATGTTCTTTTATGTCTGTTAGGTCAGTCTGGTCTAACATGTGGTTTAAATCCAGTGTTTACTAATTGATATTTTGTCTGGATGGTCTGTCATACTATTGAAACTGGGCCCTGGCTGGTGCATAAATTATCACAATTGTCATAACTTTTTGATGAATTGATCCCTTTGTCATTATATGGTGACCTTCTTTGGTCTCTTATAATTTTTGGCTTTAAGTTTATTTTATCTAATATAATTATGGCTACTCTATTTTGGTTTCTATGTGCATGAACTAGCTTTTCCTATCTCATTACTTATCTATGTATGTCCTTAAAGCTAAAGTGAGTCTCTTATAGGAAGCATATGATTCAGTCTTTTGTTTTGTCTTTTTTTTTTTTCTGTTAATCCTCTCCTAAGGATATTTTTTTCCATTGCTTTTCAGAGTAGAAGGGAGGGATAGGAGACAGAGAGAAACATCAATGTAAAAGAGACACATCAACTGGTTGCCTTCCGTATACTCCCCTACTAGAAGTAGGATGTGACTTTGCAACCAAGGAATGTGCTCTTGCTTGGAAATTGAACTCATGACCCTTGATATGCAGGGTGACACTCTAACCACTTTTGCAACACCAGCCACAGTGTTGTTTTTTTTTATATCTATTTGGCCACTCTGTGTCTTTTGTTTAGGTAATTCAGTCAATTTACATTATGAACTTGCTATCAAAGATTTACTAGTGGTCTGGTGCACAAAATTCATGCACATTAAAAGGCAATTAGAGAAAATATTTTAATATTGCTATTTGCCCTTTCTCTATATTAGAAGTGTCAGAGATGAAAGAAAATTAATAAAATGTATATGGAAATCTTCCTCTGTCAGAGGGCATGCCACAGGACCTAGAGTCAAATCCCCACCTACCCACGTATGCCTTAAAATCGCGAGAGACCAAGACCTGGCCAGCCCCACCCCCATCAAGCCCCGCAGAGCAGGGGGCATAGTCTGGTCCTCTAGCCTGGTGCCAGGCAGGAGGCACAGCCTCAGGTCCCCTGTCAGGCCCCGCTGGGTAGGGGGTTCAGCCTCAGGTCCCCCATCAAGCCCTACCAGGTGGGAGGCATGACCTGAGGTTCTCCAGCTTGGCGCCTGGTGGAGAGCATTGCCTCAGGTTCCTCGGTGCAGCCGTAAATCCCCTCGCCCCAGAGCCAGAGTGAGGAAGAGGGGCGCAACCTTAGGTCCCCCAGCCGGACTGCAGGTCCCTGGCCCTGGCACAAGAGCTCCAGGGCACAAGGGCATGATGACTATTTGCATATTAGCTCTTTATTATATAGGACTAGAGGTCCAGTGCATGAAATTTGTGCAAGGGGGGAGGGGTGTTGTCCCTCAGCCCAGCCTGCACCATCTCCAATCTGGGATCCCTTGTGGGATGCCTGACTGCCCTCTCACAATCCAGGACTGCTGGCTCCCAACTGCTCACTTGCCCACCTGCCTGATTTCCCCTAACTGCTTCTACCTGCCAGCCTGTTCACCTCCTTCCTAACCACTCCCCTGCCAGCCTGATCAATGCCTAACTGCTCTCCTGCTGGCCCCATCACCCCTAACTGCCCTCCCTTGCAGGCCTGATTGCCTTCACTGTCCTCCCTGCCTGTCTGGTCACCCCTAATTGCTCCCCTGCTGGCCCCATTACCCCTAACTGCCCTCCCCTACAGGCCTGGTTGCCCCCACTGTCCTCCCCTGTTGGCCTGGTCACCCCTAACTGTCCTCCCCTGTCGGCCTGGTCACCCCTAACTGTCCTCCACTGTCAGCCTGGTCACCCCTAACTGCCCTCCCCTGCTGGCACAGTCACCCCTAACTGTCTTCCCTTGCTGGCCTTATCCCTCCCAACTGCCCTCCCCTGTAGGCCTGGTCCCCCCCAACTACCCTTCTCTGGAGACCTGGTTGCCCCCAACTGTCCTCCCCTGCAAGCTTGGTTGCCTCTAACTGCCCTCCCCTGCCAGCCTGGCCACTCCTAACTGCTCTCCCCTGCTGGCTTGGTTGCCTCTAATTACCCTCGTCTGCTGGCCTGGTCACCCCCAACTGTCCTCTTCTGCAGGCTTGGTCCCCCTCAGCTGCCCTTCCCTGCAGGCCTGGTCACCCCCAACTACTGCCCTCCTCTGCTGGCCTGGTCCATCCCAACTGTCCTCCCCTGCAAGCCTGATTGTGCACAACTGCCTTCCCCTGCTGAGCATCTTGTGGTGGCCATATTTTGTCCACATGGGGTGGCCATATTGTGTGTTGGAGTGACGGACAATTTGCATATTACCCTTTTATTAGATAAGATTATATAGGCTTTGGACTTACTATTGCCATTTTATTAATTGTTTTATGGCTGTTTTATACTTTCATTTTTTCTTTCTTTGTGATTTGATGATTTTCTGTTGTGGTATGCCTAGATTTCTTTATCTTTTGTAGGCTTTTGCTGTGTGGTTCCATGAGACTTTTATAAAATATCTTATCTATACTTATAATAGGGTAATATGCAAATTGGTCAGGATGCAGTCTCATAATGACTAATCAGCAGGAGGCAGGGGCAATGAGCCATAAGTGGCAAAGAGCTACAGGAGGGTGGGGCAGCAAGGTACGTGCAGCAAAGAGCTATGAGTGGCTGTAGATGGGGTGGCCAGCTGAGGCAGATGACACTGTGCCACTCATGCATGGATTCGTGTGCAGGGCCACTAGTAACCTATATAATAAAAGAGTAATATGCAAATTGACCATCACTCCAACACACGAGATGGCTGCCCCCATGTGGACACAAAATGGCTGCCAGAAGATGTCCAGCAGGGAAGGGTAGTTGGGAGGGGCCAGGCCTGCAAGGGATGGCAGTTGGGGGGTGAGCAAACCTGCAGGGAAGGGCAGTTAGGGGTGACCAGGCCGGCAGAAGAAGGAAGTTGGGGGTGAATGGGCCTGCAGGGAAGGGCAAGTGGGAGGGACCCAGGCCTGCAGGGGAGGGCAGTTAGGGCAAACAGGCTGGTAGGGGAGCAGTTAGGCCTCAATCAGGCTGGCAGGGGAGTGGTTAGGGGCAATCAGGAAGGCAGGCAGGCGAGCAGTTGGGAGCCAGTAGTCCTGGATTGCGAGAAGTATATCTGATTGCCCGTTTAGGCCCTATCCTACCAGACATCTCTTGAGAGGTCCCAGATTGGAGAGAGTGTAGGCTGGGCTGAGGGACACCCTACCCCCAACTTGTGCACAAATTTTATGTACTAGGCTTCTAGTTTATTATAACAGTCTATTTTAAGCTGATAACAACTTAACTTCACATGCATGCAAAAACTCTATATTTCTACACTCTTTCTTCCTCCATATTTTATGATTTGATGTTACCTATTTTTATACTATGTATCCATTAACAAATTATTTTACTTATAGTTACCTTTAATACTTTTGTGTTTTGACTTTACATTAGAGTTGTAAGTGACTTATCCACCATTACATTAGAGCAGTGATTGGCAAACTGCTACAGTTTGCCACTCTGTTGACTAATGAGTTTGCCAACCACTGCATTAGAGTATTTTGAATGTAACTATATATTTATCTTTATCAGTGGGTTTTATACTTTTATATGTTTTCCTTTTATTAATTGGCATACTTTTATTTCAACTTGAAGAACACCCTTTAATATTTCTTCTATCAGTCTAGTGATGATGAACTCCTCCAGTTTTTGTAGATCTGAATAACTTTTTATTTCTCGTTCAATTCCAAAGGGCAGCTTTGCTGGGTTGGGTCTTCTTAGCTGGCATTTTTTCTTTCAGTACTTTAAATATATCATTCTACTCCTTCTGACCTGCAAAGTTTTTGTTGCTACATCTGCTGATAATCTTATGGGAGTTCTCTTATATGTAACGAGTTGCTTTTCTCTTGCTGCTTTTAAGATTCTTTGTATTTAATTTTTGATAATTGAATTATTATGTGTCTCTGAATAGTCTTTTTGGATTCATCTTACTTGGTACTTTTGAGGTTCTTACATTTGGATGTCTATACCCACTCATCTCCCTGCCAGATTAGGGAAGAATGCCTATTGGCTACCAAAGTTTTGTGTTCCAGGGGCTGTCTAGCAAGTCAGCTATAAAAGTTGGGGCATCAGATGTGTGGCAAAGTTTCTTTCAGGGAGACACTAATGACTTGATTTTATTGTTAGAGTGAGCCAGAGGGAGAAGGAGCTGGAAGTTCCTCTTGGCTCTTTTGGGCTCCATGGAGGATTGCAGTCAGCCCCTATATGTATGCTAATTAGAAGCCAAATCCTCAGGCAGCAACTTACAGAGTATGCAGTTAAATTCTTTGCAGTAAAAACTAGAAGATTTGCATTCTTGCCTGCTTCCACTGCACTAAGCCTTGGGAGTACAGTTGCAATGAGTACTCATTTGTGTCTGTTAAGAACTTCTTCTTTGTTTGGTATGGTCCTGTGAGACTCATGAATGCAGGCTCTATTGGCTATCAGAACTAGGCAATCTGGAGGCCATCTCTCAGGTGGCAGCTACAAAAGCAGGGGAGCCAGACATGTGTATAAGCTCCTTCCAGACAGATGATAGTGACCTAGTTTTATTGTTGGAGCAGACCAGAGGGAAAAGGTGGGGGAAGTGCCTGCCAGCTCCCCAAGGCTCCAGGATGGGATGGATTCCAGCCAGCCCTTAGATGCCTGCCAAATTAGAAGTTGGACCTTCAGGCAGCAGCTTGTAAAGTATGCACTCAAACCCCTTCTAGGTAAAGACTGAAAGATGGGAGTAATTTTGCCTGCTTCCTCTGTATTGAACCATTGAAGGATAGCCTTGACAAGTGCTCATGTTAAGAATTGATTATTTGCTAGTCTTATGGCCCTCATGGACACAAACCCCATTGGCTTTTAGAGTTAGGTTTTTGGGGGCCTGCCCCTTCTCTGGGAGTCTTAAAAGTTGGGCACTAGATGTGCAGTCCAAACACTTAAACTCTCAGGGAGAAACTGAGGGTTGGAAGTGCCTTACTGATTGTATGGCTCAATGTTGAGGATCTGGTGTTTGGTGAGAGTGTCTCAGCTTTTCCTAATCATTTCAATGTGGGTGTTTTTCATTCACTCATGGGTAGGAGTCACTTAGCCAGTTTCTGGATTTTTCTTAGAGGGAATTGATCTGTGTGTAGTTGTACATTCAGTGAGTCCGTGGGAGGAAGAAAGTTTAGGAACCTTTTATGTTGCCTTTTTGGACCCTTCTGTTTTTGTTTCTTTAACATTTATTGAGGCTTACAGTGTGTGAGGTACTGTGCTTAGGCTTTTGATCTTACATTATCACAGTCATTCTCATAACAACTGTTTGCAGTAGGTAGTATTGGTGCCTTTATCCTATCTAATAAAAGAGTAATATGTTAATTAACCATCACCCCATGACAAAGATGGAGGCACCCATAGTGGCTGGGGCGAGATGCTGGTGGCATTGTCCTGGCAATGTGAGCCCAGTGTATACAGCCCGGCCTCGAGGAGGGAGAGGAGGGGCCTCAGGCCGGAGGCTGGGGCAAGGGATGCTGGCATCATTGTAGGCTGGGCTGAGGGGACCCCGCCCCCCCTTGTGCACAAATTTTGTGCACTGGGCCTCTAGTTATTTAATAGGAAAGGAGGAAAGGGAAGATTGGATATACGCATGCCATTTATACAGCTTTGCCAAAAAAGCTGTATTTAACATTCTCCAAATCTGTTTCCTTCTGATCCATGGGGAAAGGAACTAGACAAAGACAATTTATTTTTTAAAATTTATTTCTATTTGCTTATATTTTTATTGTTGAGAGCATTACAGATGTCTCCCATTTCCCTCACCCCCAAAAACACACACACACACACACACACACACACACACACACACACACAATTTAGACACATGCCCAGTAAGGTTTGAGTGATGTGGAAATGTGCCACCTGTCTGCCACTCATACCTGGGAACAAATTAGTGGTCAAGATGGATATGGTCGCTGCAAGTATATAAAACCTAAATATTTGGAACTTCCACACAAAGTAAGTTTCATGCACTGGGTCTCTGGCTGTCCTGTCAATGAATGGACGTTAATTAGCTTGGATGCAATATGCAATGAAAGCTCTGGACACTGGCCGTGTTTCTGGCTTCACTAAACTCCCAGCTGCCCATCTTTCAGGACTGGCTTGGAGGAAAGGGGACATTGGGACCTGAGAAATATTACATCATGCAAATAAAGCCTATTCAACATCCCATCCTCCAATGGGAATCTTAGAAAATTCATTTTCTGAATATATTGCAAGAACCTCACGACCATGAGCGACAGGGTAGTTTGATTCTCCAGTAACAGTATTGGCCCCATTTTACAGAAAAATAAAATAGGAGACATGCCCAAGAATGTACAGTTAGTAAATGACACAGCTTGGGTTTCAATCTTGATCTGTTTGATTTAAAAGCCTTAAGCACATTTCACACTCTCTTAGAGGAGGACAGGGCTCATGTCCTTTACTTTCTCTGACTCCCACTATTCTTTAAGAGTATGTCTTAAAGTAGTCTTATAATAACCTACTTATGACATCAAAAGAATGTATGAGGACAGGTTCTCTGAAGAAATACATATAAGCAAATTGAATTAAACATTATCAGAAACCCAAGATAAACCAATATTAACATTTTGGAATATATCATTACATGTTTGAAGAATTTAAATATATCATTACATGTTTGAAGAATTAATTCTTCACATTACATGTGAAGAATTAAGTATATATATATATTAAAAGTTCTCTTAGGATAACTGAATTCTGCTTTCAAGTTTCTCTTTAATATACCCCAAATCATGTGCTTACTAAGAGCCATTTGAATTTTTTCTTATCCCTGTTTATGCCAGTTGAACTTATTATCACAATTATGTAATCTAATTAAATATTACACAAACCAATGAAATGTGAGTATAAAAATAGACCTGTTTTCATCCCTAAAATAGGTTGAATGTCTTAGCAAAATGCAATCAAGATGAATCACTAAAATAGTTGTTCTGGAATTTGGAGTAGGTAGAATAACTATAAAAGATTAAAAAAGAAGTGTTAAAAGTCATGATGGCTTCCTCATTCCTATTGCTTCATAAGTTTATTTACATTTTTGTTCTTTGGTAGTAAAAAACACTAAACTGCAAACAGAGAAAATGGATTATAGATATGATTTATGTAAGAAAGTGATATGAATTCTGTTAGGCAAATATGCAAGTCCTTAGTGTTGAATAAAAAGTTTTAGGGAGCAGTTGTTATGAATTCTCACTTTATTTAGCTTTTGAAATTAAGCAATTTCAGGTTCTAGATGCATTAGATAAGGATACTTCTACTCTTTATATCTGAAAAGGAGAATTATATAATTTACTAAGCTACTGTTTTTTTTTTTACTTAATATATCATGGACATATTTCCATACAGATGATAATATTTTATGGTAATATAACATGTTCAGAAAAGTGCACATATCTTAAGTGTACAGCTTAGTGAATGATCACAAAGCAAACATATCCATGTAACCAACACCCAGGACAAAACAAAAACACATTTCCAGCCTTGGCTGATGTGGCTCAGTTGGTTGAGTATCATCTCATGCACCAAAAGGTTGCAGGATCGATTCCCAGTAAGGCACATACCCAGGTTGCAGGTTTGATCCCTTTGATCCCATATCAGGTTGTATAGGGGAGGCAACTGATCTCTCTCTCTCTCTCTCTCTCTCTCTCTCTCTCTCTCTCTCTCTCT
>JAAGEH010000304.1:36462915-36512968 GCA_011751065.1 Lasiurus cinereus
CTCTCTCTCTCTCTCTCTCTCTCTCTCTCTCTCTCTCTCTCTCTCTCACACACACACACACACACACACACACACACACACACACACGAGCGCGCGCGCATGCACCTCCCCTCCTCCCCCTCCCCCACACGCACGCACAGTCAATAAAAACATATTGGAAAGAAGAATAGAAAGAAAAACTTTTCCAGTACCTTAGGAGACCTCTTCCTCCTCATCAGAAAGAACTGCTGTTTTGACTTTTAATCCTATAGTCTATTTTTAAACTTTATGTAAAAGAAATATACATAGTTTTTACTTTTTTACTCAACATTTGTTTGTGAAATTAATATATATTTTAATGTGTATTATTTATTCATTCATTGTCACTGCTGAATGTTTTTTCATTGAAAGAACATACCAAATATTTACTTATTGTTTGTAAGTTTATGTGCCTAGAAATGGAATTGTTGGGTCATAGGATATATTTGTGTTGAACTTTAGGGAATATTACTAAAGTGGTTGTATGAATTTATACCCCATCATTAAATGAATGTGAGTTTCTGTTGCTCCAGATCTTTGACAAATATATTGATTTTATTCCATCTGTTAGATGTGTAGTAGTATCTTGTGATTTTCACTTACATTTTCCTGGTACTTAATGAGATTGAACACCTTTTCTATGTATTTATTTACCTATTTAGGGTATTTTTGGTGGTGGTGAAGTTTAAAGTGATTGTTTAAGTATTTTGCACATTTTTCAGAAGAATTATCAGACTATTTCTTGTTTGCTTGTACTTCATATATTTTAGATATGAATTCCTTTGTTAGTTATGTGTTAAAAAAAATATCTTTCCGCACTCTTGCTTTTGTTACTCTTTTGACAAAAGTTAATGTAAGTTCTTAGTTTTAATGTAATTTAACTTAATAATTTTCCCTTTATTTTTAGTGTATTTTGAGTTCTTGGTAAGAAATCTTTGCCTACTCCCAATCCAAAGACATGAAGATATCCTTCTATGTTATCTTCCATCAAATTTATTGTTTTACTTTTCAGTTAGATCTACAATTCACATGGAATCAATTTATGTGTCTGCAAGTATCCATACATGTACAGTTCAGTTCTCTTTCATTGGTGTATTTTCCTTTTGCTAATATGTGCTTTGATTACTGTAGTTTAGTAACTTGAAGACTATCTTCTTTGTAATAATTCCTCATGATATTCTTTGGCCTTTTGCGTTTTCAAGTAAAGCTTAGAATAAGCTTGTCAGTGTCCACAAATATACACAGAGACACACTTAGACGTGCAGAGATTTTGATCAGTTGGATCTGTAGATCAATTGCTTTGAAAATAAAATCTATTGAATTGACATCTTTGCAGTATTGAGCCTTTTAGTTTATGTGCATGGAATATCTTCCCATTTGGGTCCTATTCAATTTAACCAATGTTTTATATTTTAATTATTTGGCTTTAGTATAATTCTGTATAATGGCTGTAGAATTTTGTGGGTAACATCCAAATTTAATTAATAGCATATGTTGTAAACTTAGATTATTTCTATATCTTTCATTATTATAAACAGTATGATTATGAACATTTACATATATACATTTTTTTTTTTACTGTAGTATCTTTTTGTCTCCTTAGAATTAACTCCTGAAACTGGAATTTCTGGATCATACAGCATGCACTTTTATCTTTCCCTATGAATTATGTCATTTTTAACTCTAATCTACATTTATAATACATTCCACTCTTGCCAACATAGAGAATTAGTGATTTATTTTTAGTATTTTTCAATTTGATGGGAAAATTAATAACTCATTGCTTGGCCAAGTGTGGCTCAGTGGTTGAGCATCAGACCAGGAACCAGGAGGTCATGGTTCCGTTCCCAGCCAGGGCACATACCTGGGTTGCCAACTTGATCCCCAGTAGGGGGTGTGCAAGAGGCAGCCAATCAATGATTCTCTCTCATTGATGTTTCTATCTCTCTATCCTTCTCCCTTCCTCTCTAAAATCAATAAAAATATATATTGAAAAAATAATATCTCATTTCAATTTTCATTTTTATTACTAGTGAGATTGAGCAAGTTTTCATTTGGCTACTTATAATTCTTCTGTTAATAGCCTGTTTGTGGCTTTTGTTTCTTTTCTATCACTGTTTTTATCTTTTCTTATTAATTAGTCACTGCTCTTTATATATCACAGGTAGAAACTCTTTATCACATATATTTATAAAATGTAAATCTATACAATAAATGAATTAACCAGTGTTAAATTTTGTTAGCTTCTGTTACTAGAGTGAGCCTTCGCATAAGAGCAGAAAAGGAATTCTATTTAGCCTATTCAAATTGGGGTTATTCCCCAAATATTTATGTCATGGACATATTTAGTAATATCATAGCAATAATGTGCTTGGTAACAGGGACTATAAGCAACTTGATAAAGTAGAAGGAAGGTATTATAATAAAATGGGAAGATCACTGAAATTAGAGCCAGAAGCCTGGGTTTTAGATCTGGCTCCCACCTCTCCCTCTGTAATCTTGGTTAATCTGCATACTTTTTCTGAGCTTTAATTTCCTCTTCTGTACAGTGGGCACATTTATATTCTATATATCACTGTGCTAAGATGAGAACATATTTTTTAATTAATTTTTTATACATATCTCCCCATTGCTCCCACCCTCCCAGGCATACCCCAAGCCCCCAGTGTCTATGTTCATTGGTTATGCTTATATGCATGCATACAAGTCCTTTGATTGATCTCTTATCTAGCTCACTTAACTTTAATCTTCCTGCTGTAATTTCACAGTCTGTTTGAAGCTTTACTGTCTCTGTATCTATCCTTTTGTTCATCAGTTTATAATGTTCTTTATTATCCATAAATGAGTGAGATCATGTGATGCTTCTCCTTCATTGACTGGCTTATTTCATTAAGCATAAGGTTCTCTAGTTCCAACCAGGTTGCTGCAAATGGTAGGAATTCCTTCTTTTTAATGGCAGCATAGAATTCCATTGTGTAGATGTACCACAGTTTTCTGATCCACTCATCTGCTGACGGGCACCTAGGCTGTTTCCAAATTGTGGCTATTGTAAATTGTGCTGCTATGAACATAGGGGTGCATAAATCCTTTCTGATTGGTGTTTGTGATTTCTTAGGATAAATTCCTAAGAGTGGTATTACAGGGTCAAATGGGAGATCCATTTTTAGTTTTTTGAGGAAACTCCATACTGTTCTCCACAGTGGCTGCACCAGTCTGCATTCCCACCACAGTGCACAAGGGTTCCTTTTTCTCCGCATCCTCGCCAACACTTGTCATTTGTTGACTTGTTGATGATTGCCATTCTGACAGGTGTAAGATGGTATCGCATTGTCGTTTTGATTTGCATCTCTCGGATGATTAATGACTTTGAACATGTTTTCATGTGTCTCTTGGCCTTCCTTCTGTCATCTTTCGAAAAGGTTCTATTTAGGTCCGTTGCCCTTTTTTTTATTGGATCGTTTATCTTCCTTTAATTAAGTTGTATAAGTTGGCTGTAGATTTTGGAGATTAAACCTTTATCAGTCATAACATTTGCAAATATGTTCTCCCATACAGTGATCTTTCTTGTTGTTTTGTTGATGGTTTCTTTTGCTGTGCAAAAGCTTTTTATTTTGATGTAGTCCCATTTGTTTATTTTTTCTTTAGCTTCAATTGCCTTTGGAGCAGTATCCGTGAAGAAGTTATTTTGGCATGTATCTGAGATTGTGCTGCCTGTGGATTCCTCTAGTATTTTTATGTTTTCCCTTGTAATGTTTAAGTCCTGTATCCATTTTGAGTTTATTTTTGTATTTGGTATAAGTTGGTGGTCCAGTTTCATTTTTTTGCATGTATCTGTCCAATTTTCCCAACACCATTTATTGAAGAGGCTATCTTGGCTGCATTGAATGTTCATGCCTCCTTTGTTAAATATTAGTTGAGCATAGTGGTTTGGTTGGATATCTGGGTTTTCTGTTCTATTCCATTGGTCTATATGTCTGTTCTTGTGCCAGTACCAGGCTGTTTTGAGAACAGTTGCTTTGTAGTATAGCTTGAAATCTGGTATTGAGATCCCACCTACTTTATTCCTCTTTCTCAGAATTGCTGTAGCTATTCCTGGCCTTTTTTTGTTCCAGATGAATCTATGAAGAATTCTTTCTAGGTCTGTGAAATATGCCGTTGGTATTTTAATGGGTAGTGCATTGAATCTGTAGATTGCTTGGTAGTATGGACATTTTAATGATGTTGATTCTCCCAATCCATGAGCATGGTATGCTCTTCCATCTGTTAACATCTTCCTCTATCTCTTTTTTTCAGTGTCCTGTAGTTTTCTACATATTGGTCTTTTACCTCTTTAGTTTGGTTTATTCCTAGGTATCTTAATTTTTTTGGTGCGATGGTAAATGGGATTGCTTTTTGAGTCTCTCTGTAATTTCACTATTAGTATATTGAAATGCCACAGATTTGTTGGCATTAACTTTGTATCCTGCTACATTGCCAAATTCATTTATTAAGTCAATTTATGTTGGGATGGAATCCTTCAGGTTTTTTATGTACAGTATCATGTCATCTGCTAATAAGGACAGATTTACTTCTTCTTTTCCAATTTGGATGCCTTTTATTTCTTCTTCTTGTCTAATTGCAATGGCTAATACTTCCAGTACTATGTCGAACAGGAGAGATGAGAGTGGGCATCCCTGTCTTGTTCCTGTTCTTTGGGGAAATGGTTTTAGTTTTTGCCCATTGAGTATGATGTTAGCTGTGGGTTTATCATATATGGCTTTTATGATGTTGAGGTATGCTCCTTCTATTCCCACTTTGCTGAGAGTTTTTATCAAGAAAGGGTGTTGGATTTTGTCAAATGCTTTTTCTGCATCAATTTATATGACTATGTGATTTTTATCTCTCAATTTGTTTATGTGATGTATCACATTTATTGATTTGCGGATATTGTACCATCCCTGCATTCCTGGGATGAATCCTGCTTGGTTATGGTGTATGATCTTTCTGATGTACTGCTGGATTCGATTTGCTAGAATTTTGTTGAGGATTTTGGCATCTATGTTCATGAGAGATATTAGCCTATAATTCTCTTTCATTGTGTTGTCTTTATCTGGTTTTTGTATTAGGGTGATGCTGGCTTCATAGAAGGTGTTTGGAAGTGTTCCGTCTTCTTGAATGTTTTTGAATAGTCTGAGGAGGATAGGTTTTAATTCTTCCTTGAATGTTTGGTAAAACTCTCCTGTGTAGCCATCTGGTCCTGGGCTTTTATTTTCTGGAAGCTTTTTGATGTCTGCTTCAATTTCTTCCATAGTTGTTGGACTATTGAGATGTTTGGCTTCCTCCTCATTGAGTTTTGGAAGGTTATATTTTTCTAGGAAAATGTCCATTTCTTGCAGGTTGTCCAATTTGTAAGAATAGAGTTTTTCATAGTATTTTTTAAAAATCCTTTGTATTTCCACAGGGTCTGTTGTTATTTCTACTCTTTCATTTCTGATTTTGTTTATTTGGGTCTTCTCTCTTTGTTTCTTGGTGAGCCTGGCTAGAGGTCCATCAATCTTGTTTATCCTTTCAAAAAACCAGCTATTTGTTTTGTTGATCTTTTGAATTGTTTCTTTGGTCTCCAAGTTGTTTATCTCCTCTCTGATCTTCACTATTTCCTTCCTTCTGAGTACACTGGGCTTTTCTTGTTGCTCTCGTTCTAGCTCTTTGAGTTGTAGATTTAGGTAACTTATTACCATTGTTTCCTGTTTTTTGCTGTAGGCTATGAACTTCCCTCTCAAGACTGCTTTCACTGTGTCCCATAAATTTTGTATTGTTGTGTTGTCATTGTCATTTGTTGTCATGATGTTTTTTATTTCTTCCTTTATTTTTCTGGTTACCCAGTCGTTGTTTAATAGCATGCTGTTTAGTCTTCATGTGTTTGATTTCTTTCTATTGTTTTTATTATAGTTTATTTCCAGTTTTATGAGATCATATTTGAAAAAGTATTCCAAACAAAAGTTACAAATACAAATTATAATGGTAATTAAGCATACTATAAGTATATAAATTTGAATGTATATTTTATTAAAATTATCATCTTTTGAGGTAACCTAATTTATGAAATATTCAGCTTAACATCTGAGTCTGTGGTTTGTAGGGTATACTAACTTGCATGACTCCTTTAAAAAGAAATTGTTTGTTGATAAAAAAAAAATCAATCTGATGTCCTATGTGACAATTCAGTGTGTTTTTAGTATATTGGCTTCTAGGGCCCCAAGCTTTTGTCTCCAATATTGACAGCTTTTGTGAGCTTATGAGCCACATTTTGTTAAAGCCATTTTGATCTGTGATGAGGGCACTGCATTGATGTTGAAAAATCTATATTTTGGTCCTTTCATTAAAATGCACTCTTTACAAAAAGGCAATATGAATTTGTATTGCAAAAGATAGCCTTTTTTTAGGCTCTTAAAATCAGGTAATTTAATTATGTCTCTGCCACAGCCTTTTATCTTCCTTTGCAAAGGAACTGACGTCATTTTGACATCTCATATTAGTAGCTGATTTTTTTTTTATCCACAGAATTAATTAACATGCAAATGAATACTTGTCCAGACTTGGGAACACTGATTTTTTTGATTAGCATTTAAATGTCACTCTTAATGATGTCACACTGACTCTTAAGAGAAAATTAAAGTGCTATAGTCACCTCCTGATTATTTTCTATAGCACGTTATTGGTATTTCTGATTATCTGGTCTTAGTGGGAGCTTTAGTCCTCTACTGTTTACAGGCTTAGTCAGATCCAAGAACAAACTTGGTTGCAGCAAGTGAGTTCTGGTCTTCCTTTGCTGACAGTTTATAGATAGACCTTGTACTGCTTCTTAGTAATAAGTTTATGTAGGAGCAGCACCTGCAAGGACTGTTAGCAGCAAGTAAAGGTTTCCAGGAGCAAAGAGGAGGTGTACAGGGGATTTTTAGCAATCTGATGGTAAAGAATAAAAAAGATGGGCCCTGGCTGGGTAACTCAATTGGTTAGAGTGTTTTCCTGATATACCACGGTGGTGGATTTGATCTCCCATCAGGGCACATATGAGAAGCAACAAATGATTGCATCAATAAGTGGAACAATAAATAGATGTTTCTCAATCTCTCTCTCTCTCTCTTCCCCCTCCCTCTCCCTTTGTCTCTCTCTCTTCCTCTCTCTCCCCCTTCTTCTCTTTCTCTCTAAAAATATCTATACTAATAAAAGGCTAATATGCTAATTAGATCGGCAGACCTTCCGGACCTCTTACCAGATAAAGCCGTGGCTGGGAGGGCCAAGGCAAGCTGCCAAAGTGAGGAGGGCCCATCACAGAGCCCCATCCCGATGGGCAGGGTCTCCCTCTGTGCAGCATTGATCACAGAGCTCTAGCAAGGTGGGCAGGGCAGGTAGGGCCTCCCTGCGGGTGGGGATTAATGGCAGAGCACAGGCCAGGTGGGAAGGGCCTCCCTGTGGGCAGGGATTAATGGCGGAGCCCAGGATGGGTGGGAAATGCCTGCTTCTGCTCTGCCATTGATCACAGAGCCCTGGCAGGGTGGGCAGGCAGGCGGGGGGTGGGGGGAGTTGAAGGTGAGTAGGCCAGCAGGGTGGGGGCAGTTGGGGGTGAGCAGGCTGGTGAGGTGGCAGTTGGGGGCAATCAGGCTGGCAGGGGGACAGTTAGGGGTGAGCAGGTCAGCGGCAAGGGGCAGTTGGGGACAAGCAGGCCAGCAGTAAGAGGCAGTTGGAGATGATCAGGCCAGTAAGCAGAGTGGTTTGGGGTGATCAGGCAGGCAGGCAGGTGAGTGGTTAGGAGCCAGCAGTCCTGGAATGTGAGAGGGATTTCTGAGTGCCAGTTTAGGCCCCATTCTGCAGGGATTGGGCCTAAACTGGCAGTTGGAAATTCCCCAAAGGGTCCCAGATTGGAGAGGGTGCAGGCTGGGCTGAGGGACACCCCCCATGCACAAATTTAATGCCCTGGGCCACTAGTCTGATCTAATAAAAGGGTAATATGCAAATTAACCATCACTCCATCACAAAGATGGCAGCACCCATAGCCACAAGAAGTTGGTGCCCAGTCCTCTCGGCCCTCCTGGAGTCCCCCAGTCCTGGGAGATGGGGGCAGCTGCTGAGAGTGGGCAGTGTGAGTGGCCTAGCAGAATGCTTGCTTCGTCACCACAGTGATGAGGTAAGCATTCTGCACCCAGCTGTGGATGGGCCCCTAGGCTGTGGAGAGCCTCTGGGCAATGGGCATGAAGTAGCCACGCCCACAGAGAGCTACTGGTGCACAGATTTGTGCACAGGGCTACTAGTCTCTCTCTCTCTCTCTCTCTCTCTCTATATATATATATATATATATATATATATATATATATATATATGACCATCACATCTGAAACAACTGAATAGGACAACCGAATAGGCTGTGTGGGGCAACCAGGCCAGCAGGGGAGTTAGTGAGGGATGATCAAATGACTGAGCAGCAGGCTGTGTGGGGTGACCAGGCCCCCCCCGGGGGGGGCAAGGAGGGCGACTAGACTGGTGGGAGGGGGTCATGAGAGACGACCAGGCCAGCAATGAAGGGTAGTAAGGGGTGGCTGGTGGGGGGCAATTGGGGGTGACCAGGCCAGTAGGCAGGACACTAAGGGGTGATCAGGCTGATGGGGGGACAGTTGGGGGCGACTTTGCCAGCATGAGGAAAAATTGAGGATAACCAGGCCAGCTTTGGGGGTTAGCTAGGGGTGATCAGGCAGATAGGCAGGTGAACCGTTAGGAGCCAGTGGTCCCAGATTGTGAGAGGGATGTCCAGTTGCCAGTGAGGATTGGGCCTAAACTGGCAGCTGGACATCCTTTGAAGGGTCTCACATTGGGGAGGGTGCAGCCTTGGCTGAGGGGTCCTCCCCTCACCCCCATGCACAAATTTTGTGCACTAGGCCTCTAGTATATATGTATATAAAAGCCTAAGCAACCAAACGACTGGTTGACAGGTTGCTATGATGCACACTGTTCACCAGGGGGCAGATGCTCAATGCAGGAGCTGCCCCCTGGTGGTCAGTGCACTCCCACAGTGGGAGCTTCAGTCAGCTGACCTGATGAGTGGGGCTGGGATGAGCAGGAGCGGCTCCTCCCCAGCCGCCTGCCGCTTTGTACACTACCACATCCCTCAGCGGATGTTGGATGCCAGTTTCAGCCCTGTCCCTGCAAGTCATGTGGAGGGACCCCACCACGCACAAATCTGTGCACCTGGCCTCTAGTCAATAAATAGAAATTAAAAAGAATAAAGATGAACTTTGAAGTTAGGTATTCATAGATTCAAATTTTTCCTGTGCCACTTTGAAGATGTGTGATTTGAGCAATTTACTTTCCTTCTCTGAGATTCAGTTTCTTTATCAGTAAAATATAAATAGTGATATCTACCACTCAGGTTGTTGGGAGCATTAAAGGTGTATAAAATATTACACAGTCAGCATAAGTTATCTGCTCTAACAAAAATTTCCAAAATCTCAGTGTTTTAACTTGGGATATTTATTACTGGGTAAGGGGAGGCTCTGATCCATGCAGACATTCAGCAACCCAGACTTCTTTCATCCAGTGGTCTTGGCACCCTTCATTAGATCATCTGTCTCTGGCAGACAGGTAAGAGAAAAGCATGAACATATGGCTTTCACAGGTTGGAAATTATGGGCCAGGCTGTAAATGGTACACATCACTTCCACTCATATCCCACTGGCCAGAACTCAGTTCCAAAGACGTGCCTACCACTTTCAGGTGAGCCTGGAGTATGTCTCAAGAGGAAAAAGAAATGGGTGTGTTTGGTGAACACATAGTCCTTTGCTACTAGCATCCATTAATATTTGTTGAAAGAAAAAAATGAATGGGTCTTTGTTGATTTTCCTTTCTATGGACTCCTAGAGCGTTAGAGTTGATAGATGTCTTAGAAATGATCAAGTTTTACCCTCTCTTTTTATAGAGAAGGAGCCTGAGTGCCCTGGGGAATTTAGTAACTTATGCAAGATCTTCCAGCTATTAGTGGCAGGACTGGAGAACCTGAATCTGCTTTTCCCAAATGCTGCTGTTTATTCTCTTTAGTTATTTGAAACATTCTTGATTTCTGCCATAACGTTGCCCTTGCCTTGTGGCAGGTAAAGATGGGGAGTTTAAAAATAAATTATTCTGGTCATTATAGGTAGACTTCAGTTTTCTTTGGACAAAGGAACTAGGTATTTTAGGATAGTGAGAAATCCTTGAAAATTCTCATTTGGGACTGAGAATGAGAATTCAATTTCACCCACCTGCTCACATGTTTAAGCAACCTTTCCCTAGCCCCCTTCTATATGTAACAAAGCATAAAAGATGATGTGGATGCAGCAGTGTTTAAAACAAAATGTACAGACTGGGGAATGTGTCATATATTTAAACAAGAATTCTGCGTAAAACGAGAGTGCAATGGCAACAATAATGTGGAAGTGACCAGCTGCTGGGGTGCTGAGAGGGAGTAAGAGAAGCTTCATGGAGGAAATGGGTCTGGATCTTAAAGAATGGATTAGAATGTATTGCTCTGAATCATATACTAGTACACTTGTGTGTGTATTTGTATAATTGGAGTTGATAATCTTGGCTAGCTATAGCTGTGCATTGAGGAAAAATGGGGGAAGAAAACCAAGCAGACAAAAATCCAAAACCATGATCAAGTCTATATTAAATTAGAATTATGCACTCCTATATGCCGTTCACCTATTATTTTGTTGAGTTTTTACCAGTCAATAATTAAAAAATAATCTTTTGGATACAGGTCAATCATCATCAACAAATATTTTCTTATGAGCCAGCAAGTTCTTGATGCCATCCTTCTAGGTCCAAAGGGTTTTGCATAGTTTTTAATTAGGTACTGACCCTTAAAAGAATTTGTAGAGTCAGGGGTAAGATGCATGAAACACCATAAAACTACAAGTCACTACAAAGAGGTACACATACACTGTGGAGGACATGCAAACATTTATATAGGTTTCGGTTCAGGAGCTTGATTTTCAGAAATTTTTTCTGAGAAGTATTATTTAGAGCCTAGATTTGTAGGATTGCTAGGGAGTTGGCATCTCAAGTATCAGGTTTGTCTGATGTTTGTCCTTCTCTGGGTGCCATATTGCTTGGCTAGAATTCAGGCTCTCTCCTTGTTGCCACAGGAGTCAGGTGCCTGTGATGCTTTCCATTTTGAAGGTTGGATCAGGGTTGCCTGGGATCAGTTAGTAGGAAGCCTGAGGTGTTTATTTTCAGCACCTCAGCTCCTCTTTGCTGTCTCTTCCCTCCTTGGCATTCATTTTCTCACACCTTCCCATAAAATATTAACAGTAGGATATCATGAGAATTTGTATTGTTTTAAAGTAACATTTTAAATTCTAAAAGCATTCTTATAGTAACAATTGAAGTTGTATAAAAAAAAGATACATAAACGTTAAGTAATTGTACTTCTTTCCCCAAACTGTTTATATCATGTTTTAAAAAGTATCTTTCTAGATGTTTTACTTAGACTTACCTGCATACACAGATATATACTTTTTAATAAAAGTGGACTCACTTAATATATGCATTTTTCTTTGATGAATACTATGTGGTATAGCTTTTCATACTACTACATAGTTTTACCTTGTTTTTTAAAAAAATAAATAGAATAGTTGTCCCTATGTTGCTTCTATATAATTTTTATTGAACAATCTTTACATTTACTTTCTTAATCCTTTGCCATTTATTATACAATCTGCTGCAGAGAACATCCTTGTAACTATCAGTAAACTTGTGTTATTTGAAGAAACTTTCAATGGAGTTCCTATATCAAAAAGTACATGTGTTTAAAAGTTCAATAGATATTGGTGAATTGTCCTCTAGAACAGCGGTTCTCAACCTGTGGGTCGTGTCCCCTTTGGGGTCGAATGACCCTTTCACAGGGGTCGCCTAAGACCATCGGAAAATGCAGATATTTACATCACGGTGCATAACAGTAGCAAAATTTCATGGTTGGGGGTCACCACCACATGAGGAACTGTATGCAAGGGTCGGTCGCGGCCTTAGGAAGGTTGAGAACCACTGCTCTAGAAGGACTGTACTTATTTTCATTTTATCCACACTGTATGTGAATTTTTTTTCTCCCCAATATCTTTTAATCCTGGACTTGGGGCCAGAAAAGGAGTGGCAAAGAGGAGAGAGCCTGCTAAAAATAAGTGGCCTAGAAAGCATATTCACACAAAAAACTTATACATAGCAGCATATTCATAATAGCCAAAAAGTGAAAATAACCGTAATGTTCAACTATTGAGTAGTAAACAAAAAGTGGTGTGTAGATTTTAGATAAAAGCATTTATTTGAGCAAAAGGAGCAGTAGCCAGGGAGACAAAGATTCAGGTAGTCATCTAAATTGTGTTTTGCTGAAACAGTGAAAGTTTCTGCCCAGGTTCCCAGTTAGGTCCCATTTTATGTAAGGTATCTATATTCATACACTCTGATTGGTGCAAATTGCTCAGTTCTGATTGGTTAGCATTATGCATCTGATTGGTCATTATGGAACAGTTCTGGTGAGACAGGGCAGGTGTTAGTCCATTGGTCAACAGATAAAACTAGAAATTCCCTCATAATAATGGATTCAGATGTCAGAAATGAGCAGGGCATAGTGGGGAAGCCTAGAGTTCAGTCTGAAGTTCTTCCTGGTGTGCAAAGCACATGAGAAGCCCCTGTCAGCAAATGGCCTCTAGGCCCTTATTATTTGTAAAAATTTGGCGCTCAGTTCACCAGGGAGAGTCTATTGCAGTAGATAAATTCTTTCTCTGGGTTCACAGCAAATGAATATTTCTTTTCCGGATTCACACATACAATGGAATGTTATTCAGGATTAAAAGAAATGAAGTACTAATACATGCTATGACATGGATGAACCTTGAAAGCCTTATGCTAAGTGAAAAAGCCAGTCAGAAATGCCACACATATTTATGTGAAATACCCAGAATAGGCAAATCCATAGAGACAGAAAGTATACTAGTGGTTACTTAGGGCTGGGGAGGTGAGTGGAGGGTAGATTTGCAAAATGACTGCTAATAGGTATAGGTTTTCTTTTTGGGCTGATGAAAAGTTCTAAAATTAAATTGTGGTGACTGCTGTATAATTCTGAATATAATAGGAACCATTGAGTTGAACACTTTCAATGGGTGAATTTTATAGTATGTGAATTATGTCATAAAGCTGTTAAAAAAAAAGAGTAGTTGTGTAATGCATGGAATGGGATAGAAAGGATGGCCATTATCATGTGCTTGTGGGACAGGCTAGAAGACAATGCTGGAGCAGTGTGGCAGGGACTTTGGGTGGAGACAGCATTCCTCTGGTTTTGGTGCTGTTGATAGCCAGCTGCAGAGGTAGATGGTGGGCTTCCTCCGCCAGCAGAACAGAGACAAGTGGGTGCTAATGCCATACCCTTGTCAGGGTGAGGGTGGGTTTAGTACACTGAATTACTGACTCCTTGTCCTTGTTCAGTCCTCGAATACACAGAAGATACTGTTCTGGAAGGCAGTAATAGTTTCCTTTGCTGACCTAGAAATGCCTGCTGTGCTCTGGAAAAGGAAGGTCAGAGAGAGGAAGCTGAGCTCAGGTGCTGAGTCAAGGAGAAGGGAAGAAAGACCTAGGGTCACAAAGAACAATGAGGCCCTCATTTGTGAATAAGAACTAGTAGTTAGTTTTAAATTCAACAATTAAGTTTTTGCACTTAGTGGAAGTGACTATTCTTTTGGAATGTGTTTGCTAATGAATATCAAGATAAGAATGTTTCAAAGGAAGTTATAAGTATAAGTGGCTTCTGAATTTTGCTGATTCATAAAATTTAGCTCAAGGGAAAGAGGGTTACTCTTGCAGAAAACAGAAAGTTAAAGGGAAATCAACACACCTTTTGGAAGAAGCCCATATTTTGTATAAGGTAGAATTCTTTTTCTACGTCACTTCTTTTGATTTACTACCCTGAATGTGTTTTATTCCCCAAAAAACTTTATTTAAGAATATATGTTGGATATTAAACTATTAGTCTTTGTGTTGAGTAAGATGTATACAGGAGTCTCAATTTTTAATTTAAACCTTTGTAAGAAATAACTTTCCCTTTGATTTTATTTAACTTGCTAAAGAACTTTTAGCATTGAAACAACACTTGGGTGATGACTCAGAGAATGAGGGAATGGAAGGGAGTGATTCTGGCACATGTACACTAGTTGAATAACAACTGGAGGATATTTTTATATTGATTGCTATTCTTAGTCTAAGGCCTGTAGTCAACTAGGGAGTAATTAAACTCAGTTAAACTTACCAGACTCAGAGATTTTACTTTGAATATTTCAATATCTAGGCCTTTGGGAAAACTTCACTATGTTTAGCTGATTGTTGAAATGCAAATCCTCTCTCATGGAATTCTCTCTCATTAATAAACGAAGAATAAAAATTTAACAGATTAAACTACAAGATAATTAAAATTGTTCTTTATTTATGTCTATTAATTAAATCTTAACCACTCCACATAGCCACACTAGGTTTTGATTTGGTTTTGGTTTGTTTTACTTTTGGGGTTCTCTTAAATACATTTTAAGATAATCAGTTATGGCCTGTATTAGAATATCTTTTTGTGTTAAAATTTTGGAAATAGCAATGAATCCACAAGAGGACTCCAGGATGTCAGAGTGTTTATATAAATTATATCTCAATTTAAAAAAAATTTTAAAACCCCATATAAACAAAACAAAATAAAAAAGAATGTAAGAGCAAGGTGTTTCCACCACTTACTGAGTTGGGGGTATAAACTTTCATCCTTTGCAAGCCCCCTTAGAAATTGTGACTGTGAACTGTCATGACTTCACCTCAAAGCACAGCTTGTTCTCTTGGTAGTAAAGCCAAAACATTTTCATTACGCTTGAATAGCTACTGTAGGCTAATGTAGAATGTAAGAGTCTTACTTTGCTGATTGATGATATTTCATGTATTTAGATTCAGCTGAATGTCAAAATACTACAAGCCAAGATATAGTCACTAATGAGGACTTGAACTTTTTCAGTGTCTGATACATGTTTTAATCCATGGAAAGCAAAAGCTTTTCTGTCATTTTTTTTTTCTTTTTAAACCACAGATTGAGGAAAGAATGAGGTGGAAATACTGCTGTGAACTTAGTTCTTACTAACTAGAAAAACTATCAAAGTAGGATTGACTAAAACCTTGGTAACCATGATAGCATTGTTTTTATAACTGCAAAAGAAAGGAAAACTGGGCATATCAGATAGTAACAGTGACTCCAGAAAATATATTTTAGAGAAAGGATAGATACTTTTCAATATCCAGAGACTTAGAAAGAGAATACTACAAGAAGAGAGAAGGGGAGAAAGAAAGAAAAGAGAAGAGAAGAAAATCTTTACAGCAAAATTATAACTTTTTTTAATTAGGATGAAAAGAGAGAGAACCATTAAGAACAAGGACATTTCTAATGGGCTTGGATATTAAGAGAACATGTACAGAAAATTGAAATACAAGCATGTGCTCAAGGACAAATTCAGGAAAGGGGCATAAAATCAGTAAGAAAATACCTGCAAAGTTCATGTTCAGACTGAACGGAGGCTAAAGAGAATGCTAAAGACAACAGAAAAGGCTCTTTCAAGCTGCATTCAAAACAGGAAGAACAAGTAAAGGCTAAGCTCATTGCTTGGGGCAGATGGAATAATATTAACATGATGGAAAGCAGACCTACTCAACTATTTGGCTTCTCTCTTTATCAAAAAGAGTGATCTTCAACCTGGAATGTGTAATAGAAACATGGTTAAGAAATAAATTGAAGCACAAGATTGGTGATGATAATAATCTATAGATGTCAGCATTCCTCAAATCACAACTTCAGTTTTTGAGTTTCTGCTTAGGACTGAGCACTAGGAAAGAAAATTTAGTTACTTTTTTTCTAGTGTTAATGGCAGTTGTGCATGGTAGCTATTGCTATTAACCCCATTTTACAGGTGAGAACACTAAGGCTCAGGACAATTTAATAACAAACCTCAAGTTACATAGCCAGTAAGTAATGGGCTAAAACTAAGATCCTGGTCTGACCTGCTTCAAAGTCTGACTCTTTGACTAGATACCCTGACTCCCGTGCCTATCAGTCTCTAGCTATTTTAAACAGGGTTGTGTCTTTCAGCTTAAATTATGTTGTAAGACACATAAATAAGCAAACCCAGTAGATGTTATTGAACGGTCAAGGTATGTAATCACAGGAGAAATAAGAAAGATGGAATATCAAAATGATAAAAACAAAGTCTCTCTTGATTTCTTTTGTGAAGTTCACCTTGGACTGTCTAGAGCAGTGGTTCTCAACCTTTCTAATGCTGAGACCCTTTAATACAGTTCCTCATGTTGTGGTGATCCCCAACCATAAAATTATTTTCATTGCTTCTTCGTAACTGTAATTTTGCTACTATTATGAATCGTAGTGTAAATATCTGTGTTTTCCGATGGTCTTAGGCGACCCTGCTAGCGGTTCTCAACCTGTGGGATTCTCTCTTTATCAAAGAAAGAGGTTGAGAACTACTGCTATAGAGCCTAAGACCATCAGAAAACAAGGTATTTACGTTACGATTCATAACAGTAGCAAAATTACAATTATGAAGTAGCAACGAAAATAATTTTATGGTTGGGATTCACCACAACATGAGGAACTGTATTAAAAGGTTGCAGCATTAGAAAGGTTGAGAACCACTGGTCTAGAGCAAAGAGCTTGCTTGATATTGGTCCTTAGCACACTTGAAATTATGTTATGTAAGTGAATTGTAAATGAAAGTAAGGATCCTTAGGAGACTCCAAAGGTTCATAAAGGCATCCCAAAGTACACTCTTACCTTCCTGCCTCTCTTCTTTCTTACTTAACTGGCAACTCTATTGTTTGAAAGATGATTCCTCATGGCTTATAAACAAGTTGAATTAATGTAGACTCAGTTGGATAGATTCATGTTTGATTGAACTACTTCTTTATTTTATTTTTTTAAATTTTCACCCAAGGATATTTTTCCATTGATTTCTAGAGAGAGTAAAAGGGAGGGAGGAGGAGAGTTGAGAGAGAGAGAGAAAGAGAGAGAGAGAGAGAGAGAGAGAGAGAGAGAGAGAGAGAGAACACATTGATATGAAAAAGACACATCAACTGGTTGCATTCCTTCCTCTTCCCCTCCCCTGCCTCCCACCCTCATGTGTCCCTACTGGGGCTGGGAACCTGCAACTGAGGTACGTGCCCCTGATGGGAAATTGAACCCTTGACTCTTTGGTCTGCAGGCCAGTGCTCTAATAATTGAGCAAAACTGGCCGGGGCTGATTTGAACTATTTTAGATAGACAGGTTCTATTGAAATTAAAATACCCTGTTTGTTTATGGAGTTCCCCCTGTCTATCCAGAAAGCAACTCTATAAAAAGGAAATGTAGGTTTTTGACCTGAATTGTTCTTGGTAAACCCCTGTTGGTTCCTGATATTTATTGCCTTCTAAGTGCTTATGAATAATCTGTAGATGTCAGCATTCCTCAAGCTGTTTTCCGCAGAACTCTAAAGATGCTAGAAAAGTTAATAGGTGTCATCTTATGATAGCACCATTTGGGAAATGTGTAAGAGTTTGTTCTTAACCTTTGCCAGGAATCCACATCAAGTTCATTGACCTGTGATTTAGGGAATCAAACTACTCCATTCTTTTCAAAATCTGAACAGGATTGTTTGCCTTTTCTTTGATTTCTCTTTATACTCTCTTCTTTAAAAAATATTTTTTATTGATTTCAGGGAGGAAGAGAGATAGAAACATTAATGATGAGAGATAATCATTGATTGGCTGCTTCCTGCAAACCCCACATGGGGAGCCCCACAGTGGGTATTGTGCCCACAACTGTGGCATGTGCTCTGACTGGGAATCAAACTGGGACTTCCTGGTTCATAGGTCAACACTTAACCACTGAGCCACACTGGCTGGGCTCTTTATTTTATTTTTTTCCAATTTTTTTATTAATGTATTACATGTATACATATCTTCCCATTGCCTGCCCCCTCCTAGGCATACCCTAACCCCCCAGTGTATTGTGTTCATTGGTTATGCTTATATGCATGCATGCATGTCCTTTGGTTGATCTCTTATTTACCTCATCTCTCCCTAACCTTCCTGCTTTATTGCCTCTGTATCTATCTTTTTGTTTTTCAGTTTATAATGTTCTTTATTATCCACAAATGAGTGAGATCATGTAGTGTTTCTCCTTTATTGACTGGCTTATTTCACTTAGCATAATGCTCTCTAGTTCCATCCAGGTTACTGCAAATGGTAAGAATTCCTTCTTTTTTATTGCAGCATAGAATTCCATTGTGTAGATATACCATAGTTTTCTGATCCACTCATCTGCTGACAGGCACCTAGGTTATTTCCAAATTGTAGCTATTATAAATTGTACTGCTATGAACATAGGGGTGCATAAGTCCTTTCTGATTGGAGTTTCTAGTTTCTTACGGTATATTCCTAAAAGTGGGATCACTGGGTCAAATGGGATTCCATTTTTAGTTTTTTGAGGAGACTCCATACTGTTCTCCACAGTGGTTGCACCAGTCTGCATTCCCACCAGCAGTGCACGAGGGTTCCCTTTTCTCTGCATCCTCACCAACACTTGTCGTTTGTGGATTTGTTGATGATTGCCATTCTGACAGGTGTGAGATGGTAATGCATTGTCATTTTGATTTGCATCTCTCGGATAATTAGCGACTTTGAACATGTTTTCATGTATCTCTTGGCCTTCCTTCTGTCTTCTTTCGAAAAGGTTTTATTTAAGTCTGTTGCCCATTTTTTTATTGGATCATTTATCTTCCTTTTATTAAGTTGTATAAGTTGGCTGTAGATGTTGGAGATTAAACCTTTATCAATATTAACATTTGCAAATATGTTCTCCCATACAGTGGGCTTTCTTGTTGTTTTGTTGATGGTTTCTTTTGCTTTTTATTTTGATATAGTCCCATTTGTTTATTTTCTCTTTAGCTTCTCTTGCCCTTGGAGCAGTATCAGTGAAGAAGTTCTTTCGGCATATGTCTGAGATTGTGCTGCCTGTGGATTCCTCTACTATTTTTATGGTTTCCCGTCTTATATTTAAGTCCTATATCCATTTGGAGTTTATTTTTGTGTATGGTGTAAGTTGGTGGTCTAGTTTCATTTTTTTGCATGTATCTGTCCAATTTTCCCAACACCATTTATTGAAGAGGCTGTCTTGACTCCATTGTATGTTCATGCCTTCTTTGTCAAATATTAATTGAGCATAATGGTTTGGATGGATATCTGTATTCTCTATTCTATTCCATTGGTCTATGTGTCTGGTCTTATTCCAGTACCAGGCTGTTTTGAGAACAGTTGCTTTGTAATATAGTTTGAAATCTGGTATTGAGATCTCATCTACTTTATTCTTCTTTCTCAGGGTTGCTGTGGCTATTTGGGGTCTTTTTTTGTTGCAGATGAATCTTTGGAGAGTTCTTTCTAGGTCTGTGAAATATGTTGTTGGTATTTTAATGGGTAGTGCATTGACTCTATAGATTGCTTTGGGTAGTATGGACATTTTAATGATGTTGATTCTCCCAATCCATGAGCATGGTATGCTCTTCCATCTGTTAACATCTTCTTCTATCTCTTTTCAGTCTCGTGTAGTTTTCTGCGTATAGGTCTTCTATAGTAATCTATTCATTCAGCATCCTAGTATAAATATAATTCACATTGGCTTGGTGACTTGAAGTTTTTTAAAGGAGTTAGGACCTTCTTAATTGTTTCAATCCCTACTTATGCTCTACCTTTGGAGATATGAGGAGGAATTAGATATGGTATGTGTAATTTCTGATAGATTAAAGTAGGAATAGTAATTTGCAGATACAAATAGAGACATTTCACATTAGTATAATGAAATGCTTTCTAATAGTTTGAAAAGTTCAAATAGAGATTATATCCATTAGAGAAATAAAGAGGAGATTCATACATTGAATGGGATATTAGAGAAGACAAACCTTCTGACGCTAAGATTCTTTGATTATAGACATTTCTGTTTCATACATAGTCAGAAATAGGATAATTCTTGGGTACTGTCAAAACCATGGAAATCAATGGCTATTTTGTTGTGGTGCTATCATTATCCAAGAAAAAGCAGTGCCATCTTAAGTCCTGAAGAGTAATCATAGTTATTCATTCAAAGGGTGGTTGGATAATGGATCTATTTTAGAGACCCTTTAGTTTGTTACAGTGAAATATTGGTTGCCACCACTGCCTGCTTCTATAATACTATTCTAAGTAGTTTTCTTTTTATTGATCTTCAAAGAAGAAATCCAAGTTTTTGTTAGGCACCTATTTGCATATAACATGACTGTGTTGATATTAAAACTTTGCAGAAGTTTGAAATAAAATGGAATTAATCTTACCCTGTAGGTAGGAAGCAATGCTTGTGAGATTTCTGCCAGGATAAAGAATGCAGTCAGTATTCACTTTTTCAAAAACAAGTCATGGTTCTTTGAAAATAGGTAATTTCCTCAAATTAATCAATAAATACCTAAAGTAATAGGATTAACAGGATTGCATTTTATTGTTAAAACAAAACATTGCCAGGAATTATAGCTGGTCTTCAGGACCAGTCTTTGATATTTCATGGCAATATCAGCATTTGACAAACTTAATAGGGGATAATTTTACATTGTTCAGTGCACACTTGGTGCTTAACAATATGAAACAAACAAGGGACTAATAAAATATGACTGTTGTTTAATAAGTTGCATTAAGAGTAATGTTGGAGTAACCATCATGTGGTCTTGCTTGACTGTAAGAACTATGGGACATTGACTATGATGGTATAAAAAAGTTATGAAATCTTTTATAGGATTTTGTGTTTTTTTGTGTGTCTCTGTTCTAAAGCACTTCTTAGGTGGACTGTGTTGTAAAAATGTTTTCATATGTGTCTTTCCTAGTAGATTGAGTGTAAACTCCTTGAGGGCAATTATGGAGTGTGTCCTAGTCATTATTATACTCTACTTAGTTCCTGACAGCTGCATGTAGCCACTGGGCGGATGATCACAAATCTCTATAGACATGATGGTTTGAACCTCCCCCAAATCTTCTCATTTGCACAGACTTTCTAGCCGGGTTCTATGGCTGTAACAAATGTTTGTTGAATGAACAAAAGGAGGAATGAATGAGTAGGCAAACTTTTTGCTGTGAAGTGCAATATTCTTCTGGAGATAGAACTGACCAATACAGACACTGGTGTCCTACTATGCATGTGACAAATGGAACAGGCAGGTACTATTCATGACAGTTGTCATATTGCTGCAGACCTGCCTCTCTTCCTGAAACTTTGGAAGCCCTTCCTGCCAATCTCCCCATCCTATGAAGCAGCAGCTGGCATGTGGTTCCCCCCCACCACCACCCTTTTTTTTATTCTCAGTATTTTTTGAATACTTCACCTATGCCAAGCACTGTGCTGGTGCTTTTGCATATATTCTGTTTTAATAATATATATTATTTTTTTTTTCTGTTATGGAAACAAAAACACAGAGCTACCTTATACATTGTTACACAGAAATAAACTGAAAGTACCAAGGTTTTGGCCTCCCTGGATTGTGCCTTGTCTTCACTCTTTTATCTCTGTCATCCCTGTCCTTCCTCATCTGCCCCTTTTACCCGAAACACAGATTGGAGTGGGTCCTTGGCACACCACTTTCAAAGCACACTGAAGTTGGTCTCATGTTATCTTATGTTTCCAGTTTTCAGTACTCTTTAACCCTTTGGTCAAAGCCAGGACATTTCCCATGTAAAGTAATTTAGTCTTTGTCCCTTCTGTTTCTTCCCAGAACAGGTCTGAGCATTATGGAAGAATTCATCTTTCTGCCAGGCCAGTTGTACCATTCTTCTCCAACATACTCTATGGCAACTCTTCTTTTTTCCCAGAGGGGCAGCATTGAAGGTGGTTGAAGTCGTGGGCACTGGAGTCAAAATGCAAGGTTCAGACTGACTTCCTGTTCCCAGTTGTGTGACCTTGGATAAGTTATCTCTGTTTCAGTCTTCTCACCTGAAAAGTGAAGATGAGAAAGAATAGTACCAATATCCCAGGGTTATTTATTTTTTTTTAAATTAATTTTTATTAATTTTTTATACATATCTCCCCATTGCCCCCCCTCCCTCCCAGGCATACCCCGACCCCCCAGTGTCTGTGATCATTGGTTATGTTTATAAGCATGCATACAAGTCCTTTGATTGATCACTTATTTACCTCACCTAACTTTAATCTTTCTGCTATAATTTCACAGTCTGTTTGATGCTTTATGATTTTTGTCCTCCTGAGAATTATCAGTCTACTCCCTTTCTGTGCTCCTGATTCTATTATATTCACCAGTTTATTCTGTTGATCAGATTTTTAATTCACTTAATTTTTAGATTCACTTGTTGATAGATGTGTATTTGTTGTTCATAATTTTTTGTCTTTTACCTTTTTCTTCTTCCTCTTCTAAAAGAGTACCTTTCAGCATTTCATATAATACTGGTTTGGAGTTGATGAACTCCTTTAGCTTTTTCTTCTCTGTGAAGCTCTTTATCTGCCCTTCAGTTCTGAATGTTAGCTTTGCTGGATAGATTATTCTTGGTTGTAGGTTCTTGCTGTTCATCACGTTGAATATTTCTTGCCACTCCCGTCTGGCCTGCATTGTTTCTGTTGAGAAATCAGCTGACAGTCGTATGGGTGCTCCCTTGTAGGTAATGAACTGTTTTTCTCTTGCTGCTTTTAATATTCTCTCTTTGTCTTTTGCTCTTGGTATTTTAATTATGATGTGTCTTGGTGTGGTCCTCTTTGGATTCCTTTTATTTAGGGTTCTGTGTGCTTCCTGGACTTGTAGGTCTATTTCTTTTACCAGATGTGGGAAGTTTTCAGTCATTATTTTCTTAAATAGGTTTTCAGTATCTTGCTCTCTCTCTTCTTCTGGCACCCCCACAATTCTGATGTTGGTACGCTTGAAGCTGTCCCAGAGGCTCCTTACATTATCTTCACATTTTTGGATTCTTTTCTCTTCTTGCTTTTCCAGTTGAATGTTTTCTGCTTCTTTATATTTCAACTTTTTGACTTGATCCTTGCCTTTCTCTAGTCTGCTGTTAGGACTCTGTATAATAGTTTTTATTTCAGTCAGTGTATTTTTCATCTCCTCTTGGGTCTCACTAAATTTATCCATCTTTTCTAGCATATTCTTGAAAAACCTTATAAGCGTGGTTTTGAATTCTATATCCAGTCGTTTTTTTTCCTCCATTTCTTTTGCTTGTAATCCCGTCCCTTGTCTCGGCATTTTCACTGTGCCGGGGAAACTTCTGTGCTGGATTCAGCCGCAGAAGCCTCTGTTGAGCTTGGGAGGGGTGGAGTTTCAGGGCTTAAGGGACCGCCTTGCCTTCCCGTTGGCCCCGCCCTCCACGGCCCCTGAGTCTCACGTGACTGGGTAATGGCTGGAGCGGTCCTTGTGCGCGCGCCCGCAGTGCCTCTAACCGCTGCCTTTCCGGCTCCCCTGCGCACCAGGACCACACGAGTCTAGGTCTCCAGGGTTTCACCCAAAACAGGGGCTTAGTGGAGTCAGAAGTGGCGCAGTTGGGAGGGTCTGTCTCCCGCCCACTCGCGAAAGCCAGCGGCACAATCAGCAATATGTCTTCCGCGTGGTGCCGTGCGCGACCAGACCTCCGATCCTTGGCAACTCCCCTAAATTTCCGTGCACTTCTCCCTTTCACAGTCCAAATTCCCCCTGTATGAGTCTCGGCTGGATCTGG
Organism: Lasiurus cinereus; assembly: GCA_011751065.1. Taxonomy (NCBI): domain Eukaryota; kingdom Metazoa; phylum Chordata; class Mammalia; order Chiroptera; family Vespertilionidae; genus Lasiurus; species Lasiurus cinereus. The sequence continues at coordinate 36,486,731 of JAAGEH010000304.1, forward strand.
GGTTTAGTGTCACAGGACAAGGGGTTCAATGCCTTTGAGAGTCTCCGTCTCCCTCCCGCCAGAGAAAGCCAGCCAGGTACTCCGGCACCCGCTATCTCCTCGCGCGCGTCTCCATACTTCAGCTTTTTGCAGCTCCTCTGGGTCTCTGTGAGCCCCTCTCTTTCCCTCTAGTTGTAGAACTTCCACTCAGCCAGCTTTCCTGTGGTTCTGGATGATGTCCATTCTGTCTTTTAGTTGTAGTTTTGAAATTGTTGTGCGAGGCAGCAGTGTAGGTGTTTACCTATGCCACCATCTTGCCCAGGGTTATTGATTTAATCCACATAAAATCCCTTGAAATAGAAAGCCCATAGTAAAACCTTCAATAAATGTTAGGTATTATTTTGAATAAAGGCCAAGAGCCTCCCTCTACTTAAGACTCATTCATAGATTGCATTTTCTTGATTCTTTGCTTCCCAGTCATCCCTCTTTCCCATTTTTTGTGTGTTTCTCAAGTCTGTGTCAGCAAATCCAGTGTTCACCCCCGAGCTTGGGCCTTATCTTCCACCGGCAAACCACTCTCTGGGTTGGGCTGATCCTCCTTCCACCTCTGTCAGTTGGCCTCCTTTACAGAGATGTAAGAACTTTCAAAAGTCCCCTTTCCTTCATGACAGTTTTCTTACTGAGAGTGAGAGGCGTGAGTAATTCCCCTGCTTGCACTGTTTCTGAGCATGCAACTTCCCCTGACCACAACACAGTGACATTGAGCATGTTTGTGAAAAGAGAACATTCTGCTTCACTATTTGCTCTGTATCTGAGTGTGTGTCTAGATTTAATCACTGGGATGGGGAATATTCAGCTGGAGGGCCGTATCATTTGATCTGGCTCTGCCAAAGCAACCACAGGCAGGACTAGAAGTTTAATAAATCTAGGAGCTTTTTTCATGGCAACGTAATTTTTAAGTTGATAATCTTGTATGGATTTCAAATCTATCTATCTATCTATCTATCTATCTATCTATCTATCTATCTATAAAAGCCTAAGTGACCGAATGACTGGTTGACCAGTTGCTATGACACGCACTGATCACCAGGGGGCAGATGCTCAATGCAGAAGCTGTTCCCTGGTGGTCAGAGCGCTCCCACAGCAGGTGTGCCACTCAGCTGACCCACCAGCCCAGCAGCAGGCACTCACTTCCTCAGTAGACCTGCAGGTCCAATCTCCAAAGAATGGGTCAGGCACTGACAGACTAGCTCTGCCAGCATGATCCCGACAGTGTTGCCAGCCTCCTAGAAGTCGGCCTCAGGCACTGTGGTCATTTCCTCTCCCTAGACTCTGCAAGGAAAAAACGATATAAAAGCTGCCACCATGTGGCTCCCGACAACCAGCATGAACATCAGTGGGATGGATCTGGACGCCTGGCCAGCAAGAGTGTCCAACTGCCCACCCAAAGGGCTGATCATGTCCCGCTCCCCCCTCCATGCTCCTTGGGATGGGTGCCAGACACAGGGCTCACGACTGGTGAGCACTGCTGTGGCGTCATGAACCTTTCCTGATGAGGTCTGACTGGGTGTGAGCCTGTGGCAGGCACAGCGGGACCAGGATGAGTGGGAATGGCAGGCAGGAGTAGTAGGCTGCATTAGACTGTCGGTTTCAGCCCAATCCCCACAGGTCACATCATGGGACCCCACCTGTGCACAAATTTCATGCACTGGGCCTCTAGTGATGTTATAAATATCCAAGTGACCCTTGGCAGAAAAAAGTTTCCCTACCCCTGGAGAAGATAAAATTTGTTTAGAAAAGGGTGCTCTTTTCTGCTCGTGTCTCTTCTGAACCCACAGCTCATAGAGAATTGAGGCTCCTACTTTATAGGTGCCTATTCCTGGCCATCTATGAATAGTAAATTCTTGATAGTCTTGATTCAGAGATGAGGCAATTTAAATTTAATTCTCCCAAAAAATCTAACCCCTAGCATGCATTCTAAAAATGGATGTTCAATGCTTTACTCTGGGCCAATAGTTGAAAGGTTATCTATAGATTTTTCATCTTATTGAATTTCTCTGAATCATTATTAAATGCTGGCTAAAGATATTTTCCCCAGAGTGAACATAGGAAGCATGCATGCTTCCTCTCACCCACCCAGCCACCCCCTTCTCCTGAAAGCTTTCATATTTGTCCTTGCATATTGTTTGGCCATACCTTACACTTCAAGTCCTGAGTAGAGGAATGACTTTCACAATCAAATGGTAGGAACTGTTCTGGAACCTTAAGAAAAATATGCCAGTGAATAGTGCACAGTCTTCTATTTTAGAAAGATAACAGATATTTTAGTTTTGGTTTTGTCTGTCATTTAAAAAAATAAACAGACACCGAACCTGTCTGGATTTATTGGCTTTATAGAACCAGACTGAAAGTACACCATGCACCACATTATGGCAGAACAAATTTTTGTTTAAGACATTTATGGTTGGCCTTTTCTTTCTTTCTTTGTGTCTCTTATTACTGGCAATGATTTCTGAAGCATCAAGCATTTTTCTGCCTTTGTATAAAGTTAATCAAAGGCAGACTGTTAGTGACCTTGAGCTATTTTTTCTTGCTATGTTGGACCGAATCCTTGGGTTGCCTGTGATGTCCTAGACAGAGGAGGGTATTCCTAAAGAGCACTGTATACTTTGGATTCTGACTGGCCAGGTTCTTTCACATGAACCTTCAAAAATGAATCAATGAAGGAGTGCAGGCATTTAAGGACAAAAATAGGCTTTTATTTTTATCTTTAAGATTGAAGGTGGGGCAGGATATTTCTTAATGGTAAAGGTGATGATATTGGTTTAACAGATGCTCTTCTATTGCCCTAGCCAGTTTGGTTCAGTGGATATAGCATTAGCCTATGGACTGAAAGGTCCCAGGTTCGATTCTGGTCAAGGGCACATACACCTCAGCTGCAGTCTCCTCCCAGCCTGGGTCCTGATTGGAGCGTGTGCAGGAGGCAACCAATCAATGTGTTTCTCTCACATCAGTATTTCTCTCTTCCATTCTCTCTAAAAATCAATGGAAAAATATCCTTGGGTGAGAATTAAAAACAACAACAAAAACCCAGATGCCCTTTTATTGCTAGATGTTAGCATTTAAATTTTACTTTAGTTTCCAACTGCTCTCTTATACATAATTGAATTTAAACTTCCCAGCAATCCTGTGAAGTTGGTAGGGAAGGTATTTATTATCTCCAACATACAAGGAATCTTTCCTAAAGAAACCAGAGCTGATTGTGTTGGTTTGGATATCGTGCTTTCCCTACTGGATCAAGGAATCCCACATTTGACTGTTCCAAAGACATAGGGTTGGGATTACAAACTCACATTTTGTTATCCTCCAGGAGACTGATTGTGATGCAGGCATCTATTATATCACATTTAAAAACACACACATATTCTATACTATATTGTACCTTGGGTTTGAACTTCTTTTTAATTAAGTGTGATATATTGAAAATGTAAATTTTAAGATGGCATATTTAAGTTATGAGCGGACTGAAAAGTTCATTTATATGTTGTGCCCAAAATTCAGAATAATGCAGACAGTTTTATTTATTACAAAATTGCTGTAACCACTGAAGACTGGAAACTTTAGAAATATCCATCAATACAGAAATGGTTAAGTAACCATATAGTACATTCATAAAAAGGAATAATATGCAGTTATAAGCAAAAATGAGAAAAATCTTTACATTTTGCCTTGAAGTAATAATTTTCAGAATCTACTGTTAAATGATAAAAGAAAAGCAGAAAAAAGTATTTACTTACAGCATAAGAAAAGAAAATACAAATATGTTTGTGTGTGTGTTCATGTGCATGTGTGTATGAACACACACACATATAGGATAAGTTCATTGTAAAGAATTGCAGCTAATAAGTACTAAAAGATGATATAAATAGGAAGCCACTATTTTGCAACAACTCATGAAATAATGGAACTAAGCAATAATCATTAGTGGGTACTAAAATTATTAGATGAAATTGGAGTTTTACAATGGAGAGCCAACCTGATAACACTTGACCCATTGATCAATCTCCACATCACTAGCAATGGGATAGTAGAACATTATATTCCTCTTGAGGTGATCTGATAGAAGAAAAAAACAAAAAAACAGCTCCACACATGAAGTCTTCTTTCCCTCATCCCCTCCCCACAAATTTTAACCAGAATCTCAGTAGGCTTCCATATCTAATGACCAGTTTACAGGAAATATAGAAGGTTGGGGTGCATGTTACATACCACCACAAGCATATAAATCAGCCAGGGGCCTGAATGTGGGAAGTCCTACAAAACAAACCAACCAATTTCTTCAGCAAATAAATGTTATGGGGAAAAAGTAAGGAGGGGCAATTTATAAATTAAAAGACTTAGAAGACCAATAAACCAAATGCACTGTGTGAACCCTGTTTGGAGGTTGATTTGAACATAAAACCATTAAAAATTCTTTTTTTAAACAATAGGAGAAATTGAAACATACTCTATTTATGATATGTTATTGAGAAATTATTATTTTATCGATTTTGATAATGATGGTGTGATATTTTTAAAAGTCCTTATCTATTAGAAGCACTTGCTATTTAACAGCAATGATTCCTGATATTTTCTTTAAAAATACTGTGACAAAAGAAGAAAGATGTGTTTAGGAAAATTGATGAAATCAATATGATAGAATTGTTGAGGCTTGCTGATGTGTTCATGGGGATTGTTTATATTTTTCTCCCTACTTTTTTGAAAATGGAAAATTTACATAATAAAAAGTGCTATTTTAGGGGGCAGAATCCTAGCAAAAGGCCTGGATTATAGCCACTCTTTGTATAACTCAGGAGAGTCATGGCTACTAATTCCTGCTTTTCTTCCCTCCCTTCCTTTTTACATTCCTTCCATGTCTTTAAAAATTGTTCAGTGACCCACAGTTTGTACCAGGCACTATTGTGGTGCCACAAATCTTATAAGATGTACCCTTATTATTCTCACTACAGATGAGGACATTGAAATTTAGAGGAATAAGTTTCTTGCCCACAAATGCATGTCTGCCTGTCACCAATATTTTTTTCTGCTTTTCTTTTATCATTTAACAGTAGATCCTGAAAATTATTACTTCAAGGCAAAATGTAAGCTCTTACACATTATTTTGTTCTGCTTCTCAGTAGTTGTGCTTTCATTTTATAGTTTAAAAAATTTTGTTTACAGATACATTTTAAACAATGAGTAAATAAGAATAAATTAAATAGAGTAGCATCTTTATATAGCCTTTGTAATGTGTATGAGAAAGATGCAAAATATCTTTCTTAATGTAATTACAAAGATGTAATCAAAGGCAAAATGGTGTTGAGAGTGAAATGCATAGCAACTTTCTTCATATTTATGAAAAAATACAACTCTATAAATTGTAACTTTAAGCCACATATAACACTTATTTATGCTTGTTCTTTGACATCATATATTTATGTCTTTATTTAGAAAAAAAATTTTAAAAATAGCTTATTGATTTTTAGAGATAAGAAGGGAGAAGAGAGAAACATCTATGTCAGAACAAAACATCTATAGTCTGCCTTCTGCACACCTCCACTGGTGTGCACAGCATGTGCCCTGACTAGGAATCAAACTGGTGATCTCTTAGTGCAGAGGATGACACTCACCAATTGAGCCACAGCAGCCAGGGCTGATTATCTTTTTCTTAGAAATGCAGGCCAAAGGAAAATGGCTGATTTTATTTCTCATGTGTTAGTAAAATATTTTTAAGGACTATTACAATAAAGAAATTGTTTAAGACCAATAAAACAAACAGAAAAAATACTGAACTTCCCTCTGGGCCACCATTTCCTTTACTTTCTTGCAAAATCCAGATCACTAACTCACACACATGTTTTGGCATCCTCAAAACCCAGGTGTGCCCATGGACATGTGCAGCCATGTCACGGACATCTGTGATATGTGCAGCTCTAGATGGAAGAAATCACAGTCATTAGTCAGGAAATGATAGCAAGCCCCATGACTGATTACTGCTGCAGGGCGTGAGTGAATTAGACCCTCTGCTTCACAAGGTTCTCTGGCTTTCTAAAACACCTGCAGTGCAGTACTTCATGGCTGGTCCCACATAATTATTTATGCCCTAGAAATGTCTGACTGGATTTTAGAAAATTATACTAATGGGTCTGACATTATTTCCTTTAAGAGTCAAGGCACTAAGTATATTCAAGCTGAATGACAAAATTTTATCCATACTCATGATATGCCAGTGAGAACATCAAAGTGGACAAATAATAAATGTTTTTAATATTTATTGAGTCTTATTGTATGCCAGGAACTGTGCTCAATCCTTTACATACATAATCACACGTTTAACCCTCTCAGCAATCCCATTTTATAGCTGAGGTTGCTGAAGCACAGAGAAGTTAAGTGACTTGCCCCAGGTTGCACAGTTAGGAAGTGGCAGAACTGGGCTCTAAACTCGGATCTTCTGAGTCTGGAGCCTTTGTTCTATAACCACGGTACAGTCTCAGAGCGCCAGCAGAATGATGTGAATACCAATAACCCACAGCCATGACTTGTTCCTCTTCTGTCTTTCAGAGCACCTTAGAAACCTTTGTTATGTGCCAGGGCTCCATTCTCCAGTTTCACAGATGTCTGGAGCCACGATGAAAGCGAGGAAGTGGTTGATAACGCACCTGGGGCAAATCTTTGGTATTTGATACTAGGTACACAGAGTTGATAGTAGAACACAGAGTCCCAGAGTCATTTCCTGTCCAGCAGGGAAACCAATTGGCCTGGCTACCTTGCTAAAATAGTTAAAAGACATAAGAATGGAGGATATTCATTGAAGACTATCAGAAAGAGATTAGGTCAGAAATGAAATGAAACAAATGGCAAAAGAAATATAATTTTAAAAATCTGTCTTGCTTAATTAAGGAGGTGTCTATTCCTTTTCAAGTTTTCAGAAAAGAATGCCATCTACTTAATTTGAAATTCTAAAACCTCTTCAGGCCCAACTCATTAACAATATGGTTTCCTTTCTTTAAAAGAATAACATTTTCACAAATGCTGTTTCTGGCTTCAGTCACATATAGAAATATTGGAACGCATACATGGTATTTTCCTTTTTTTAAAAATAGGAACTGAAGTAGTATATTTGATAATGCCTGTGCTACAAACTCCTCTAAAAATAACTTGCAGTTGGCAAGCTGTTTCTTTGGTTTCTTTTCCTAATCTAGCAAAGAAAGTTTTAAAATTTAAATTTGATAAACTTCCTTCTGGTTTATATCATTGGACTATGCTTTAATATTTATGTAATATTTGAGAATAATTCAAACTGATTTTTTCTGGCTAACATCAGAATTAAAAATAAAAATTATTTTACTTTTACTCCAGTAGTATACTTAGAGTCACCCACTGGCATATCATCTTTATCATCTTCCCCATCCCTGATCTGTGGGTTAGAAGTTAAGGGTACTCTTTTGGGTTTTTTTTAATAGCTTCTTTTACCCTTCAGTATTCAACTACAACTGCTGCTGGCAGCTCCTGTCAGAGCAAGAAAGAGAGGTGAAGGAGTGGACCTGTTATAGCAGAGTGATTTTCATGGGAGATTTTTGGTGAATGAAAGAAAAAATATTTGAAGTCCTGGTAGTACCAGTAATGTTTATTAGAAATGCAAGCATATGACCGTCATTTCAAAGGGAATTTTGGCAGAATAGTGATATCTCATTTCCCAGGTCACTAACTCACACACATGTTTGGCTACCAAAGAGAAGCTGGGCAGTAGAGCAAACAAGAATAAGATCCTTTGAGATCTAATCCTGTAGCTTGTGACCATTTTGGTCTCTCAACATTTTGGCCTTAGTTAATGCGCTTACATTTGGTCTCAGTGATTATTTTCTATTTCATCAAAATGTTATAATTCTAAGTTACTGTGGGACATCCAGATAAGATATGACAAGTGAAACCTTATTTTTGGTTTTTGCCTTAACAGAAAGTATTGGAGAGGCAGCAGAGGATAGCAGTGGTTACAGACCCAAATGCATTATTTTCCTGGTCTTTGTTGGCATATGAGTGAAGTAAGTTTAGTGTTGGGGGTACAAATCTGTATTTCATGGAAAACCAGTATTTTTAAACATTGGCAAGTCATTTTATTTTTATCATATTACTGTTATAGGCCACTCATGGGCCTTCTGCTTTAGACTTCTGCCATACACTCTGGAGGTAAAGGACAGGATTTTAGATTTCAACACTGCTGAGTTTGAACCTTAGCTTTGCCCTCTAATAAATATGTAAGCTTCTATGTACATCTATATTCAAATTAAAAATTTGAAGTTTCCATGTCTGTAGAAATAAGAATGGCAGTACCTCTCTTGTTGGATTTCCTAAAGGTCACACATAACATAGTATTTAATACAGAATAGGTACATTCTAAATGATAACATCAGTACCTTTGCTATGGTGACAGACTTTATATAATTCTTTTTTTATTTTGATTGGGGAGCTGCTCAAAATTCAGAAAGGAATGGTAGATGCTAGTGCTTTTTCATAGATTCTGAAATCTCTTCAACTTACATTTCAGTTGATTAAAAATAGAAATTTTATCTTTAAGAGATTTGGAGGGATACATTTTCTATTTGCCAGGGGATATAGGAGGCAGTAAATTCAAATAGATCAAAAACCATCTTTGACATTAAGGAAACACAAGACTGTAGGTAAAGAGTTTAGTGGCTAAAGGCCTTGTGATGGTTATTCCATTGTTTGATTATTCCCAAGGGAAATCTGTTGTGCAAAGCATTTTGCTACAAGTCCACTATGTGTAGGGAGCTATGCCAGGAAAGTAATATAAAGATGACTAAGACATAATGGAATTGTTATGTATAGGACTGTCTTGCCTTTTTAGATTACAGTTTGTGAAGAATTATATATGAGGGCCTTGAGAGCTGCACACATCTTCCAATAATGTTGCCATTGTTAAAGATATCTTTGAAATCTCTCTTTGGAATTTGCCTTTAGAGCTTTTAGCTCATTAGTCTGAAGATTTTTGGTATTCACCTTTGGTATTCATTCTTAGAATGTGGATTTGATTTGTGGGATTGGCCAAGAACTGTTCATCACTGGGTCTGCCACATAGGTGGTGATCAAACTGACTAATGTAATTTTTTGTTAAAAATGAACCAGGACCATAAAGTATTATAACAGGTTTCCTTGTATGTCACATAAACTGATTGTAGGAGTAAAGGCAGTTTCAAAGAATCTTTCTGCAAGTTTTTTTGCTCGAAACCAATATTACTGGTTGTATTTATAGCTGCCCAGCAGGATTCCTTTAAAGAGGTGGTGCTCCTCGTCCAAGTGTTGTAGTAGGTCTACTTAAAGAGCCTTGCACTGGCTCTTGGTTAACCTAGTTTGTTTTTCTTTTAAACGTTATGTCATTCTATCAAGCTCAGGGATAGATTTTCTCCAAGAAAATAAAACAAATCAGATCTACTCTCAGGAGATTTTAATGAAAGAAATACATGTTTATACTCAGTTCTTTAAGACTATCTGAACTGGCAAGGATTGCCTCATTGACTGTGCTTATTCTACTATAATATGGAGACAAATAAATTTTCCATCAAAATATTTGACATTAGAATCAAAGAGTTCTGTGTTGTGGCCTGTTGCCCTCATTCATCCATCCCACAAATATCTGTTGAGGACTCCTGTGTACCAGGCTTTGGTACAAGTATGCTTCACCTCAGAAAGTCTGATGCGCAAGAATACAAACTTACTCTACAAGTTGCCTGAGTGTAATCAATAGTCATATTGTCAATGATCCTACTCTTTCCTTTAAAAATTATTTAGAGGTCCATGAAGTGGCAAGCCTCTCTAGTTCATTGGAAATATGGTTCATCTTATGACCATTGTAATGTGTATACACTCCTGAGGAAACACATCTCTGCCACAGCATCTGGTCACCATGTACGAATCGCCGAGATCCAGGAGTGCTTTTTACCACATGCTTACTGAGCCCTTATTAGAGTGACATTCTTGATTCTAGAAGGAGTCTCTGAGGTTGTTACATTCTATCACTTCTTGAGGATCCTGTCAGGGGAAGAAGAAACAATGGCTCTGGAATCAGAAGATACTTTTTCAGTCTCAGCTTTGCTTTGCTTTTGACCATTTGACCTAGTATGAGCCTCGATTATTTCACCTTCCAAGGGAGAGCAGAAGTGGGTGATGCAGGAGGCTGGGTATATGAAATCGTTTTGGGAACAGTGGATGTTAGTCCTTGCTGCCTCCACTGACCTGATAATGATGTCTTGGCTGCACTGAGATGGAAGCACCTCTCTTTCCCTTGGAGCTCCTTAGCACTTAGTTTCACAGCTCTTAGCTCTCCTTCTGTGGATTATTTATATATCTTATTTTCAGTAGTCAAGATTTTCCAAGTTCAGAGACTGTGATGGTGGGGTTTTCCCCACCCTGAGTCGAAATTTCTCTTTCTACTTCCTATGTTGACTGACAGCAACTTCTTATTTCCCAGAGTTGCCTAAATGTTTCTCTTAGAGGCGAGGTTTGTGTTTCTGCCCAAGCAAGGCTAAGAAGTGCCTGATGCAGTCATTTGTTTTCAGAATGTAATTAGTTTATCTCTACAAGATTACTTGGACAGCTGAAGCTTTGAGGGAAAGTTGGCTGCTCCATCTTTCCGGAGTTGGCTAGGCATGCCACCTTCCTTCTTTTTGCTGCAGCAAAGTATTTCTTTGTATAGATGTACCACAGTTTTTTAATCCACTCATCTGCTGATGGGCACTTAGGTATGCATGCCACCTTGATACATAGGCTCTATGAGAACACGAAGGAACCAAAAAATTCAGTATTCAATTTCATTCTATCTAATAAAGAGGGAATATGCTAATTAACCCTCACATTGTTGCCAAGATGGTGGTGCCCACAGCCAATAAAGAGGGAATATGCTAATTGACTGCCCCACCCTCAAAGATGATGGCACCCACAGCCAATAAAAAGGGAATATGCTAATTGACTGACATGCCTTCAAAGATGGCAGCACCCACAGTCAAAGGATGGTGGTGTCCAGTTCCCTCAGCCCTGCCGGGGTGACAGGTGCACAATAAGCCCAGGCCCATCCCAGGTGGGCCTGGCTGCTCCGTGCTCCTGTCTCCGGAGCTCCCCAGTTCCCACAGCCCCCCAGCTGCCCAGGGCTGGCCCAAAGCGCAGGCAAGCCTTGAATGGCTGCTGCCCAGCCAATACCTGAGGCTCAGGCAAGCCTCAGATGTCAGCGACCCAGCTGTCCAGGGCCAATCTGAGGTGCAGGCAAGCCTTAGATGGCAGCTGCCCAGCCACCCAGGGCCACCTGGGGCTCAGGTAACCAGGGCCGGCTAAGGCTTGTGCTGCCAGCAGTGGCAGCAGCAGAGGTGTGATGGGGCCTTGCCTTCCCCTGATCTCTGGGTTGCCTCCCACCCCTGAGGGCTCCTGGACTGTGAGAGAGGGCAGGCTGGGCTGAGGGACCCCCCTCCAGTACATGAATTTTCATGCACCACCAGGTCTCTAGTTAGTTTATAATTTTAGAGATAGAACAAAGGGTGATTGGTTAGTTTAGAAGGTACAGGGAATGTCTAGGGAACACATGCAAAACACAAATGTTAAGTATAGACTTTAGTTTTGAGATAAAATTTCTATTTTTTAAAATATATTATTACTAGAGGCTCAGTGCATGAAATTTGTGCATGGGGGAGGGGGATGTGTTATCCCTCAGCCTAGCCTGCACCCTCTCCAATCTGGGATCCCTCTCACAATCCAGGACTGCTGGCTTCCAACTGCTCACCTGCCTGCCTTCTTGATTGACCCTAACTGCTTCTGCCTGCCAGCCTGATTACCCCTAATCACTCCCCTGCCAGCCTGATAGATGCTTAACTGCTCCCCTGCCAGCCTGTTTGCCCCTAACTGCCCTCCCCTGCAGGCCTGGTCATCCCCAACTTCCCTCCTCTGCCAGCCTAGTCACCCGTAAATGCCCTCCCCTGCAGGCTTGATTGCCCCCAACTTCCCTCCCTTGCAGGCCTAGTCCCTCCTAACTGCTCTCCCCTGCTGGCCTGATCACCCACAACTGCCCTTCCTTGTAGGCCTGATCCCTCCCAACTGCCCTCTCCTGCTGACCATCTTGTGGTGGCCATTTTGTGTCCACATGGGGGCAGGATCTTTGACCACATGGGGGCAGCCATCTTGTTGTTGGAGTGATGGTCAATCTGCATATTACTCTTTTATTAGATAGGATAGAGGCCTGGTGCACAGGTGGGGGCCAAGTGGTTTGCCCTGAGGGTGTCCCAGATCAAGGTGGAGCAGCCTGAGCAAGGGGCCTTTGGTGGTTTGCAGGCCGACCATGCACCCCAGCAACCCAAGCCAAGGCCCTGGTATCTGGGATTTATTTATCTTCTACAATTGAAACTTTATAGCCTGGAGTGGAACCAAGTCTTATGCTCCCTCAGTGGCAACAGCCATTTCTGTTGGGATTTATTTATCTTCTATAATTGAAACTTTATAGCCTTGAGTGGAGGTCTGGGCCTACCATTGTGTGTAGAAAGCTTGGCTTCTTCCATCGCCCGGGAAATCCAAGCCTTCCCCCTGCTCTCTCCATGGCCGCAGCCATCTTGGTTGGGGTTAATTTGCATACTAGCTCCTGATTGGCTTGTGGACATGGCTTGTATGTGTAGCAGAGTGATGGTTAATTTCCATATTATTCTTTTATTAGATAGGATTGATTTCAGAAAGGAAGGGGAAAGAGAGAGAGAGAGAAATATCAATGAGGAGAAAGAATCATTGATTGGTTGCCTTCTGCATGCCCCCTGCTGGGGATTTAGCCCACTAGCAGGGCAGGTGCCCTGACTGGGAATTGAACTAGGAGGTCATGGTTCATAGGTCAGTGTTCAACTCTGGCTGGGCTAAAATTAGTTTTTAATCATATAGCTTTCAAAATTGAAAGCAGATGAGTGGTGGATATGAGGAGGTGGGAATGACAGGAAGGAAAATGACAGAGGTGCAGGCAGAAATTGGGACATAGTGGACTAATATGTTATTTATCTTGGTTGTGGTGATTATTTCATGAATGTATTCATATATCAAATTGCATCAAATTCCATATTTAAAATATGTGCAGTTTATTGTATGTGAAGTTGTTAAAATTGTGTAGTTTCACTTTTCTGGAAGGAGGGAAATTTTGGAATAGAAATATTTGGTATAGAAAATAGCATTCTGGAAAGAAGAATCAAACATAAGCCCAGTTATTGTGTTTTTTCCCTTCCTCCACAAATTCTGTTTTAGGCCTTCTAATTGGAGATCTCACAATATGTAAAAGTAGTCTGAACTCTTTAGAAGTTCATTTAAGTTATAATCTGGATAGTAAATGAGATTTCAGGAAGTTGTAGCATATGTTGTCTCTATAAAGTGAACACAAGCCCCCATCTGCACCCTAGGGGAGCATGGGAATTTTGTGGAAACTGCTAAACAGTGTGGGCACTTAGGCAACTCTGGGAAATAAGAAGTTGTTGTCAGTCAACATAGGAAGTGGGAAAGAGAAAGACTTGGGGTGGGGGAAACCCCACCACCACAGTCTTTGAACTTGGAAAATCTTGACTACTGAAGATAAGATATATAAATAACCCATAGAAGGAAGAGTCGAGGATGCTGTTACTCAAAGCCATAACTTTATAACCCATTTGAAAAGTATCTTGTGGAACCCAGCTGCAGGGAGAGCTTTGCTTTTGTGGGTAGAGTGTCTGTATTATCCTTTTTGATAACTGTAATGCATGCTATGTCTCTCTTCTTTTTTGGCCCCCAAGAAACTCAAAGGTAAACTTGAAATATTGTCTGCATTTTGGTGTTTATATTTTCACTGGTCTTGAATTTCTATTTTATTTATATTTTCCTGATTTAGACTTTATAATTTTTGAATATTGATAGCTTTATATGTTCTTTTTTAAAATGTAAATGATTTATTTAAACTAACAAAATATCAAACAGTTCATCCATTTCTCCCACCCCTCATCCCTACCTCTGACAATCACCAGTCTGTCCTTTGTATCTATGAGCTTAGATTTGTTTTTGTTTTGTTTTTAGATTCTATATATAAGAGTGATTAATAGTATTTGTCTCTCTCTGGCTTATTTCATGTAGCATAATGCTTTCAGGTTTCATCCATGCTGTTACAAGTGACAAGGTTTCATTCTCTTTTATGGCTCAATAATATTCCATTATGTATATCTATCACATTTTTTATCCATTCATTAATCAGTGGACATTTAGTTTGTGGAACCTCTGTACTGTTTTCCACAGTAGTTGTCCCAGTTTATAGTTCCACCAACAGTATACAAAGGTTCCCTCTTCTCCATGTCCTCACCAACACTTGTCATTTCTTGTCTTGTTAATATTAGCTATTCTAATAGGTTTTGATTTGCATTTATTTCCCTGATGACTAATAATGTTGAATATTTTTTAAATATACCGGTTGGCCATCTCTGTATCTCTTTTGGAAAAAAATGTCTGTTCAGATCTGCTCATTTTTAAATCAAATAGTTTTTTGGTTTGCTATTGAGTTATATGAATTCTTTATATTTTTTGGATATTAGCCCCTTATCAGATATATGATTTAAAGTTATTTTCTCCATTCAGTAAATTGCCTCTTGATTTTGTTGATGGTTTCCTTTCCTGTGTAGAAGATTTTTATTCTGATGTAATTCTATTGATTTATTATTAGTTTTATTGTTTTTACTGTCAGATTTTTAAAAAATCATCACTAAAACTTCTGTCAAAAAGCTTACCACCTATTTTTCTTCTAGGGGTTTATGGTTTTAGTGTTTCATTCAAGTCTTTAATCTGTCTTAAGTTAATTTTTATGTAGGGTGTATGACAGTGGTTGAGTTTCATTCTTTTGCATGTGGCTATCCAATTTTTTCAGCACCATTTATTAAAAAGACTATTCTTTCCTCACAGTATGTTCTTGCCTCTTTATCATAAATTAATTGACCACAGAAGGTCCTCAGGTTATATCAGAGATCCATTTCTATGGTGTGATATAATGTGATTTTCACCATAAGTTGGAACCCACTTACATAAGCTACCTACGTCACTCACATGGAGCACATACACAGCAATAATGAAGTGAAACAGTAAAAAAAATTTAAAAGAAAGATCACAATTCCTGACCTTTACCTATGGTAAATAATTAATAAAAAACATAAAGTATATATATACATATGTCAAAATGACAGAACTTTTTTTTTAAAGAAATTAATGGGAGATGGCAACATAACCATGAAATGACTTCCGTAGATCTGATGTAACCCGAGGACTGTCTGTATATCAATGGGTTTATTTTTAGGCTCTCTATTCTGTTTTATTCATCTAGTTGTTTGTTTTCATGCTGTTTAATTATTAGAGTTTTGTAGTAAAGTTTTAAATCAGAGAGGGTGATGCCTCCAGCTTTGTTCTTCTTAAGAATGCTGTAGCTGTTAAAGATTTCTGTACAAATTTTAGGACCATTTGTTCTATTTCTTTGAAAAATTTCATTAGAGATTTTATAGAGGTTGCATTTGAATCTCTAAATTATTGAAACAATATTAAATCTTCTAATTCATGATCATGAAACATCTTTTCATCTATTTGTGTTATCTTCAATTTCTCTCTTTAATGTCTTTTGGTTTCAGTACATGGATCTTTTCTTTCCTTGGTCAAATTTATTCCTAAGCATTTTATTCTTTTTGATGCAGTTGTAAATGGTATTCTTTTCTTTAATCCTCTTTCTGGTAGTTTGTTATTATTATACTAGAGTCCCTATGCACGGAATTTGTGCAAGAGTAAGCCTTCCTTCCTCTGGCTGCTGGCACTGCACACAGGACCTGGGCTTCCCTCATAGCCCTGGCTTCATCTGGAAGCTTGTCCTGAAGGATGTCTGGTCTAATTAGCATATAATGCTTTATTGTTCTAGATAGAAACACAAAAAGCTTTGTGTATTGATGTTGTATCTACATCTTTACTAAATTTGTTTATTACTTCTAACAGTTTTAACTAAGCAACTAAGAATTAGATAAAATTCAACATCCATTTATTATAAAAACTCAAAAAGTTAGTATAAAGAGAACAATCCTCAATGTAATAAAGGCCATATACGACAAGCCCACAGCTAACATAATATTCAATGGTGAAAGCTGAAAGCCTTCCCTCTAAGATCAGGTATAAGACAAGGGTGCCCACTATTGCCCCTTTTACTCAGCATAATATTGGAAGTCCCACTCAGGGAAATTAGGCAAGAAAAAGAAATAAAAGGCATCAACATTGGAAAAGATACAAAACTCTCACTATTTGCCAATGACATGGTGTTATACATAGGAAAGCCTAAAGAATCCAGCTTTATATGTTCTTGATAGAAATTACATAAAATTTTTTTTGTAGTGAGTCAGAAATCTGTGGTTTAACCAACTGATTTTTCTTTGGGTAAGGGATACTTGTGCTAGAAAGTCAACGATTATGGTAAATTTGAAAAACCAATGTGGGTCCCTAGGTTTAAGCGTGATCAGTCCTTAATTTCGCTCCTGTCCTTAGGAATTGACTCTCTAGGCCCCCAGAAAACAAATCACTTTATTCCTAGTGATTATTGAATATCAGCATCTCCTCCAAGAAGTAAAATGTTACACACACACACTCACATACACACATACTCTTTCTAGTCATGCAAATGGAAAATCCCGCTTCTCCCTTTTTCCTTCCTTCCCTTCAATGAGGCACTGGAGACTGATACCACAGAAGATATTGTAGAAAAAAAGTAGATT
Organism: Lasiurus cinereus; assembly: GCA_011751065.1. NCBI lineage: Eukaryota > Metazoa > Chordata > Mammalia > Chiroptera > Vespertilionidae > Lasiurus > Lasiurus cinereus. Next base: position 36,503,527 of record JAAGEH010000304.1, read on the forward strand.
AAACAAAACACTACATTGTTTCAAAGTAGAGAGGGAAAAAATTACATGAAAATCTTGCTAATGATTTTTTTCTGATGGCCAACTTCCAGAAAAGGTTCTGCAATGGCCCAGCCTGCTTATCTATTTTTACTTATCTTTATTACACTGCCTAAATTACCAGTAATTCGATATTTTGATAAGAATTTTCTTTTAAGAGTAGATATACTTCTAAGATCCTTATGGTATTAATAGCTATATACAATTAATTGTAAAATTAAAAAAAAAAACATTTTTTTCCAACCTCACACATAGCTGTGGGTAGAAGGTCCTAGAGAAAGAATTCTTTTTGAAGAGAATACTTTAAGGGAGAATTGTCCTGGTAAGTACTACATTAAAGAACTCAGATAAAGTAAGGGTGATTGGGGGCTTTAGAAAGCATGGAGTTAGAAAGCAGGACAGGCTTGCTAAAAGGTGGTAAGGAGAGGATCAAGACCATCCTCCTTCTATTTTACAATGTTACCTATGGCTCACACAGTGTTCACGAAAGGATTCATATCTTCTCATTGCTTTCTGTACAGAGGTCCAAGATCCTAAATTCAGGCTAGTATGGTTAGGGAAAATTTACTTATATTATAGGTTAAATAGATTTTACTATAAAGCTAACCACCATTTATGCTATTATATTTACCACTATGTGGATTTCAAATTATATGTTTGTGATTTTCGAAGTGTTCTCTCTTACAAACCTGGTATCACAAGTTATTACAGTAGTAGACATTATTGTAGTAGGTGTAGTAGTAATGTTTTCTATGGAAAAATGTAGACTTAATATGTGCCACATCGTGTTCCAGTTATGGATATTCACTTGTAACTGGTACTATTATTATTCCCATTTTACAGATGATGAAACTGAAGAACAGAAAAGTAACTTAATTTCTGAAGGTCACACAGGTACTATCTTGGGATCCAGAATTTGTCTTAACTGCTGTAATGTCTCAAAAGATCAAGGGTTTCCACAGCAAAAATAAAATGATAAAGTCTACAGAAGTTAACAATAAAGAGAATTTTCTAGGTTTTAAGCTTTTCTGTCTCAAATTTATATATACCCAGAAACACAATTACCAATGAATGAGAAAATGTTGTATTCTACAACAGCACCAGGCATTCTTACCATAATTTTACCCAGAGTCATCTGCAAACTCTATAAATGTACTAATTTTAGAATCATAAATAGCTTAATTAATTAGTTAATTAAGTTATGCTCTTTATTTACATATAAAACCAAAACAAAAAAGAAGGCAAACAAAAAACTATGAACTTGGACTTCCTCCACTCATTAGAACTGATGGAAGGACTTTTTTTTTTAATATATTTTATTGATTTTTTACAGAGAGGAAGGGCCTAGAGAGTTAGACACATCGATAAAGAGAGACATCTATCAGCTGCCTCCTGCACGCCCCCTACTGGGGATGTGCCTGCAACCAAGGTACATGCTCTTGACCGGAATCGAACCTGGGACCTTTCAGTCTGCAGACCGACACTCTATCCACTGAGCCAAACCAGTTTCGGCAGGACTTGGGTTTTGCCATCAGCGTACTGCTCACCTTGAAGCCCCACATTGCCCATCAGTGGCTGTGGGCCATAATTTCAGAATCTCTAGAAAAATAATGTTTATATTTATACCTTTTATTGGAATCAGTCTGTTAAAGAGGTAGAGCTGGAACTTTCCCAGTGAAAGCAATATATAACATGACTGTGTGTGTGTGTGTGTGTGTGTGTGTGTAATAACAAATAATATTTCTCACTTAAATGCAAAACAAAATAAAAAACAATATTTCCTTGAAATAATGTCTGGTATTTTCTTCAAAATAATCTTGTGGGTGTAGAGTTGGGAATGAATGGGAGAACAGATGAAAGAAGTGTGATGAGGAGTTGATAAATGTCAAAACCAGGTGACATGCAGGATTCATTTACTGTTCTCTACTTTTCTATATCTTTGAAAATAAAAAGTTAGCAAAACCAACAAAAACATTCCTTGACTCCTATCATATTTACTTCATTTCTCTGCTCTCCTTTCATTGGAGAGCTCCCAGAAAGAACTCCCTGTGTACCCCACTTCTACTTCCTTATCCTCCACTGTCTGTGCAACCCACTTCACAGCTTCCAGCCCTCCAGTCACTGAAAATGCTTCTGCCAGGGCACTGCTGACCTGCATTTTTTCCATATCTGGTGGTTCATGGTGGTTAATTCTTTTTACTAATGTTACTTGACTTTCAGTAACATTTGATATAATAGGTTACTTTTTGCTTTCTTGGAATAATTTCTTGGTGATGTCAACCATACTTTCTTGTCTTTTTCTACACCTCTCTGGTTAGTCATCTTCCTCCTCACCTCTGGCAATTAGAAAGCTTCCAATGCTTGAGCCTTAGACATCTCTGGGCAGCTCAGTGGGTTCTATTGCTTTCCATATCTTCTCTTTGCCAGTTTTATATTTTTAAGCATGACTTCCAGACCTGAATATCTCAGAGGCTTCTGAAGTCTAATGTACCCCAATTAGAACTCTTAATCTCATTCCTACTTTCTTCAATAGACCTGCCCTCCCTATATTCCCATCTCAGTAAATAACCCCAGTATGCACCCAATTGCTTGTGCCCCAAGCCATGATTTCTTTTCCCCATCACTGCCCACATTGAGTCTATCAGTATGACCTATTAAAATACATACCTCGAAACTTAAGCAAATCCATCTACTTCTCTCATCTCCTCTGCTACCACCCCTGTCCAAACCTCTGGACATCTCTCATGGACTTTCACATCACTGCCTAACCTGTCTGCTTCTTTGCTTGTCCCTGCAGTCAAGAGAAATAGAGAGAGAAACAGAAAGAGAGGGGGGTGGGGGAGGGAGAGAGGGAGGGGTCAGGAAGGTCTTTTAAAATGTAAATGTTATTTGCCAACTTAAAGTCCTCCATTGGCTTTCTATTGTACTTAGAAGAAAATTCAAGCTCCTTTATGACATAGCTCTTGCCTACATCTTCCTACTGCTCTCCCATGGCTCACTACTGTAGTCACACTGGCCCTTTTCTGTTCTTAATATACCAACCAGTGTTTGCAGTCCTGTTTTCTCTCACTGGAATACAGACCACTATAGACTGGCTTCCTCTCATTTAGGTCTCAGCTCAAGTCACCTCCCCAGAGAGGAGTACTCACTTAGCCCAGGTCACACTCTAGTCCATAACCTGTTTTGTTTGAATTATGTAACAGCTTGCATGTATTTGTGTGCTCACTTTTTTCTCCTAGCCTGTAAACTCCAGAACAGGTTCTTTGCTGTCTTTGTAGTGCTGCATCCCCAGTACCTGGAGTAATATCTATAACATATAGGAAGTTAATACTCATTACATGAATGAACCAATGGCTGACTTTTGTTTCTGAGCAAAAAGCATTGCTCCCAAGGACTAATTTATACAGTCTTACCCTATACTTTTTCTCCCAACTCCATCCCTTGCTCTTTTGGACTCTGTGCTTGTGGACTGGGTGAAAGCTGAGGATTGCACTTTGTACTGTGTTGTACTTTGGGGACCTGTCCAGCTTCCCAATTTCTAAGAAAGACAGTAATATTCCATGGCAGCTTGCATCTCCTCTTCTCCAGCAGTGTTTGAACTTCACACCATACATTTTCAGAACTAGGACCCTTTGCGATTTGAGCAAAGAGCCACAAAGATCCACCTGCCCCATTGCTCTTTGGTCTAAGACACACTTGTTTCTTCTTTGTCTTTCTCTGCCTATTTTTAGTTATCAATTTGCCCCTTCCTTTCCTTTCCCCGCTGTTTTTCTTTTCGTGTTCACAAACAACTCATATATTTCTAGTTTAATGGGATCTTTCCTAGGCTTATTTATGTAACTAAAACTACGATCAAATAATTTTAAAGTAATAATTAAGTATCCTCTGTAAAATAGCTAGGGCAAATGCAAGGTTTCCAGGTTAACTGAGACAGGCTAGGACTAACCCTGGGAACTGAACAGATTCTAGCCTTCTTAGGAGGGCAGAAGGAAATTCCTGAACTACATGAAATCCTTTGTCACATCCTAGACTAGATCAGGACTTTAAGAATCTTCTAGATTGGTTATAAGTTGGAATTACCTAATTTTATCTATTTATCTAATGAGTGTAATAATAGCTATCTGTGTCTTCCTGATAGAGTGGTTGGGGAGGTTTTCTAAAATAACTTTTGGTCTTTTTCCCAAAGAATGGTATCTTAAGGAAAAACTTTATATATAAACCAAAGCCATTGATATATTTTATTTCTTTCTACAGCTAACAGTTTTGTTATTGACATATGTTTGCATGTAGATAGAAGTCGGTTCTTTTGTCAAGATCAATCTTTATGAACTATCATATATAAGTCATTGGAACAGTGCTTATTCCTTCTATTAAGGAACTTACTTTTAAATCAATGAAAACTTTTCTATGAGGCTATACTTTTCCTTGTCAAGGATATACTTTTTCTTAGGAGTTTCTACTTGAAGCCCCTGTTCCCTAAGGCACTAGGGTTAGTTAGGTCTCTTTTTCATTAATACATTTTATTGTGCTGGTGCTCACACCCCTCTGCTCTGTTAGAACTCCAGCCCTTTGCAAAGCTTTCTTTCTCTCTTGGTGTGTCTCATATGCTCATGGCAGCTTAGGCCTGAGGTCCTGTGACATATCCTGCTACCATCTCTGCTACTGGCACTGGCCTCTGCTACTCTGCCCGACACAACTGCTGCTTCCACTGGGATCCGCCCCTCATCTTCCATATGTTAGGAGATGAGGAAGGAAATGTGATTATCCAAACATCTGGTATCAGAATTTTCTTTATGAGGGAAATAGTCTTGGGAAAAACACCTGGATGAGTGCTTGAGGAAGAATATGAGGCCAGGAAGTCCTGGATGTTGGCAAAGCTACTTTAAGCTTTTATTGGTTGGTCAGAGAGGAAGGGGGAAGCATGCAAGAACTAAGGAGAAGGGAGGAGGAGGAAGGATCTTGCAGCTGTTCCTTGTAGTCCCCCCGACTACTCTGTGAAGTATGCTCTGCTAGTGCATGCCCAGCAGAGAGTGGGTTTCAGGGGGTGAGCTCGGAGATGCAGTGCAGTGTGGAGACAACACTCATGTCACCAGGTCCAGAAGTAAAGAGGCCCCGAGAACAGAATCTCCCCAAAATGTCGACAAGGGCTTTGGGTTCCAGAGGCTGTATGTTGCGGGGGAGGGGGGGTGCGGGGTTGAAGGATAGTGAGTGCCCAGCTAACATATGAGTTATATGTAGGTCATATTAGCATCATTTTGTCAAAAGAATTTTAACACTACTGTAATAGGCAGCTCAACTACTAATGTATTTTATGTATGTTTGGTATGTTAACATGTCTGCAGTTCTTCTAAAAATTTCTTTATTGCACAAAATAATTGTAGTAATATATATCTATATACTAAGAGCAATGTTAAAAATCAAAACATGTTCAGCCATGCGAGTCTCAAATGTCTGGCAGACAGGTGGTCAGTGTCCAGATGGGTGAATGGAAAGTTCAGTAGGAGGTGGTTCCTGTTTCTAGCAGTGCACAGGATTGAGCCCACAATACTAGCAACCTATGAATCAGCTGTTTTTATTTTTCCATTCTAGTAACATCTTTCAGGCTTGGGGTTATTTATTAAGGGAACAGGTAAAGTTTTACTCAAGATCAGAAACAATCTTCCAATTATTTAAGCCTTACCTGAAGCATTGCCACCTCACCTCTCCCCTTAACTCCACCTGAGACCTCTCCTTTGAGATCCTTCAATTACTCTCTCCTCCCTAATTTTATAGCACATTGTACATTTCTTAGTTTTCACAGTTGACATGTAGTTTGTAATTGAGATTATCCATTTCTTGAAGGCAGCAACCTCTGGTTTGTGTTTGTGGCTCCCAGAAATATTTGCTGAATGAACATTGCTGGGAACATGAGTAAAGGTATAGTAGAAGCAGAGGTGTTTTATTTTTTGTTTCTTTCCTGGAGTGAAGGGTAAGTGAAGAGGCACAGTGAGAAGTAAGATGAATGGAATAGTAACAGCAACTATGCCAGTCACTGTTCTAAGCATTCCAGTGAAAGAAAAAGAGACAGAGAGGTCAAATGACTTGCTCAAAGCCACTCAGCTAGTAGGTGGCAGTCAGGAGTTGTACCCCATCATTCTCTTTCTGAGTTTGGAAGTGACTGAGAGAGCTCAGTTCCTGAACCCCTGTCAGGTCACAGCTGTTACTATTACTGTAATATTGCTACAGAGCTCAACTGAACCATGTGGCTGAATTTCCTGCCAGCCCTTTCATTCTAGATGTGCCCCTGCTTAACGCTCAGTTGGCAGGACAGGTGAGACTAGGCCAAGGACTCTAAGGAGTTTCTCTCTGTGGCTTGAGAAAACCTGGGATTTAAACTAGATATTTATATAATTCACATTGGAGTCTGGGAACTCAGGGGATCCAAAAGTTCCATGAGAACTAGGTATTAACAAATTAATATAATCTTATTTGGGGTCATTTTCAAATGGACTCATCTCCTGCCTTTTGATTTCAGGACCAAATGTTTGATATCTTGCAACCAAATGTTTCGTGACATATTGTTTACCCTTTTTACATAGGAAGTACCCTGTTGTTTCCTTCCTCTTTGTTCCCCTCCCCAGCCAGTCCTGACACACAATCTTCAATTAGAAAGATCACAGCATTTAATAGTGAGCATGTCTAAGCTGCTATTTTCCTTTGCAGTGAAAATTTCCAATAAAAGATATTTTACAGAATAAGTCTTTGGTTTCTTAAGTTACTTAACAAATTGAGCTTTTGACTTTGGATAATGAGAACAAATTAAAGGTATGAAATAATGCTGTTTTGTTCTGGATTTCTGAGAGCAATACATGGATATTTAAGTCTATGAATTGGAATTACATACCAAGAAAAGGCCAAATCAGAGCCTCTTTGCTGTTGGGATAGAGATTTTGCAGCAGTTAATAAGCAGTTGCATCAAAACCACCTGTGCTGTAGTGCTCAGGGTCATATTTATTTCCTTTGTGAGATGTAGAGCATGGATCTGCCTTTGAATGCTTCAGCTTACAACAAGTCATCAGTAGAAAATGCTCTAAGAAGTAGATCCTTTTTTCATTAAACTTGAAATCTTTATTTTGTTTATTTTGGGACACACTATTAAAGTGGGTAGATCATTTATCTTGTATAATTTTACCCATTTCGGATTTGGGTTCTTTTATTCTTATGGTGTTATTTAGATGTTTTTATCTCCTGTATTTCTTGAAGTTAGAAGTTGGTCTAGAGCAGCGGTTCTCAACCTGTGGGTCGCGACCCCTTTGGGGGTCGAATGACCCTTTCACAGGGGTCACCTAAGACCATCGGAAAATGCAGATATTTACATCACGATGCATAACAGTAGCAAAATTTCATGGTTGGGGGGTCACCACCACATGAGGAACTGTATGCAAGGGTTGTGGCCTTAGGAAGGTTGAGAACCACAGGTCTAGAGGCTTGATTAGATTCTGGCTAAATATTTCAGAACATATGCTGTATGCTCTCAAATGCATGCCATCAGAAGGTGCATAAGACTAGGCAGTCCCATTTGTAATCATGGAGGAAGGCCACCTCTTCAATCTGTTCTACTGCTCAGTATTGTTTGTGAGCAAGAAAAGAAATATTTACTGTATCTGAACCTACCTTAACAAATACGGTTTCCATCTTAAAACCATTCCATATCCACCTTTTCGCAGTAAGCATCTTAAACCATCCAAAAAACTGTAAGTGCCTTTCCTTGCCAATAATCTGTTAGCAAGTCTTAACTGAGGAGATCTGTCTCTCCAGGCATTCTGAGAAGCAGAAATCTCAAATTACTTTCAGTTGAAATGGAAAATAAGTAAAACAAAGCAGGAACTAACTCATTGTGGTAGGCAGAATAATGCCTCAATCCTCCAAAGAAGTTGTACTTGTCTTAATCTCCAGGACCTGGGAATATGTTACTTTATATGGCAAAAGGAACTTTACAGATATGATTAGGGAACTGATTTTTGGACCCAATATAATCATAGAAGAAACATAAAAAAGGGAGGCAGAAGAGTGGATCAGAGAGATGTATGTGAGGGTTGGATCCATTGTTGCTATCTTGGAAGATGTAGGAAAGGAGGGGCCATGAGCCAAGGAATGAAGGCAGTCTGTAGAAGGTGCAAAAGGCTAGGGAACAGAATCCCTCCTAGAGCTTCCAAAATGGGACACAACCTCATTGATCCCTTGATTTTTGCTCTGTGAGACCCATGTCCAACTTCTGACCTACATAACTATAAGATAAGTAAATGTTGTTGTTGTTGTGTGTGTTTTTTTCCTAGTTTCTTAGGATATTTTTATTTATTTATTTATTTTATTATTTTTGTAATGTTTTATTAATTTTTATACATATGTCCCCATTGCCCCCCCTCCCTCCCAGGCATACCCCAACCCCCAGTGTCTATGTTCATTGGTTATGCTTATATGCATGCATACAAGTCCTTTGATTGATCTCTTATCTACCTCACCTAACTTTAATCTTCCTGCTGTAATTTCACAGTCTGTTTGAAGCTTTACTGTCTCTGTATCTATCCTTTTGTTCATCAGTTTATAATGTTCTTTATTATCCCCCAATGAGTGCGATCATGTGATGCTTCTCCTTCATTGACTGGCTTATTTCACTAAGCATAAGGCTCTCCAGTTCCAACCAGGTTGCTGTAAATGGTAAGAATTTCTTCTTTTTAATGGCAGCATAGAATTCCATTGTGTAGATGTACCACAGTTTTCGGATCCACTCATCTGCTGATGGGCACCTAGGCTGTTTCCAAATTGTAGCTATTGTAAATTGTGCTGCTATGAACATAGGGGTGCATATATCCTTTCTGATTGGTGTTTGTAATTTCTTAGGATAAATTCCTAAGAGTGGTATTACAGGGTCAAATGGGAGATCCATTTTTAGTTTTTTGAGGAAACTCCATACTGTTCTCCACAGTGGCTGCACCAGTCTGCATTCCCACCAACAGTGCACAAGGGTTCCTTTTTCTCCCCATCCTCACCAACACTTGTCGTTTGTTGATTTGTTGATGATTGCCATTCTGACAGGTGTAAGATGGTATCACATTGTCGTTTTGATTTGCATCTCTCGGATGATTAATGACTTCGAACATGTTTTCATGTGTCTCTTGGCTTTCCTTCTGTCATCTTTTGAAAAGGTTCTATTTAGGTCCGTTGCCCATTTTTTTATTGGATCCTTCATCATCCTTTTATTAAGTTGTATAAGTTGGTTGTAGATTTTGGAGATTAAACCTTTATCAGTGATAGCATTTGCAAATATGTTCTCCCATGCATTGATCTTTCTTGTTGTTTTGTTGATGGTTTCTTTTGCTGTGCAAAAGCTTTTTATTTTGATGTAGTCCCATTTGTTTATTTTTTC
>JAAGEH010000304.1:36517968-36535171 GCA_011751065.1 Lasiurus cinereus
GGTGGCTCCGGCGGACAAAAACCCCGTGGCAGTGGGGCTGCCTGGCCGGGAGAGCCCCTTCCAGCAGTTCCCCGCCTTCCCCTGGAGGACAACTGACTCCTAGCTTGCCAACAAACACTCCCAATGCAACTCTCAGCCGCTCTCTCTCTCTCTGCCCAGCGACAAAGATCCAGACGCGTCCGTCTACTCTGCCGCCATTTTCCTCAATGTTGTTTTAAATTATTGTTTGTGGTCATTTGTTATGGTGTCAACAAAATTTTCCAAGAAGCACTTAAACTAAATATACATGGGTGGGCAAACGTAGGTTTACAGTTGTGAATACGTGAAACATAAGCGTATATTCTTTTATCATTATTAATTTTTTATTTAGTAATTGTATTATTTATTTGTATTACAACTGTAAATCTACATTTGCCCACCTCTGTGTGTGCTGTATGTGTGTGTGTGTGTGTGTGTGTGTGTATGTATGTGTGTGTGTGTGTGTGTGTGTGTGTGCATGTGTAGGCAGTATAATGATCCTTAATGCTTAGAATCTAACTCTGGAAATTTATGTGTATTTGACAAGAGTGATGTCAATGAGGATGTTTCTCAATAGCTGAAATATATCCAGGCTGTTGAAAGGATGCCAGACATACAAGGGAAAAATGTAAACATTTAGTCATTTGATTGGTTTTAAGTATCTGAATGTTGGAATTATTACAGCCAGGTGTAGACCAGCTATGTCTGGAGGGAACTTTTCAATTCTCATATGACGAGAGTTGACATTTCCAGATTATGTGAGGTCCAGCTGGAAACAGAGACATCCTGGGGCCTCAGGAGAGCAATGAAATGGGCCCTGGGACTCTGCTAGAGTCATGGTGCTTTCATTAGGATGAGCCCTGAATGCTGTGGTCAGGCCTTTGGGCAGACTACACAATTGCAGTCTTGTTTCCTTCTAAATGACCACCCCTCCTCTACTGTTGAAATGTAGCTAGCTTCTTAATTTTCCAATTAGGGTCTCACTCTTCTAATTCACCCCAAACAAAAAGAGTTGAAAAATAAAACCTCATGGCTGGGCAGAGGGAAGTGGGGAATGGAAGAGGAGGGGAGGAAACACATAATTTGGAACTAAAAACTGAAGGAAAGACTCATAGATTCAGATCCCATCTTAGTTCAGGTAGACCTGGTGTTTGACCTTGCATTAACCTCCCTGATCTTTATCTTTCCAGAACTCTAAAAGGTGATTAATAATACTTGTTGCACAAAAGTGGCAAGAATTAATAAACGGTAGTTAGAGGTGAAGCGTAAATCAAGTATAACAGTTAACTTCTTTCAAGATTTCTTAGAATACCTTGATGTTGCTTTTGCTTCAGCGTCTGTGAGGAGTTCAATGAAATCATTTCTGAGTTGGGCACCAGTTAGATTTGTGTGCTAAATATTCTTAAGCCTACAGTAGTTTCCTTGCTATAGCTATAATGTGGTTCTGAAAATCAAATCATATCATCTTTGTACATAGTCATTTGAGGTTTTCTTTCTTACCACAAATATCAGCCTTATACTGAAATCAATTGGGATCCAAAAGATATTTCTTGGTCATATTTTTCTTAACATATCCTATATAGTAGAAGTTTAATATGCAAATTGTCCCCTCAACCAGGAGTTTAACCACTTGCTATGATGTGCACAGACCACCAGGAGGTAGTGTGGAACATGGCAGGCATCAGTGACACAGTGCTGGCAGTGGGCAGCAGTGGAGGCACTTCTAGTCTCAATGGGCCCTGATGAGAGTGGCACCATGGCAGAATGGTGATGCAGGTGAGCAAGTGGCACTAGGCCAAGGTGGGTGCAAGTGGGGACCTAAACACCCCGCTGATCACCGTGCAGACAGCAACCAGAGGTGGCAGTGGGGGCAGGGTTGCTGCCCAGCTCTCAGGCATTGAGGGAGCTGGGCGGGGGCCCAATAACTCAGGCAGCGGAGAGCACATGGGGATCTAGGGGCCCAGGTGCTGCCCAGGGCCCAGTCAGCTGGGACCTGCCCTTCCATACCAGATGTTCCTGTTTCGATTACAGCCAGACTTATGCACGAATTTCATGCACCAGGCCTCAAGTATGTTATACAACTAAAGTAACAAGAAATGAGAAATCATTGCAGTATAAAAAATACTTTGAAGGGGGGTTATATAGTCTAAGTAATATATTTTTATTAAAAAATTTAATGAATTATTTTAATAAATATATTTATTTAAAAGATTTTATATCCTATATAATAAAGAGATAATATGCAAATTGACCATTACTCCAACACACAAGATGGCTGCCCCATGTGGACACAAGATGGCCACCACAAGATGGCCAACAGGGGAGGGCAGTTGTGGGCGATCAGGCCAGCAAGAGAGGGCAGTTGGGAGGAACCAGGTCTGCAAGAGAGGGCAGTTGGGGGTGATCAGGCCTGCAGGAGAAGACAGTTGGGGGTGATCAGCCAGCAGTGAAGGGCAGTTGGGGGCCATTGGGCCAGCAGGGGAGGGCAGTTAGGGGTGACCAGGCTTGCAGGAGAGGAGAGTTAGGGGCAACCAGGCTGGCAAAAGAGAACAGTTAGGGGTGACTGGTCCAGCCAGGAAAGGGCAGTTGGGGGTGACCAGGCCTATAGGGCAGGACAGTTAAGGGTGACAAGGCCAGCAGGGGAAAGCAGTTAAGGATGACCAGGACAGCAGGGGAGGGCAATTAGGGGCAATTGGGCCAGCAGGGAAGCAGTTAGATGTCAATCAGGCCGGCTGGTGAGTGGTTAGGGGGTGATCAGGCTGGCAGGCAGAAGCAGTTAGGGGCAATCAGGCAGGCAGGCAGGCAGGCAGGTGAACAGTTGGGAGCCAGCAGTCCTTGGTTGTGAGAGGGCAGTCAGAAATTCCTCGAGGGGTCTCAGATTAGAGAGGGTGCAGGTTGGGCTGAGGGACACACACACACACACACACACACACGCACGGGTGCACGCGCACACACACACACATGTGCACAAATTTCGTGCACCGGGCCTCTAGTTACTTTATAGTCAGTTTCCTTTTTTTTAAGCTAGTTCTCAGAGCCTGTTTGCCCTTTTCTCCTCTCCAGTACATTGAGTCAATCAGTAAAAAACAAACAAACAAACAAATTCCCAGTGTTTTGTGTGTGTGTGTGTGTGTAAAACTCAGCAAACTAATGTTAAGAACCTCCCCACACATGCACACAAATTCTCTGAAGAAATATATATTAGTAAGATTGACAGAAATTCACATTTATTTGTTACTAGAGGCCCGGTGCATGAAATTCATGCACAGAATGGGTGTTCCCTCAGCCCTGCCTGCACCCTTTGCAATTTGGGACCTCTACACCTTCTTCTTATCTTTCTTATCTAGCTAACCTCTTCACATTTAAAAAAATTAACTGAAATATCACCTACTCTAGGAAATCCTCTTTGAACAAATGTCTTTACAATCTGTATTAAGTATTTTCATATATACCATTCTTTTTCTTTAACAGCTACTTAGAGTGGATGCAATGTGCATTTCATTCTTGCATCTGAAATTTTTCTTCTTGCTCTTGTAATAGCAAAGCTTATCCAATTTACATTTGCCCTTCAAGGGCTTATATTTGGTTCATTTTCTAGTTGGCTCTCTATTTTTTTTAAGCAATAAATTTGGGTTGTGATAGTAAGCCTTACTTGTAATCAAGCCTGTAGGTCTCTCTATCTGAATATTTCTATAATACCTATCACTTTAGCATACCAGAGATTGTGTTCATTTATAGAAAATAACAATAAATGTCACCTGATCATTTGATCTTCTAGTAATATTTTATAGCAAGATGTATTATTCTAGTAATTTAACTATTACAAAACTGAGGTGTACAGAAATAAATTACATTAAACAATAAAGAATGACTCAAATATCAAAGCATAGTATACTTAGGGCCTCCCTTATTCTGTGCCTCAGATATCACAGCATAGTACACAATTTACGTGGAACTCAGCTTCCTTTACAATAGGAAGGGATGCCATACTCATGAAGCAGTACTTCCACACATTATCTTTTAATTTAATTTTTTAATAACACATACTCTTTGTACTAATTATTGGAAAATCATCTTAGCAGTTGCCTCTGTTCCTCTCTGTATTGGTGCCTTACATTCTGATGTTATTACTGTGCTTTTATCATCCACTCACTCTAATAAGATTGTGAATTTTTTAAGGGCAGAGATCATGACTTGAGCTTGTGTTTCTCTGTCATGGTGCCTAGATAAATACTCAAATGCCATCCAGTCCAAATGACTGTGATGAGAGAGGCTCACTGTTGCTAGAGACCTCTGATTTTTATTTAAGGGCCTCACTTGTTCTGCACCTTTATAGAAGGGGTGAGTAGGAGCTGAGGGAATTTGAGGAAACTCAGACAGAATTCTACTCTTAAAAGATTTTGCTAAGCTGGCATCTGGGACTCCAGGCATTTATCCAATTAAAACCTGGATGCACAGCAATAACAAAAGCACTGGTCTTCTACTGCTAATGCGTGGGGATCAAACCCCAGCCTGCAGGAACTCACCCCTGCAGTCAGGACCAGGCCGCTGGGTAGATCTGGGCTGTTGCTCCTAACTCTGGGGAGAGGGAGACTTTCCATGGCTGCAGGCTAGAGGCCTTGGTCTCTGCACCAGATCCCCAACAGGTCCCTACCGCAGGTTGGTCAGTGGAGCAGCTTCTTTGCCTGGCATTGCAGGACGGCTTTGCCAGGTTCTGCCTGGCCTGTTGGCCCCATGATCAGGGGCAGCTTGGCTTGGCCTCTCTGCCCCGTAATCATGGGGCTGCTCATCCTGGCCTGTTGGCTCCATGATTGTGGGGTGGATACACCTGCAGCTCGGCCTGGCCTTTCTGCCCCATGATCGTGGGGCGGCTCGGCCTGGCTTCTCCAACCCATGATCACGGGGCAGCTGGCTTGGCCTCTTTTCCTGTGATCGGCCTGTGCTCTTCGCCCTGCGATTGAAGGACAGTTTGGACCTGGGCAGAGAGTATCGGGTGCTGCCCCCACCACCTGCCCAGTCTGGACTGCGGCTTGTGTCCCACAGGTGGCATAGAGTGCTGCCTGCACTGCCTACCTATGCAAATTTACTGACATCTTTGCTGAGTTGATTGGATGTGGGCATAGCCTAGGTATGGTCAATTAGCATTTTTCTCTTTTATTAGTGTAGGTATGAAATTAGAACATTAAAACCAGTTCCCACCGATTGCTGCCCACACCTTGCATCCTGGGCAACAGAATGCTTCTTGGTCTTGAAGCAGGTGTAGCAAGAGCTTTCTTGGTGCCATTTCTGTTAGAGGGAAAAGGAGAACATAGGTCCTCATAGTGCTGTCTAGGACTCAGTTCCTCCATGAGATGCTTGCCTGGGCGAGGACAGCAAGCCCCTACAGGATGCTGTGGTAGAGTTGTCGTGTCCTTAGATGTTGGTGATGGCAGTATGCTGGTAATGAGCAAATTAAGTATTTCAACATTTTTTTCTTTTTTTGCCCTGGGAAATTTTCCAGGTATATCACTGTTCAGTGACTGAAAATGTCAGCTATCATCAAACAGGTGTAGCTGACTATTTTAAAAAACTAAAGTGGTGGATCAACACACTGCCATTCTTTGTTCCTCTGATTGTTTGGAAACAAAGTGTCTTCTATTCAGTGAATGAGCCACTTGTGCTTTTCTTCTGTTTTCCCACAACCTCTGCTCCTTTGTATTCTTTTGGGACAATGCTGTGAATGCAAAGCATACTATTTGCTTTATCCCAGGGTATTACAGGTAATGTTTAGAAGAGATCAAGGGGATACTTTTGGATTGCTGAAGGTTACACCAGGGAGGCCAGATTGTTTTTTTAAATAGTGGGTAGTGTTTGAAGATAGTAATTGGATACTCTCTCCTATCCTAAATGAAATGTAAATAGTTTGCTTAAATGCTGGAAGTCAAAGAAGGGTGCTGTTCATATGCCAGAAAGTTGGGGTTCCTACTAGATGCAGTATAGCTGGTCCCAGAGAATTCATTTTCAATTCAACTTCACATAGCAGAAGCGTCACATTCATAGCAATAGGTGTAGATCAGTGGTCTTCAAACTTCAAACTAGATGCCCCCTCACCCAAGGATTATTTAAAATGATGTACTTTCTTAAGTTTATAACTTGACATCTAAATGTTTTTTTAAAAAAATAATTTTTAAAATAGGAGGTAGAAAACATAACACAGTTCATAAGTTGAAAGATGAAGACTAAGTGAAAACAAAATATGTCATGACATGATTTTATAAAATATATTGTAATGACTCTTATTACTGAATAACGTTAAATCTGAATGAAGTCAATAAAAAAACTCGCATAGAGACTTTATCTAGCACATCTTGAGAAATCTGGTTACTCCAGGGTTGTTTTTGTTTCTTTTTTTAAACACTAAACTACAGTTACCTTAAAAGTAACCCACATAATTAATATGTTACTTTACTGTGGATTCAGATTTTCCAATATTGGCCAAGGTCATCCTGTTTAAGGAACAGGGAGAGACAGGAAGGATTTTTTTCCAACCAACGTTTAGAATCATGTAGGGCAGCACATCATAGTAAGATCTGAGCTATATGAATAGTATGACTTTTTTTTTTCTCTAGAGTGGGAGAAAGAATATGGTTAATACCCAAAATGTTTTGGGCAGTTTTAGAAAAGAGTACATATGGAATTTGAGAGTATAGGAACTTATTTCCATAAATCTGTGCCTTTGGAAAGTCCATTTGAAGACTTCTGGAATAGAGACTGCTGGAATAGCTTTTGGTAGATGGAAGAGAATTACAAACAACCATAAGCAGAAAGTAATCAAGAAGGTACAAAAACCAGTAAACTTGGTCAATAAAAAGCTAGTTCTTCAAAAAGAGATAAAACAGGCAAGCCTTTGGCAAGTCTTATCACAAAAATAAGGACTTTTATGAATGAAAAATCAGAGATATTGATTTTTTTATCCTTTACTACCCATTAATTTATAGCTTTATGCAAAGAATTTTAAAATCTAGATGGAACAGATATTTCTAGGAAATTATCAATTGAAAAAATTCATTAGAGAAGAGGAAGAAATTTGAATAGCCCAACCTTTAATATTATATCATTAAAAATTCTAGAAGGATCAAAGACAAAAGTGAAACCCCAAAGGAACTGAGAAGAAAATGTAAATGAGTATATTTATAGTTTTGGTAGGGGAAAGGTCTTTATAAGGATGATATAAAACCAAGAAGTCATAACAGGGAAAGAATAATTTAATTATATAAATATCTAAAGCTTCTTTTCAGTAAAACAACTTTAAGCAAAGCAAATATAAGCAAATTAGGAAGAAATATTTGTAGCACAAATAACAAAGGCTTAATATCCTTAACATAAGTGCTAATATAACAATACTCTTAAGAATTTATTATTTTATTATTTTTATTTTTTAATATGTTTTTTACTAATTTTTATACATATCTCCCCATTGCCCCCCTCCCTCCCAGACATACCTCAACAGCCCAGTGTCTATGTTCATTGGTTATGCTTATATGCTTGCATACGTGAAGAAGTTCTTTTTGCATATATCTGAGATTGATCTCTTATCTACCTCACCTAACTTTAATCTTCCTGCTGTAATTTCACAGTCTGTTTGAAGCTTTACTGCCTCTGTATCTATCCTTTTGTTCATCAGTTTATAATGTTCTTTATTATCCACAAATGAGTGAGATCATGTGATGCTTCTCCTTCATTGACTGGCTTATTTCACTTAGGATAAGGCTCTCCAGTTCCAACCAGGTTGCTGCAAATGGTAGGAATTCCTTCTTTTTAATGGCAGCATAGAATTCCATTGTGTAGATGTACCACAGTTTTCTGATCCACTCATCTACTGACGGGCACCTAGGCTGTTTCCAAATTGGAGCTATTGTAAATTGTGCTGCTATGAACATAGGGGTGCATAAATCCTTTCTGATTGGTGTTTGTGATTTCTTAGGATAAATTCCTAAGAGTGGTATTACAGGGTCAAATGGGAGATCCATTTTCAGTTTTTCGAGGAAACTCCATACTGTTCTCCACAGTGGCTGCACCAGTCTGCATTCCCACCAACAGTGCACAAGGGTTCCTTTTTCTCCGCATCCTCGCCAACACTTGTCATTTGTTGACTTGTTGATGATTGCCATTCTGACAGGTGTAAGATGGTATCGCATTGTCGTTTTGATTTGCATCTCTCGGATGATTAGTGACTTTGAACATGTTTTCATGTGTCTCTTGGCCTTCCTTCTGTCGTCTTTCGAAAAGGTTCTATTTAGGTCCGTTGCCCATTTTTTTATTGGATCATTTATCTTCCTCTAATTAAGTTGTATAAGTTGGCTGTAGATTTTGGAGATTAAACCTTTATCAGTCATAACATTTGCAAATATGTTCTCCCATACAGTGATCTTTCTTGTTGTTTTGTTGATGGTTTCTTTTGCTGTGCAAAAGCTTTTTATTTTGATGTAGTCCCATTTGTTTATTTTTTCTTTAGCTTCAATTGCCTTTGGAGCAGTATCAGTGAAGAAGTTCTTTTGGCATATATCTGAGATTGTGCTGCCTGTGGAACCCTCTAGTATTTTTATGGTTTCCTTTCTAATGTTTAAGTCCTGTATCCATTTTGAGTTTATTTTTGTATTTGGTGTAAGTTGGTGGTCCAGTTTCATTTTTTTGCATGTATCTGTTCAATTTTCCCAACACCATTTATTGAAGAGGCTATCTTGGCTCCATTGAATGTTCATGCCTCCTTTGTCAAATATTAGTTGAGTATAGTGGTTTGGGTGGATATCTGGGTTCTCTATTCTATTCCATTGTTCTATATGTCTGTTCTTGTGCCAGTATCAGGCTGTTTTGAGAACAGTTGCTTTGTAGTATAGCTTGAAGTCTGGTATTGAGATCCCACCTACTTTATTCTTTTTTCTCAGAATTGCTGTAGCTATCCGTGGTCTTTATTTGTTCCAGATGAATCTATGAAGAATTCTTTGTAGGTCTGTGAAATATGTCATTGGTATTTTAATGGGTAGTGCGTTGAATCTGTAGATTGCTTTGGGTAGTATGGACATTTTAATGATGTTGATTCTCCCAATCCATGAGCATGGTATGCTCTTCCATCTGTTAACACCTTCCTCTATCTCTTTTTTCAGTGTCCTGTAGTTTTCTGCATATCGGTCTTTTACCTCTTTAGTTAGGTTTATTCCTAGGTATCTTAATTTTTTTTTATGTTGCCAATTTTAAATAGTTTTATTTAAGACATCGCATTTTCCACTTTACAATAGTTATAAAGTGCATTAATTTCCTTTCCCTGTGCACAGTCCATATTCAAGTATCAAGAATGCCCAGTTATTTACTATACAGCAGCTCAACTTTTAAAACTGCCATGAAATTTGCTACAAAGTTGGGTCCTTCAATATTTTGTGGAACAATGCTAAAGATCTATGCTCAGAAAGCTGGCTTAATCAACCTCTTCAATGGTGGGCCCAGAGGAGGCACCGCCAGATGGAGGAGCTCCACCACCAGGGAAGCCTCCAGGCATTCCTCCTGGCATGCCTCCTGCACTCTCATACAGCTTGGTAATGATAGGGTTGCAGACCTTTTCCAACTCTTTCTGCTGGTGTTCAAATTCTTCCTTTTCTGCAGTCTGGTTCTTATCAAGCCAGTTGATAATTTCATTGCACTTGTCAAGAATCTTCTGTTTGTCCTCATCATTGATCTTGCCTTGAAGTTTTTCATCTTCAACAGTGGCTTTCATGTTGAATGCATAGGATTCAAGTGAATTCTTGGAAGACACCTTGTCCCGCTGCTTCTCATCTTCAGCTTTGTACTTCTCAGCTTCTTGAACCATGCGCTCAATGTCTTCCTTGCTCAGGCGACCCTTGTCGTTAGTGATGGTAGTCTTGTTCTCTTTTCCTGTACTCTTATCCACAGCAGAGACATTGAGGATGCCATTGGCATAAATATCAAAAGTGACTTCAATCTGAGGAACACCATGAGGTGCAGGAGGTATGCCTGTGAGTTCAAACTTGCCAAGCAAGTTGTTATCCTTGGTCATGGCATGCTCACCTTCATAAACCTGGATAAGCACGCCTGGCTGGTTGTCAGAGTAGGTGGTGAAGGTCTGCGTCTGCTTAGTGGGGATGGTGGTGTTGCCCTTGATCAGGACCGTCATGATGCCGCCAGCCGTCTCAATGCCAAGGGAAAGAGGTGTGACATCCAGCAGCAGCAGATCTTGGACATTTTCAGATTTGTCTCCAGAGAGAATGGCTGCCTGGACAGCTGCACCATAAGCAACAGCCTCATCAGGATTGATGCTCTTATTCAACTCTTTTCCATTGAAGAAGTCCTGGAGGAGTTTCTGGATCTTGGGGATACGTGTAGAGCCACCCACCAGGACAATATCATGGATCTGGGACTTGTCAAGTTTCGCATCCCGGAGGGCTTTTTCTACAGGGTCCAGGGTGCCACGGAAAAGGTCAGCATTCAATTCTTCAAATCGGGCACGTGTGATAGAGGTATAGAAGTCAATTCCTTCATAGAGTGAATCTATCTCAATATTGGCCTGGGTGCTGGAAGAGAGAGTACGTTTAGCACGTTCACAAACAGTACGAAGGCGACGGATAGCCCTCCTGTTCTCACTGATAACCTTCTTATGCTTGCGTTTGAACTCTGCAATGAAATGGTTGACCATTCGGTTGTCAAAGTCTTCTCCACCTAAGTGGGTGTCCCCAGCTGTAGATTTGACCTCAAAGATTCCATCTTCAATTGTGAGGATTGACACATCGAAAGTGCCACCTCCCAAGTCAAAGATCAGCACGTTTCTTTCAGCTCCAACCTTTTTGTCTAAACCGTAAGCAATAGCAGCAGCAGTTGGCTCATTGATGATTCTAAGTACATTGAGACCAGCAATAGTTCCAGCATCTTTGGTGGCCTGACGCTGAGAGTCATTGAAGTAAGCAGGTACTGTGACAACAGCATTGGTAACAGTCTTCCCAAGGTAGGCTTCTGCGATTTCCTTAATCTTTGTCAAAACCATGGATGACACCTCTTCTGGATAAAAGCTTTTTGTTTCTCCCTTGTATTCTACTTGGACCTTAAGCCTGCCAGCATCATTCACCACATGAAAGGCCAATGTTTCATGTCAGACTGGCCAACAGCATCATCAAATCTACGTCCAATCAAGCGCTTGGCATCAAAGACCGTGTTGGTAGGATTCATTGCTACTTGATTCTTTGCAGCATCACCGATCAATCGCTCAGTGTCAGTAAAGGCAACATAACTTGGGGTGGTTCGGTTTCCCTGATCGTTGGCAATTATTTCCACTTTTCCATGCTGAAATACACCCACACATGAGTAGGTAATGCCAAGATCAATGCCAACTGCAGGTCCCTTAGACATGGTTGCTGGCGTGCACGTTCAGCTGGCACAGACCGAACAGAGATGATGTCCCCGCGTTCAATCTATCTTAATTTTTTTGGTGCGATGGTAAATGAGATTGCTTTTTTAGTTTCTCTTTCTGTAATTTCACTATTAGTGTATAGAAATGCCACAGACTTCTTAGCATTAATTTTGTATCCTGCTACATTGCCGAATTCATTAGTTAAGTCAATTAGTTTTGGAATGGAGTCCTTTGGGTTTTTTATGTACAATATCATGTCATCTGCAAATAAGGACAGCTTTACTTCTTCTTTTCCAATTTGGATGCCTTTTATTTCTTCTTCTTGTCTAATTGCAATGGCTAATACTTCCAGTACTATGTCGAACAGGAGAGGTGAGAGTGGGCATCCCTGACTTGTTCCTGTTCTTAGGGGAAATGGTTTTAGTTTTTGCCCATTGAGTATGATGTTAGCTGTGGGTTTATCATATATGGCTTTTATGATGTTGAGGTATGATCCTTCTATTCCCACTTTGCTGAGAGTTTTTATCAAGAAAGGGTGTTGGATTTTGTCAAATGCTTTTTCTGCATCAATTGATATGACTATGTGATTTTTATCTCTCAATTTGTTTATGTGATGTATCACATTTATTGATTTGCGGATATTGTACCATCCCTGCGAATTTACTATTTTAAATTAGGGTACTGATAGCATAGGTTGTGCGACACAATTGAATCACTGTATGTATTTTGGTAGTAGATCCAATAAGAAATGAGGAATCAAGAAAATCTTAGCCTGAGAAAATGGGTATAGGTCACTACCATTAACCCACATGCTGAAGGCTGGGTGGAAGAGTTTATGTTCAGAAATAGATTCGGGCTGAAGAGTAGGGAGAGAAATAAATCTGATTTGATTATTCTAATTTGGGATTCCTATTTTTCATTCCAGAGAGAATGTCAAATACATAGTTAAATATATGAAATTCAGGTAACAGATCTTGTCTGGAGATTTAAATTTGAGACATTAGCAAATGAGTGACATCTGAAGCCATGGGTATGGATGATGATGATAATTATGAAACTAGAGGCACCGGAGTGGGGGGGAGAGAGGAGGGCACGGGAGGGACGAGAGTGTCCCTCAGCCCAGCCTGCACACTTTCAAATCTGGGACCCTTCTAGGGATGTCTGACTGCTCATTTGGCCTGATCTTGATCTGGCCTAAATGGACAGTCGGACATCTCTCCCACAATTCAGGACTGCTGGCTCCCAACTGCTCCCCTGCCTGCCTTCCTGATTGCCCCTAACTGCTTCTGCCTGCCAGCCTGATCACCCAGTAACCATTCCCCTGCAAGCCTGATTGATGCCTAACTGCTCCCCTGCCAGCCTGTTAGCCCCTAACTGACCACACCTGCAGGCCCGGTCACGCCTAACTGCCCTCCCCTGCAGGCCTGGTCACCCCTAACTGCCTTCCCCTGCAGACCTGGTTCCCTCCCAACTACCTTCCCTTGTAGGCCTGGTACGTCCCAACTGCCCTCTCCTGCTGGTCATCTTGTGATGGCCATCTTGTGCCACATGGAGGCAGGATATTTGACCACATGGGTGCAGCCATATTGTTGTTGGAGTGATGGTCAATCTGCATATTACTCTTTTATTAGATAGAATAGAGGTCTGGTGCATGGGTGGAGGCCAGCTGGTTTGCCCTGCAGGGTGTCCCAGATCAGGGTGAGGGTTTCCTTGGGGCTTGGGACAGTCTGGGCAAGGGTCTTTTGGTGGTTTGCAGGCCAGCCATGCCCCCCAGCAACCGAAGCTGAGGCTTTGGTATGTGAGATTTATTTATCTTCTACAATTGAAACTTTGTAGTCTAGATTGGAGCCAAGCCTTCTGCTCACTCAGTGGCAGCAGCCATTTCTGTTGGGATTCATTTATCTTCTATAATTGAAACTTTGTAGCCTTAAGTGGAGGCCAAGGCAGACCAGGGTTGCAGAAGCTTGGCTTTCTCCATCACCAGGGGCAACCCTAGCCTCCTGCTCTCTTCAGCTCCATGGCTGCCGCCATTTTTGTTGGGATTTATTTATCTTCTATAAGTGCCTGGAGTGAAGGCCTGGGCTGGCCAGGGTGTGTGGAAAGCTTGGCTTCCTCGATTGCCAAGGAAACCCAAACCTCCCTCTCGCTCTTTCCATGGCTGCAGCCATCTTGGTTGGGTTAATTTACATACTTTTGATTGGCTGGTGGGCGTGTCTTGTGGGTGTAATGGAATGGTGGTTAATTTGCATATTACTCTGTTATTAGGATGGTGGTGATGATGATGACAACAGCTAACATTTGTTGAATATTTAATAAGATTCAAAACTTTGGGGAAGTTGATCTCATGTGCTGTTGGAGGTCTGTGATATACTGGGAATTTGATAACTTGATACTGCTGGTCTTGCTGTTGGGAAGAGGGAGTAGAGGCTGGACTCATGATGATTAAAGAGATCAAGTCTCCATTGGATATTGAGGGGAATAGGAAGAGAAGGCTCAGTACTTGATGGGACTCTTATAATCTGAAGACATGACTTTTTTCCAAGTCAGAGAATTTAACTATTTGGCTATTTCCTATCTTCCATTTTTTTCCTTTTCTTTTCTAACTTCCGTTATATGAGTATTAGAATTTATGAATCTATTCTCCATGTCTCTCAACTTTCCTTTCATACTATCCAGCTTCCTCAATTTGAACTGCATCCTGCCAGAATGGAAGGAGAACCCTTTGGCAATCCCCCAGCTCTCATTCTCTGCTTTAGCTGTGCTATTTGTTTTATTTCAACAATCATGTCTTTTCATTCTCAAGATTTATGATCAGTTTATCATTTTAATGAATCTCATTTTCTTGAGTGTATTTATAATCTTTTATACTTATTTTAATTAGAGATGTTAACTATACTAAACATATCAACCATTTTAGTTTTTTAAAAAGGCTACTTAAGGCTTAAATTTAAAAGCTGTGAGGACCACATTATGGTGACAAGACTTAAAGGAAGGTAGCAGGAATACTCTCTATTATGGAATTTGATTCAGATTTTATGGTATTGTTGTTGTAGAATTCAGGAAGAAATGGTAAAAGAGGTATCTCTTTATTTCCTAGGCTGAACTAAAAAGAGTAAAATTTAATTTTCTTAGCTCTGGCAACAAGAATAAAATTGAAAATCAAGTTACACCAAAGAGTTCTGAAAAATAGAAAAACATGAGATTAAGACATAGCATAACAAGTAGATGACCTGAAAAATGTATTGCCTTTGGGAAAGTAGGTGTTTAAACTAACTGATAAAAGTCAAACTTATTATTCCCATCTAAACTTTGTATTCTAAGAAACAAATGGCTAAATTCCCCTCCCCCTCATTTTAGTAACTTTAATGTTTAGAATTTGATGTTTAGAAGTTTAGAAACTTTAATGTTTTCCTGAAATAGTTTTATTGGGGTCATTAAAGTTGAATTTTGCAACTTCAAATGTACTGTAAAATATTTTGGCATAAATTTGATGCTTCCCACCATCTTAAAAATATAATTACTAGCCACTGATTAAAGCAATAAAAATTATTTAAGGTGCTCTTTGATTTGCATCAATATGGAAGAAATGTAATTTCTGAGGTCTGCATTTTTCCTTGTGAGAAGCTGGAGTACAAATAGAGTTGGTTGTATCTTAGGGGTCAGAGTGATATAACCCATTTAAAACAACCTGGAGCCCAAGGAACCATAGGTTTGGAACATCGGTAGACTTTCAGAGGACACAGGAGTCAAGATGGAGAAACCAAAGTCATTCTAAAGCACAAAGAGCAGAAGTCTTGTCTGTACACTGTGAAAACTGGAATGGAATAGACAGATCCAGAGTTAGGGAGAATGAGGGCTGAGGGCTAGGGGTATTCTGAAAATCAGACTGACTCTTACCTTTAGTGACCTTTGAGCATAGCTGTGTGAACTGGTCAGTACAGGTGTGCTGGCTTATCAGTACAGGTGTACTGTGTAAACAATGAGGATTTAAATACATATACATGAGCTGTTTATTGCTACCCTATGTAAATAATAGAACACTTTCCCTAAATGGTTTCAGTGTTTTTAATAGAATAGGTCCTAGAAACATCTATAGTCTGTGTCCTCTTTCAATAAAATGAAGATAAAATAAGGGAGTAATTATTTAGTATCTAAAATATTTTCTGAATTTGATACAATACTGTGTGCAGTCTTTAGGAATTAGCATATCATCTCTTCAGTATGTAGGTACTATACAGGCTATTGTTCCATATTTTAAAAACAAAGTTTTAAAAGCTAAAATAAAATTTAAAAAAAGCTCTGGCTGGTGTGTCTCAGTTAGTTGGAGTGTCTTCTTGTGCACCGAAGTGAAGGATCACAGGTTCCAGTTTGTGGGTTCAATCCCTGTCAAGGTGTGTGAGGGAGGCAACTGATTGATTTTTTTTTCTCTCTTACTTTCCCTTTCTTCTTCCTTTCTCTCTCTCTCTAAAATAAATAAAAAATAATTATATATATATATATATATATATATATATACTGGAGGCCGGGTGCATGAATTCATGCACAAGTGGGGTCCCTTGGCCTGGCTGGTGATCAGGCTGATCAGGACCATCTCACCCATCCTGATTGGGGAGATCGGGACCAGCTGGCCAGGGAGAGGGACCACTAGAGGTTGACTGTGGGAGTGCACTGACCACTAGGGGGAGCTCTTACATTGAGCAACTGTCCCCTGGTGGTCAGTGTGTGTCATCGTGACCAGTCATAATGGTTGCTTAGGCTTTTATATGTATACTACTAGAGGCCTGATGCATGAAATTATGCATGGGGGAGTTATTCCTCAGCCTGGCCTGCACCCTCTCACAATGTGGACCCCTCGGGGGATGTCTGAGTGTTGGTTTAGGCCTGATCCCATAAACCTGCAGTTAGACATCCCTCTTGCAATCCAGGACCACTGTTTCCTAACTGCTCACCTGCCTGCCTCATTGCCCATAACCACTTGCCTGCCTGCCTGATTTCCCCTAACTGCTTGCCTGCCTTCCTGATCACCCCTAACTGCTCAACTGCCTGTCTGATAGCCTCAAATTGCCTCTGCCTTGGCCCCCTCTGCCTGTGGCTTCATCCAGAAGGATGTCCAGAATGACATCCGGCAGGTTGTTCGGCTGTCTGGTCTAATTAGCATATTATGCTTTTATTATTATAGATTTATATTAGAGGCCTAGTGCACGAAATTTGTGCACTGGGGGTGGGATGTCCCTCAGTCCAGCCTGCACCTTCTCCAATCTTGGATCCCTCAGGGGATGTCTGACTGTTGGTTTACGCCTCATCCCAGTTTAGGCTGGTTTTGCATCCAAGACTGCTGGGTCCTAATCACTTGCCTACCTGCCGGCCAGATTGCCCCTAGCTGCTTCTGCCTGAGAGCTTGATTACCCCCTAAGCACTCCCTTACTGGCCTGATTAACACCTAAGTGCTCCCCTGCCTCCTGATCACCCCCAACTGCCCTCCCCTGCCAGCCTGATCTCACTCCAACTGCCTTCCCCTGTAGGCCTGATCTTGCTACCCTCCTATGCTGGTCAATTTGGTTCTGATTGGTCGGTTTCTATGCCAGTCAGTGTCTTTGTGCCTATCAATGGGGCCTGATCAAAAGGTGGAGTTAGGAGGAGAAAATGGCGGCGGAGTAGACGGACGCTTCTGGAGCTTTGTCGCTGGGCAGAGGGAGAGAGAGTGGCTGAGAGTTGCATTGGGAGTGTTTGTTGGCAAGCTAGGAGTCAGTTGTCCTCCAGGGGAAGGCAGGGAACTGCTGGAAGGGGCTCTCC